>JBBGZY010000534.1:3432500-3855000 GCA_037952925.1 Lithobates clamitans | reverse complement strand
TCAGCCAGAATTCAGGACGTCCAAGACCAGCTAGAAGTGGCGCTGGCAAAGATCGATGACCTTGAGAACAGGTCCAGACGTTATAACTTTAGACTCAGGGGGCTCCCTGAGTCTGAAAAGGACGTGCAGGCTGCTGTAAAATCCCTGCTCCAGGCTCTTATCCCAGGTATACCTGAACACCGTTTGGAACTAGACAGGGCCCACAGAGCTCTTCAACCCCCCCGCTCGGATGGCCTCCCTCGAGACATCATAGTGAAACCACATTTTTATTCGGTGAAGGAGGAGGTCATGAAAAGGTCTAGGCTATCTGATAATCTCATGCTTCTTGGCCATAAAATCCAGGTGTTTGCGGATTTATCGCCATACACAGTACAGAAGAGGCGAGCACTGAAACCACTCTTACAGGTTTTGATGGAAAAAGACATTACATACAGATGGTCTTTTCCGCTTCGTTTAAATTTCTCCTACAGAAATAAGAGCCATGCCTTCTCATCGTTTGCTGAAGGGGAACGCCTATTTCTGCACCTGGGCCTAATTGAGCAGGAATCCTCCAGCTCCAAGTCAACAAAGGGATCCTCATCATCATCCAAAAGGCCTCCACCAGCTAGCCCGCTGCAACCCACTTGGCTTCAATCAAGCTACAAGCGATCAAAAGAAAATGCCCCGACATGATTCTCAGGCTGTATTCATCACTTTTCTTATTGTACGGAGACTTGCCTTTGTTCCCCTCAGTCTGGCCACAGATGTCCCTCAGGACTTCCGGGACTAGCCCCTCATTTGGGGGCCCCCTTTGGATAGTGATCCTCACCATCTCTATCCAAGCGGGGGACTTCATCCAAGTTCATATCAGAATGGTTGTCACCTTCACCCACTGAGGTCGGACATTGCTGAGGGGAAGGGTTGGGGGCAGTACTCTCTTACAGTCCCCCCTAGTTCACTTTCCTTCCATTTTCTGAAATCCTAGTTTATGCATTTAGGCCTCTCTAGCGTGGTTAGACGCTCTAGGGTAGGCATAGTTCTTTTACACATTAAGGGACTCCCAAACAGGTCATGGGAGATCTAAGCGGATTTCTGTTTTTATTTATTTTTCAGATACTTATCCCTCATCTCCCCTGGAGTTTCTGGTTCCCCCTTCTCGCGGCTGGCGAGGGACACTTCGCGAGGGGCGAGAAGGGTGAATCACATAGGACCCACTCGTCTATGACTAGCTTTTGGTAGGTCGGTGCTTCCGGGTTCCCGGCCTTGAGAGCTGGGGATCGGGTCACTGATCTGGCAGGTTTTTTGTAGTGGGGGGGGGGGTTTTCCCCCCCCCCTTTTTTCTATTTTTTCTATTTTTATTTTTTTTTAATTTTTTTTTTTCTTTTTTTATTTTATTGTTTACCTTTTTTCCTTTTTACTCAAACCCGGTGACTCAAATATTTTTCAGTTGCACTATACCTGTTATTAGGTTGTTTAGGGCACTACATAGCATAGGCCTCCGTTTGGCCTTTAGTTGTACATTTATATTATAGGCGTCGGGGCTGTGGTGGACCCAGCACGCCTCCAGCGGATCCCAGGTCCACAGTAGGTGTACCTGGTTTCCTTTCCAGATCCCCATAGTAGGGGTTTCTGGTCCTCTCAGGATCTGAGGGTTGAGGTGGCTAGCCCACTTCAACCCAGGGGTGGGAAGGGGTCCAAGGACCCTAAGGCTTGTTATCAGGGAATGTACTGGATTGCTATACATATATCTCTGCCTAACATAATATTTTTTTTGCCTCTCTTCTTTTCTCGTCTCCTTACTCCCTTCTCTTTACTTCTCTTGGCTCATCTGTGCTCTCCAAGGTTCCGGATGGTCTCGTGTCCTCTCATCGCAGGTCCAGATTATCTTTTCCATGGGTTCGTGTGGCTGCTTGACTTGATATCTCTGCCCGCATGGGGTAAGTCAAAAATTCTCATTATAGGAGCACCCCCTCTGGTTCATGGCTGACACGCAAGGTCCTTCCCCCTCCCTTTACATATTATCCCATAACACACAGGGACTCAACTCCCCCGTTAAACGCAGGAAACTGTTCCAATTATATCACACCATGCATGCAGATGTATTACTCCTTCAGGAGACCCATTTCCCTTCCACTTATAAGCCCTCCTTTCTCCACCAACGCTTCCCACAATTTTTTTTAGCTTCCGGAGAAAATAAAATTAAAGGAGTAGCCATCTGCTTTGCCAAACACATCAACATCTCACAATCAGCTATAATAACTGATCCTCAAGGCCGATATATTCTGGTGTCTGGCCATATAGACGGTGAACTCTACACGTTTGTCTCCTACTACTCTCCTAATAAAGGACAAAAAAAATTTTTTGAAACACTACTACACAAAATAAAACCCCACCTACGAGGCAGGATCATTGTTGGGGGAGACTCGAACACTGCATTCGACTCTTCTATTGACAAATCTGCTGGGAATAGGCCGACTTCTAGACGCCCCTCCAAACAAAGTGTTAAAATTGCGAAGTTGCTTTATGAGGAGGGACTGATTGATGTCTGGAGGGAAACTAACCCACGTAAGAGAGATTATACCCATTTTTCAGCACCGCATAATTCCTACGCCAGGATAGACCACATTTTCTCTCGATCAGCTTCTATTCCCCTAATCAGAAGATCTAGGATAGTAGATACCCCCTTGTCAGATCATTCGATGGTGACTCTCCTCATGCAGAGGTCTGGGGGGGCAGGGGGCCCGCCTCGCTGGCGCCTGCAGGAATCTCTCTTGAATGACCCGGTACAATGCTCCTTATTGGAAGAGGCCATCAAAGAATACTTCCAAATTAATGCAACCGGTAAAGTCTCCCCGGTAACAGTATGGGCGGCACACAAGTCAGTAATTAGAGGGAAGTTAATCCAGATGTCTTCCAAACTTAAAACCGAACACAGAATAGACACAATCAGACTGACAGAGGAATACCATAAAGCTTCGAAGGCACACAAACATTATCCCTCGCCTGAATCTTTGGCAGACTTGGATAAGGCCAGAACCCTCCTAAACCTTCAGTTGACCACGGCTGCTGAACAACACCTTAGATGGACGGGGGCTAAACTTTACACGCAAAAAGATAAAATAGGATCTAAGCTAGCAGTCAAACTGAGCCCTAGACCCCGCTCCTTAGCATTCCCGAAAATTAAAGTATCTTCGGGGGACCTTACTCAAAATCCCGAAAAGATCATGACAGCCTTCCATAAATTTTATTCCGAACTCTACAAATCAAAATCCTCCCACACCCAAAGCACTCAGCATACTTTCTTGGACTCCCTGACACTACCTACCTTGTCACCCGAACACAGGGACCTCCTGGAGGCACCTTTCTCCAATCAGGAAATACTAGATACAATCAAATCACTAAAGGTAGGATCCTCACCAGGCCCAGACGGCTTTTCAAACGGCTACTATAAGAAGTTTGGCGCTTCTCTAGCTCCCCATCTGACGAAACTCTTTAATGCGCTACGGGAAGGGTCTCTTCTTGAAGCTGACCTTAACTCGGCATATATATCAGTTATACCGAAGCCGGGCAAGGACGCCAGCGAGGTGGGCAACTATCGACCCATCTCGTTAATAAATAATGATATCAAAATCATGACTAAGATCCTGGCAAACAGAATAGCGAGCTTCATATCACTATATATACATGGAGATCAGGTGGGTTTTATCCCTGGGAGGCAAGGCCCCGACCAGATTCGCCGCTCCATAGACATTATCTCTCTTCTGCGATCACAGTGGGACGGGGGACCCCCCCAGAAAGGCTTTCTCCTATCGATTGACTTGAACAAGGCTTTTGACTCGGTGGACTGGGCTTACCTGTCTGGTATCCTACGGAGATGGAGTTTCGGTCCTCACTTTCTGAATTTAATTAATACACTTTACTCTAACCCTTCAGCACAAGTACGTCTGATGGGCAGATACTCATCTTCTTTTAGTATCAACAGGGGTACCAGACAGGGATGCCCTCTCTCCCCCCTCCTATTCGCTATGGCCATCGAAACGCTGGCCATAGCGATCAGATCGAATCCTGACATAAAGGGGGTGATGTGTGGGGGCCAGGAACACAAATGTGCACTCTATGCAGATGACCTTCTTCTGTATGTTACCTCCCCATTAATCTCTACGCCTATGATTTATAGGACGCTGAAAGAGTTCTCCGCGATTTCGGGACTGGAAGTCAATATGACAAAATCCATGGCGCTAAATATCACCGTCCCCAATGACTCTCTCACACTCCTCTCACATAACTTCGACTTCTCCTGGGTCCCAGATGCTCTCCCTTATCTAGGGATCAAACTAACATCACATATGAACAATCTTTTCAAAGCTAATTACCCGCCTATGATTAATAAATGCAGAGCTGAGATGGCAAAGTGGTCGGGCGGTGGTCTATCCTGGCTAGGTAGGATACATGCGGTTAAGATGACACTCCTCCCACGCCTATTATATCTTTTTCGTTCCCTTCCGATTCCCATCCGGAAGGACTTCCTAGGCAGCTTCCAGTCTGACATAACACGCTTTGTTTGGGGGGGCAAGGGTTACAGATGTCCTTCTCGCACTTTAGTACGCTTAAAATCACAGGGGGGACTGGGTCTACCAGACCTGTGGGGTTACTACCAGGCGGCACAATTAGCACAACTGTCAGTCATTTACTCCAGAAACTACAAACCGGATTGGGTTTCAATGGAGAGGAAAGCGATCCCTCTTAACACTATTGATTACCTCCTGTGGTCAGACACCAGAGGTAGGCCAGCCATATTGGCCCCCACCCTGTCACACTCGATAGCTTTAGGCACTAAGCTTTATACAAATCACTCTCTGATTTCCAGTCTGAAACCCTTGGCTCACCTATTTCATAATCCAAAGTTCCCACCGGGACTTAATATAAAGGCGTTTCGCTGGTGGACAGACAAGGGCCTTTACCGCATAGGGCACTTCCTGTCCTCAAAGGGTCCGATTACCTTGGCCCACTGTAAGAAAAATCTAGACATGCCGGATTCTGAAAAATTCAGATTCACACAAATTTCCCACTATTTACACACTATTTGGTCCACTAGGAAGGACCCTCCCTATATTACTCCTTACGAGCAATGGTGCTCTGACTCCACGAACCAGAGGGGGGGAATCTCTCTAATTTATGCAGCACTTCAATCGAACTTGGAAAAACCATCTTATGCACGGGCCTGGGAAGAGGACACGGGCTGCTCCTGGAACGCATCTGATTGGTTTAGAGCTTCCCTACGCTCAACCAAAGGTATATGCAATGTATCCTTAATGGAAGCCAGTTTAAAAGTAATGAATAGATGGTACTACGTTCCCTCCAGACTGGCAACAATTTACTCGGGGACATCCCCAATCTGTTTTAGAGGATGTGAGCTAGAAGGCTCTATGTTTCATATATGGTGGACTTGTCCACGCATCAGATCCTTCTGGAAGAGAATTTTCCGCACCATTAGTACATTGACGGGTGAAATAATCTCCCCCAGTCCGATGATAGCACTGCTGAATCAACACATTCCTAATCTGCCTAAACGTCTACAAGCCCTTTCCTTCTTCATACTTGTGGGAGCCAAGATTACCTTGGCAAAAGCCTGGAAGAAGCCTTCGGTCTCCTTTCAGGCTTGCAAAAGGAAAATCTCTTGGATAATGGCACAAGAGCTGATAGTAGCAAAACTTACTGATAAGATTGAGAGGTTTACCACTACTTGGGAACCATGGGCCACGCATTGTGGTATCTCAATCCTGCCTGGTGTGGAGAATACATCTCGGAACCTCTCCCCTCCTCTCTGACCTCTACTTCTCTAACTTTACCCTCATTTTCCCACGTTTCTTCTCTTCTCTATCGGGACACTCTGCCCGTTCCTCATCAGACGAACAGTCTTCTGTGTACAAGCACTCCTGAAGTATTAGTTCTTTTCTTTTTTGTTTAATGTATTTTGATGTTTCCTAAGCAGGGAATGGACGGTCGGGGTGGGAGTTCTACCCCCCAGGGAGATCCGTCTCCTATATTACAGGGAGTTGGTTCATAGATTTCTTACCCCAGGGGTCGCCCCAGATGTCCCCACAGTAAGAGCCCATTGGGGTGGGGCTTCTGGGAACCCAGGGGAGAAAGTGCGGTCACAGCACCGGATAGTATTAGGCTAGTATCTTCTTGGATCTCCTTCTGGGTGGGTGGCCCCCCGACCGTACCGTTCCCCCATTGGTTTGTCACTGCCGTTTGACGCATACCTTACTGTTCAAAACAAAGGCTGGCAAATTTGGCACCACCAAAATTTATAGGTGCTTTATGTTCTGTATAGACATGTCAATAACTGTTACAGGATACTTTCTATGCCAATTTTCTATGTATATGGAAATTTTTTTTCTTACATTGTATGCTACTGATCTTCAATAAACCTTTTGAAAACCAAAAAAAAAAAAAAAAAAAAAAAAAAATGTCCAAAGTATTTTCAATTGCTCTGATAGTTTAGGTGGGTTCAATTACTGGAGAATGAGTGCATTTGATAAAAGTTATCTCAGAGTAATTAAAAAAGATCATAATAATGACTCCCAGGTCATAAGATAAGCATCTGCCTGTCTTTTAAATGTTAAATAAATTCAGCAATGACCTAACACTTTTATTTGATGAACAATCTATTTTAGCTTTGCTGGCCTTGATCAGTATAGCTTTTTTTGCATTACGCATGGTCTGAAATTTCTGTGTACATTCCAAAAATGCTAGTATTTACTTTTATCTGTTTGATTATCGACAAGTTAAATAAATTAGAAAATAGCTTACAGCATTTTTGTGAAGGTAGTTTTTTTTCTTTTGTATCATTTGTGATCACTATCTTTGGCCTTAAAATTATCCCAATTTATTTGAGGAGAAGCAGACTTTTGGGTTTAAATTGAGTAAATTTCCTCCACATTGCTTTTAATTTACCTAGAAAATAGAATTTATATAAGAAGCCTGAAAATTATATTCTCTAAAAAAACAGAGCTCAGAATTCAATTTAAAGTAAACTTGTGGCAAGGCTATGGACATTCAAGCATACCAAGCAGTAAATGTGCTTTAAAAAGAAAGAGCCCATTGACATCTGCACCTACAGGAATTAATTTGCATAATTCACAGCAGAAGCATTGAAGTCATTCAGGTTGTTCTCTCAACAGAGGGGTAGAGAAGGAAGCGCCACCTGAGTGTAGTATTAACAATTGATGTTTAATGATACCAGGTAAAAACACACTTACAGGATAAAAACATATAAAAGGCTTATCTGTATAGGTATGTGGTCCTCTGTGTTCCCTCTGATCCTGTGGTGGTGACGCTGCAGGGATGCTGGGCTGCAGAAGGTGGATTACCAGCCGGGAGCTCCTTCTGTGGCCATCAGGAAGAGACTAGGGGCCGGCGTGGAGCGCAAGTGGAGCGTGCATGATGTCACAGGTCATCCGTCCGCTTCCGGGTTAGCAGGGAGGTTTAGAGAAGGCCACGCGCTCGGAGCCACTGCTCCTTCAATAGGCCTAATAGGGAGGTGTCTACAATGTGCTTTTATATGGCAGTGCTGTGGGATAACAGGTCCCAGCGTCTGTCAAAAGAAAGCACAGTAGTAACGAACAAGACGTACGTGCTATCTGAAAGACAAAAACAGTCTGCCAACTGACCAAATTCCAACAGTCTGCATTAAAAACAGGGGTTTAGTTAGCACGCATTTGCAAACGCATGCATAAGCTGCAAGGCCTCTTCACGGCACCCTGTGTATGCTTGCAGCCCTAACACTACCAAATTTATAAGCGTCTCCACAATGGAAGCACACGCATTAAATGGATAGATGAGGGGCAGGTGGGCCTGGAGGTAGCCCAATCCCCCTTAAATAAACAGGAGCACACTGGACACCCAGCAAGAGCACAGTGGCAGCAAAGGTGTACAGTGTGTCCCATATTTTACACCAGTAACAAACAAATGGCCCCTTCCCCCACCTATAACTGGTCTTCACAGCAAGGAGCACATAGAAGGGCAAACACATGAAAGACAAAAACAGAACATTCCATAGCTCAACTCACCAACCAGTCTGCCAACTGACCAAATTAACCTGTCCAACAGTCTGCGTTAAAAACAGGGGTTTAGTTAGCACGCATTTGCAAACGCATGCATAATATCACGTACATACGTGATATCTCCATTATGAATGCTAGTTATATCTCCGGCTCGTACTTGATTCCAAGCATGCGTGGACTTTTATATGACAGACTTGTGTACACACAATCAGAAAGTCTGACAACAAACATTTGTTGGCGGAAAAGTTGAGCACCTGCTAGCCAACATTTGGTGGAAACTCTGAAAACAAATGTTTGATGGAGCATACACACAATCGGTCTTTCCGCCAACAAGCTCACATCCAACATTTGTTGTCGGAAAATCTGATCGTGTGTACGGGGCATAACAGTAAAGTGTTCAGAAGACTTTTCCTGGCTTTCAACAACTTGATATGAGCCCTGTGACAGACCTAGCCGGGAGAGAGACTTTTGGAGGGGACTGAATGCCAGCCTCCTGCAAACCAATGTTCTATTATGTTTGTCTGCCTTGAAACACAGGATGTGTATTGCATTGGAGGGAGGGGGGATTCTTCCAACAGCTCTCCCTGCTAACACTGTGTACTGATGAGATGTTAAACACACCTGACCTGTGTGTCCATGGTCATTGGACAGTTTAACCCGCCCTCTTTTCCAAGGGTGGGGGGGAGAGTCTCTGAGTTATTTTATGTGTTGTGTCCATGTGTTATAATAAATGAGTTGATTCCTGCTTGACCCTGAAGACAGAGCATCATGTCTCGTTTTTGGGGTGGATTATTTGTATGGGTTCATTGTTCAGCTGATTGAAGTGTTCGGTAGCTGCCTTTGTGTTTGGGTATGGAATGTCCTAAACGACTTTAACCCCTTTCATACTCGGGGTGTCGTTACAAGCCCATTTCTGATTATGGGCCCCATGGGGAGCAAGGTCCAGGTAGGCAAACAGTAACACCTTAGGATTAAGGAGATCGGAGTAGAAGTGAGAACTGGTTCTGATGGGCAAACAATGAAGTGAATCTTCCTACAAAGAAGCTGATCTGTGATGAAAGTATAGTGTTTGTGGGCCTCGTCCTGTTCCTAGGTTGCTACCTCTCAGATAAAAAGAAAATGAATAGGCTATTGCGCTGACTGGAACCCAACCGCCATTAAACAAGGCACATAAAAGGGCCAGGAGAGTGGCAGGGAACACCAGGTAAAATGTATGCAGCTCCTCTCACATTAGGTCTTGAGATCCTAATGCACATATAAAAAACAAACACAAGAAGGTGCCTCCATCTAGGTGTAGCAATTTATTTTATTCGCTACACCCAGGGGCGGATCCAGGGGGGGGGCAACAGGGCAATTGCCCCCCCCGAAATAATAGCACACACACTCTTAATGTAACTGTCTCCTGCGCTCCGCTGCCGGCCCGAGTCTCTCTCACATGTGCCGATCAGCGGCGCCGAGAGAGAGACTCGCGTGTGGTATGTACGGGTGGCGGCGGCGGTCACTGACACTGAAGGTGGGTGGAGCCTCTTCCCTGCTCTGCACTCGTTGCTAGACGCCAGGCGGCCCTGGCATTAGCAACGAGTGACGTCACGGTCAGTCACACTCACACTGCAGTGAGTGAGTGAGTCACGGCGTCACGTCGGAGGTCGGACTCGAGTCTCTCAGAGCCGACCGACGTGACAGTGTGACAGGGCCTGGAGCGGGCGGCTGCTGTGTGACTGAGGCTGAGCGAGGCAGCGAGCAGGCAGGTGTTGAAGCCGCTCCCCTTCTGATAATGTGACTGAAGGGACGTTGCGTCGCGGCCATCTTGGTACTCCCGCACTTGTCCACAGTAAGCCTAGTGTTTGTAAGTCGGCAAGCGGACATCTTTATACACCCACCAGAGTCTTGCTTATCATAGTTATTTTCAACAGTAAACTCAACTTATATTTCACTAAATAAGCTGAGTTTACTATTAAAAATAACTGTGAAAAGCAAGACTCCGGTGGGTGTATAAAGATGTCTGCTTACCGACTTCTAACTCTAGTCTTACTGCTGACAAGTGAGGGTGTACCAAGATGGCCGCAATGCAACATGCTTTTGCATGCATGTTCTGATGAGTTACAATATCTCTCACTGCCCGCCCTCACTCTAGGACACATCCACTGGCAACTTGGCAAGTGACAATCCGCATGTTGTGGCAGGCGACATTGGCAAGTGACAATCCGCATGTTGTGGCAAGCGACATTGGCAAGTGACAATCTGCATGTTGTGGCAGGCGACATTGGCAAGTGACAATCCGCATCTTGTGGCAGGCGACATTGGCAAGTGACAATCTGCATGTTGTGGCAGGCGACATTGGCAAGTGACAATCCGCATCTTGTGGCAGGCGACATTGGCAAGTGACAATCTGCATGTTGTGGCAGGCGACATTGGCAAGTGACAATCCGCATCTTGTGGCAGGCGACATTGGCAAGTGACAATCCGCATCTTGTGGCAGGCGACATTGGCAAGTGACAATCCGCATGTTGTGGCAGGCGACATTGGCAAGTGACACGCTGCATCTGGTGGCAGGCGACGGTAGCAAGTGACACGCTCAGGGCTCCCAATGATTCTGCATTATGGTGAGTTGAACGATTTCATTTTACATTACAATGTAATAATATAAATAATGCGCCTCAATCATCCTGACACCACATCAACCATGGTGCTGTTATGATTGAAGCGCCAACACCAGCCATTGCCCGACAAATTGCCCGCAAAATTTTATGGCAGTGCCCCTCCCGAGACTAGGCTCTGGATCCGCCCCTGGCTACACCTAGATGAAGGTATCCTCTGGTGTTTGTTTTTTGCTACATCTCAGTAGACAATAAACTCTTGGATGGGTACTGAGGAGGGCCTAGTACAAAAGTTCAGATTGCTTAAAGCCCTGTTTGAAACATTTATTGGTGAAAAGCATCAAACACAGCCAATGCATTTTGGGTAAAGGGCTTCCTCCTTCTCCAGCGATTGAGCAGTAGATGTTATTATAATCACAAAGGAATGCAACGGAGAACCTATGGCAGGGGTTGATGAAGACTATCGTCACTTAATGGTACTAGGAACAGCCTCCTTTGGTCATTGGACAACCACTACTCCCATTCATGCACTATGGAATTGCACTATACAGGTACTAGGCACAACGTTATTGTGTCTTATAAATGCTGAGGGTGTATTTTGTGCTGCGTATGTATGTCTCAGGCAGTGTTTGGCTGGTCATGGATGGATTGTTTTTTTCCATTCAGCCAGAGAACTCAATGAAAAAAAAATTAACAGATTCCACCATCAACACAATAGAGGTGGATAGAGAAATCCTCCTCACTGAAACATTATATTCTGACAGCAGGGACTCTCTGTGACAAAAGACACTGATCAGCGGCTGCAGCCGCTGATTGAGAGGAATGTTCCAACAATCCAACAAGCTTATTCGACAGAAGTCAATTGTTAGATCAACCTCTGTCACACAGGAGTGGCAACACATGGATCGAAATTCGACCGATCCCTGTGGAACCAGCCAAATTTAAAATCCATCTATGGCCAGCTTTAGGGAAAAAAAAGCTTGATAGTAAAAGGTTTTCTTTGGCTAAAGAAACTTGCAAAAGCATGTTTTTTTTTTTAGTGTTCAGCTTTGCTTTAAAAGACATCCTGAATAAATTTCAATCTGCTTTCTATAAAAGGCAAGTCAATATTAGCCATGAATTTGCTTGCTACTCCCTATACAGAAGCTGACATTTACAGTTGCTGTTCTGCGGAATGCATCCTATGTCTTCAGTCAGTCCAGGCAACATTCCTCAGTTCCTACACTAAAAACAATCATGGAAAGGCACATTTGATGCAAACATAGTCTTTATTAAGTGCTGGTACTTGGCAATTGATCATTTAGGTACCTGCACGATCTTAAGGGGGCAGAGAGACAAGTCCTCTGCCCTGTGTTAGTTGTGATTATAACTGACTTGAAGGGCTTCTTCTCCATACTCTGAATAACTCACTGTAATAAAAGTAACTTTTGTGAAATAATATAGTTATCCTAGGAATTAAGTCTAGTGTAGTGTGTTGTGTTGTACAACTGCACCTTTGTGCTAAAAAACAAACAAAAAAAAAAGTATTGTAAAAAGCTCCGCCACTTACCAAAGCTGAAGTATAAATGTTACATTTCTTCTGATTTTCCAATGGGGTGCCAAGCGCAAGTCTGTTCGTGAAATCATTCAACAACCACATACACGATTAGAGTGAGGTCAAACATGCACCTCTCAGAGAATGGGTATGCTGCAAGTTGTAGGCTCGGCTCTACAACTCCCAGCATTCAGTGCATTCTGGCCCCAATACCCATGTGCTCATTGATTGGATGGGAGACTGAAAAGTCGTCAAGTCTTTCCAGCTCATCTACATTTCAGTTTAATTTACTTAATCTTCACCCACGTTCACAGCACAGGTCCTCGATTGTTCAGATTAGCGATTTGCACTACCTCTCAGTAGAGTGCAGGAAAATGTCAAGGGACTGGAAAGCAATAATCACTCTTCACTCTTCAAGCTGATCAGTGCGCTGGTGGCTGCGACAAGCAGATTGCAGTGACTTATCCCTTATTAGCCGGTTGGTCTGACATTTCAAGCAGACAAAATTGATCTCCAAGCAAACACCTCTACTCTCTACTCACTCCAGCGAAGGGAGGGCACCACGCATCTTACAATAACATCTATGGAATTCAGGTATAAGCAACACTTAACTATCCCTTGTGATATTTTGGCTTTGGCACCTATATAACTGCTTGTGACCTTCTGAGCCCTCCAACTATATTTACATATATCTACACGAAATTGACATGGAATAATACCCTTTATCTTTAGCTGTTGGATATAATACCAGCCCGTATCCATCTAGACGCATGCTGCTTTGCTACATTGCCTGCCTTTTTCCCTGACCTGTGGGCCACTCTAATTTACACAATTTTAGATACATTTACTTTCCACAATACATCTTTCCGCTCTTGAAGAAGCGTGAAGACACGCGAAACATGTTGAGCATTGAATATCTACATGACATGAACTAATCGATTGCGGATTTGCTATCCAGCCATCTTCTCGGACCTGTTGTTACCTGGGATTAGGGATGAGCCGAACACCCCCCGGTTCGGTTCGCACCAGAACCCGCGAACGGACCGCAAGTTCGCACGAACGTTAGAACCCCATTGACGTCTATGGGACTCGAACGTTCGAAATCAAAAGTGCTCATTTTAAAGGCTAATTTGCATGGTATTGTCCTAAAAAGGGTTTGGGGACCCGGGTCCTACCCCAGGGGACATGTATCAATGCAAAAAAAACTTTTAAAAACGGCCGTTTTTTCGGGAGCAGTGATTTTAATGATGCTTAAAGTAAAAAAAAAAAAGTGAAATATTCCTTTAAATATCGTACCTGGGGGGTGTCTATAGTATGCCTGTAAAGTGACGCGTGTTTCCCATGTTTAGAACAGTCCCTGCACCAAATGTCATTTTTAAAGGAAAAAATCTCATTTAAAACTGCTTGCGGGTTTAATGTCATGTCGGGTCATGGCAATATGGATGAAAATCAGTGAGACAAACGGCATGGGTACCCCCCAGTCCATTACCAGGCCCTTTGGGTCTTGTATGGATATTAAGGGGAACCCCGCACCCAAATTAAAATAAGGAAAGGTCCCTATATACTCTGAACAGCAGTATACAGGCGGTGCAAACAAGACAGGGACTGTAGGTTTGTTGTTAAGTAGAATCTGTTTGTAATTTTGAACATTTTTAATGTGTTTAGCTCCAGCCAAAAAATCTTTTCTAAGCTTTTTGGAAAACATAGGGAAGGGTTATCACCCCTGTGACATTTGTTTTGCGTCTTTCCTCCTCTTCAGAAGATTTCACCTCACTTTTTTGTCCCAATGAAAAATGTTTTTGGAAAATTTGGGTTTTTTTGTGGAACAAGGATTGGAAAGCATCAGTGGAAAGGAGAAATTGTTTTCCCATATTAACTCTTACAGGAGAGAATTTCCCTTCCTTAGGGGTAGATTTCATCTCACTTCCTGTTGTCTCCTTCCGTTTGCAAGTAGGAGTCGTTTGTAAGTTAGATGTTTGAAAGTAGGGTCCTGCCCTATATACTCAGCAGAAATTTGGGCCTTAGGTGTTGCTGTGGCCAAAACACTGTAAGCCCTCACAGGGCCCTGCTGTGAAATATTAGATCAAGAATTGTAATTACATGCCCCTGTTGAACAGGAGCTGAAAAATTAGGCCTTAGGCACTGGTGCTGGTGCCACAACACTGCAACCCCTCACAGACACTCTAGTTGGAACGCAGGAACGAGCCCTGCTGCAAAGTATTGCATCAAAAATTGTAATTACACGCCCCTGTTAGACAGGGGCAGAAAAATTGGGTCTTAGGCACTGGTGCTGGTGCCACAACACTGCAACCCCTCACAGACACTCTAGTTGAAACGCAGGAACAAGCCCTGCTGCAAAGTATTGCATCAAAAATTGTAATTACACGCCCCTGTTAGACAGGGGCAGAAAAATTGGGTCTTAGGCACTGGTGCTGGTGCCACAACACTGCAACCCCTCACAGACACTCTAGTTGGAATGCAGGAACGAGCCCTGCTGCAAAGTATTACATCAAAAATTGTAATTACACGCCCCTGTTAAACAGGGGCTGAAAAATTGTGCCTTAGGCACTGGTGGTGGCGCCCAGAACCAAAAATGTTCTTACAAGCTATCAGCGTGATGATTGAGGAGGAAGAGGATAATTACTCAGGGATAGTCACTCAGCATCAGCATAGGCAGTCTTTGAAGGGATCTGAGATTTCAAAAAAAATTATTCGGTTACATCTGCATCAGGTGCTTGGTAGCTGGTGGTGATCCAAGACTGATTCATTTTTATGAAGGTCAGCCGATCGACCGAGTCGGTGGACAGACGCACCCTGTGATCGGTTACCACGCCTCCAGCAGCACTGAATGTGCGTTCCGAAAGAACGCTGGATGCAGGACAGGCCAGTAGCTCAATTGCATACTGTGCAAGCTCTGGCCAGTGATCCATCCTCAAGACCCAGTAACCCAGAGGATTTTCGGTGGGAAAGGTGTCCAAGTCTGATCTTGCCCCTAGGTATTCCTGCACCATGTAAAACAGACGCTGGCGATGGTTGCTGGAACCGATCATACCTTGGGGCTGCGGACCAAAAAATTGTCTGAACGCATCGGTCAGACGGCCACCTTCTCCACCGCTCCTTCTTTGACTGACCGAAGCCTCAGCAACACGTTGTCCAGAAACAGGAGTTTGTAACCTCCCAGTCTCTGGGAACGCGTTGCACAGACCTTTCTGCAAGGCCTCCCGAAGATGTTTCATCCTCTGCTCCCTCTGCGATGGCAAGATAAGGTCCGCAACCTTACCCTTGTAACGTGGATCAAGGAGGGTTGCCAGCCAGTATTGGTCCTTCTCCTTGATACCACGAATACGAGGATCCTTACGCAGGCTTTGCAGGATCAGGGAGGCCATGCAGCGTAGGTTTGCTGAGGCATTCGGTCCGGAGTCCTCTGGGTCACTAAGGACAACAACGTCCGCAGCCACCTCCTCCCAGCCACGTACAAGTCCATGTGTTCCTTGGGACTGATCCCTTAAAGACTGCTGATGCTGAGTGCCAGGCTCCACCTCCATACTGACACAATCTTCCTCCTCCTCCTCCTCCTCCTCCTCGTCCTCTTCCTGTGTGATCGGCGGGCACGCAGGAACACTGTGTGGATAAAGGGGGCCTTGAGAGCTAAGGAAGTCCTCCTCTTCCTGCCTCTGTTCTGCCTCAAGTGCCCTGTCCATTATTCCACGCAGCGTGTGCTCCAACAGGTGGACAAGGGGGACAGTGTCACTGATGCATGCACTGTCAGTGCTCACCATCCTCGTGGCCTCCTCGAATGGTGACAGGACAGTGCATGCATCCCTGATCATGGCCCACTGGCGTGGGGAAAAAAAACCAAGGTCCCCTGACCCTGTCCTGGTGCCATAGTCGCACAGGTACTCATTGATGGCCCTCTGCTGCGTGTGCAGCCGCTGCAGCATGGCCAACGTCGAGTTCCACCTGGTGGGCATGTCACAGATTAGGCGGTTCTTGGGCAGGTTAAACTCCTTTTGGAGGTCCGTCAGCCGAGCACTGGCATTATATGACCGGCGGAAATGCACACAGACTTTCCTGGCCTGCCTCAGGACATCCTGTAAGCCCGGGTACCTGCCCAAGAACCGCTGCACCACCAAGTTAAGGACGTGAGCCAAACAGGGCACATGGGTCAGTTGTCCCTGTCGGAGGGCAGAGAGGAGGTTGGTGCCATTGTCGCAAACCACCATTCCTGCCTTAAGTTGGCGTGGCGTCAACCACCTCTGAACCTGCCCCTGCAGAGCTGACAGAACCTCTGCCCCAGTGTGGCTCCTGTCCCCCAAGCACACCAGCTCAAGCACCGCATGGCATCTTTTGGCCTGCGTACTTGCGTAGCCCCTTGAACGCCTACGGAGCACCGCTGGTTCCGAGGAAGAGGCCATGGAGGAAGAAGAAGAGGAGGGGGTGGAGGAGAGAGGTGTGTCACAATCAGCATTTTGGAGGCGTGGTGGCGGAACAACCTCCAACACTACTGCACCTTGTCCTGCATCCTTCCCAGCTGCCAGCAGAGTCACCCAATGCGCCGTGAAACTTAAGTAACGTCCCTGTCCATGCCTGCTGGACCATGAGTCAGCGGTAATATGCACCTTACCGCTGACCGCCCTGTCCAGCGAGGCATGGACATTGCCTTCCACATGCCGGTAGAGAGCCGGAATCGCCTTCCGTGAGAAAAAGTGGCGTTTGGGTACCTGCCACTGAGGAACCGCACATTCCACAAACTCACGGAAGGGGGCAGAGTCTACCAACTGAAAAGGCAGCAGTTGAAGTGCTAGCAATTTTGCCAAGCTAGCATTCAACCGCTGGGCATGTGGATGGCTGGGAGCAAACTTCTTTCGGTGGTGCAGCAGCTGGGGCAGGGAAATTTGCCTGGTACAATCTGACGTCGGTGTACCAAAAGCAGATTGCCCATAAGTACTTGGCTGTGACACACCTAATTCTACACCTTCATTCCTCTCACTGCAGGTCGCAGAGAGGACTGAAGGTCTAGTGGGGTTGGAAATCTCAGCTGATGAGGAGCAAGGAGAGATCGTCTTTGTTCTTTGGTGTGGGTCTTTTAGATACGCTTGCCAACGAACTGCATGGCAGGTCAACATATGTCTGGTCAAGCATGTGGTACCCAAGCGGGAGATGTTTTGGCCACGCGAGATACGCTTGAGACATATGTTGCAAATAGCAGCGGTGCGATCTGATGCACTCGTCTCAAAAAAGGCCCACACCAAAGAACTTTTTGAATAACGCGCAGAGACTGCAGCGCCCTGCACATGTGGAGCTTTGGGGTGTGATGCAGTCAATGTGCTGCCCTTAGGCTGGCCCCTGGAGGGCACCCTGCCTAGTTGGTGATGTGCCACCTCCTCCTCCTCCTCCTCCTCCTCCTCCTCTCTCCTATCAGGCACCCACGTTGAGTCAGTGACCTCATCATCCCCTCCCTCCTCATCACTGGAGCAAACCTGGCAGTATGCTGCAGCAGGGGGAGCATGACTGCCAGATTGCTGTCCTTCTTGGGCACCCCCTCTGTCCGTGCTCATGTTACTGCCTTCATTGAGCTCAGTATCATCATCAGAGCCTTCCAAACGCTGGGCATCCTCCTGGAGCATGTACCCAACACTGTGGTCAAACAGTTCGAGGGAATCCTCATGAGGACATGGTGGAGCTAGGGAAGGAGTCACTGATGACATTGAGCTGAGGGAAGAGGCCGCTGCTTTGCCAGACAAAGCACCCTGGGCATGGGTGAGAGAGGATGAGGAGGATGAGGACGGCTTGGTCATCCACTCGACCAAGTCTTCCGCATGTTGCGGCTCAACACGGCCAGCTGCCGAAAAAAAGGCCAAGCGTGTCCCATGGCCACGTGCTGATGAGGATGCACCGTCTCCACGACCAGCACTAGACACAGAGCCTGCTTGCCCTCTCTTATTGGCTTGTGACTGTCTGCCTCTCCTTCTTGGCCTTCCAGACATACTAATGGCCTGTAGCTGCACTAAGCTGGGATAGAACACCTGTAATTTTCTTCAGGTAGCTTTATATACTGTAACCAGACAAGCCTGCCTGTCAGTAGGAAGATAACAGGAACGGATCTAGCTGAACACTGTGAGCAGGACGTACTGCACTAAATGTATATAGCAGGAACGGATCTAGCTGAACACTGTGAGCAGGACGCACTGCACTGAATGTAAATAGCAGGAACGGATCTAGCTGAACACTGTGAGCAGGACGCACTGCACTGAATGTAAATAGCAGGAACGGATCTAGCTGAACACTGTGAGCAGGACGCACTGCACTAAATGTAAATACCAGGAACGGATCTAGCTGAACACTGTGAGCAGGACGCACTGCACTGAATGTAAATAGCAGGAACGGATCTAGCTGAACACTGTGAGCAGGACGCACTGCACTAAATGTAAATACCAGGAACGGATCTAGCTGAACACTGTGAGCAGGACGCACTGCACTGAATGTAAATAGTCTAGCTGCCTGACCGTGGTACTAATAGGATCAAAAAGAACACCTGTAATTTTCTTAAGGTAGCTTTATATACTGTAACCAGACAAGCCTGCCTGTCAGTAGGAAGATAACAGGAACGGATCTAGCTGAACACTGTGAGCAGGACACACTGTACTAAATGTAAATAGTCTAGCTGCCTGACCGTGGTACTAATAGGATCAAAAAGAACACCTGTAATTTTCTTCAGGTAGCTTTATATACTGTAACCAGACAAGCCTGCCTGTCAGTAGGAAGATAACAGGAACGGATCTAGCTGAACACTGTGAGCAGGACACACTGTACTAAATGTAAATAGTCTAGCTGCCTGACCGTGGTACTAATAGGATCAAAAAGAACACCTGTAATTTTCTTCAGGTAGCTTTATATACTGTAACCAGACAAGCCTGCCTGTCAGTAGGAAGATAACAGGAACGGATCTAGCTGAACACTGTGAGCAGGACGTACTGCACTAAATGTATATAGCAGGAACGGATCTAGCTGAACACTGTGAGCAGGACGCACTGCACTGAATGTAAATAGCAGGAACGGATCTAGCTGAACACTGTGAGCAGGACGCACTGCACTGAATGTAAATAGCAGGAACGGATCTAGCTGAACACTGTGAGCAGGACGCACTGCACTGAATGTAAATAGCAGGAACGGATCTAGCTGAACACTGTGAGCAGGACGCACTGCACTGAATGTAAATAGCAGGAACGGATCTAGCTGAACACTGTGAGCAGGACGCACTGCACTGAATGTAAATAGCAGGAACGGATCTAGCTGAACACTGTGAGCAGGACGCACTGCACTGAATGTAAACAGCAGGAACGGATCTAGCTGAACACTGTGAGCAGGACGCACTGCACTGAATGTAAATAGCAGGAACGGATCTAGCTGAACACTGTGAGCAGGACGCACTGCACTAAATGTAAATACCAGGAACGGATCTAGCTGAACACTGTGAGCAGGACGCACTGCACTGAATGTAAATAGCAGGAACGGATCTAGCTGAACACTGTGAGCAGGACGCACTGCACTGAATGTAAATAGCAGGAACGGATCTAGCTGAACACTGTGAGCAGGACGCACTGCACTGAATGTAAATAGCAGGAACGGATCTAGCTGAACACTGTGAGCAGGACGCACTGCACTGAATGTAAATAGCAGGAACGGATCTAGCTGAATACTGTGAGCAGGACGCACTGCACTGAATGTAAACAGCAGGAACGGATCTAGCTGAACACTGTGAGCAGGACGCACTGCACTGAATGTAAATAGCAGGAACGGATCTAGCTGAACACTGTGAGCAGGACGCACTGCACTAAATGTAAATACCAGGAACGGATCTAGCTGAACACTGTGAGCAGGACGCACTGCACTGAATGTAAATAGCAGGAACGGATCTAGCTGAACACTGTGAGCAGGACGCACTGCACTAAATGTAAATACCAGGAACGGATCTAGCTGAACACTGTGAGCAGGACGCACTGCACTGAATGTAAATACCAGGAACGGATCTAGCTGAACACTGTGAGCAGGACGCACTGCACTGAATGTAAATAGCAGGAACGGATCTAGCTGAACACTGTGAGCAGGACGCACTGCACTGAATGTAAATAGCAGGAACGGATCTAGCTGAACACTGTGAGCAGGACGCACTGCACTGAATGTAAATAGCAGGAACGGATCTAGCTGAACACTGTGAGCAGGACACACTGCACTAAATGTAAATAGTCTAGATAGAAGATAACAGGAACGGATCTAGCTAAACTGAATACAGTGTATATATATATATGCAACACCTGGGATGCATATATATACACAATACACTGTAAGTGCAGCTAACTGACTGACTGTTCTGCCTAATCTATCTAACTCAAATCAAATGACACTGTCTCTCTCTCTCTCTATCTCTCAGCACACCGGAACACACACTACACAGGGCCGCCGTGCAGGCGGCCTTATATAGTGTGGGGTGTGTACTAAATCCCCTGAGCCATAATTGGCCAAAGCCACCCTGGCTTTGGCCAATTACAGCTCTCTCTACTGACGGCGCTGTGATTGGCCAAGCATGCGGGTCATAGTGCATGCTTGGCCAATCATCAGCCAGCAATGCACTGCGATGCCGCAGTGAATTATGGGCCGTGACGCGCCACACGAATTTGGCGCGAACGGCCCATATCGTTCGCAATTCGACGGACGGTCGAACAGCCGATGTTCGAGTCGAACATGGGTTCGACTCGAACACGAAGCTCATCCCTACCTGGGATGGTTATCCTCATGTCCGAACATTCATACATTTAGATGGTTTTGTATAGCTATCACTTCATTATACTTTGATGTATACATATGATTTGTGGTTTTAATCGATGTCATATTTGTATGTATTTTTCAATAAATTAACTCTGTTATAGATATCTGTTGTAGTCGTGCCTAAAAAGTCCAAAAGTCCCTCTTTTTTGGTTTTTGAGTGTTAATACAAGTTATAGGACGTGGCACAAGCATACCTTTCATGTATCCACAGTACCACTCTGTGTTATGATACATTTCCAATTTTGCATCTACTCTCCTGTTCTTTTAGCTAATCCACAGTGCTTTGGGAATCCTTTATCAAATATAAAATGTTTATTTGTAAAACAAAGTGTATTTTCATATAGTAAGGACAGATATAAAGCAACAGTTTAAAAAAGGTATACGACTAATTAAAAAAAAAAACAACTAAAATAAAAACAACCCAAAGCCATTATAGTTTCCTTTTGATAAGTAATATTACAAACAGCCTGAGTACCATTTCACTTTTAAAGCAGTCCATGTAAACACAAACCAAATTTTATTTATGTTGTAGTTTGATATAGCATAATATGTGTTTAAACGGCCAGTATGACCAGGTAACCACACTGAAGCACACCTGGGAGAAGGGAACAGAGTGTTATCAACCTATAACAGAAAGCACCTGAACAAGGGCCTTTATGGCAGGACCTCCTGGTGTTATTTTAGTGAAAGCCACAGTTTTAAAAAAAGACTGACATTTCTTCTAAATTCCCATTAACACATTAAAATGTTTGCGAAATGTTAGTGGCTGGGTTTATATCTACTTTAAATATTAATAGAATGGGCAGACGAACAGAGAGAGACTGAAAGCATGGAGCCCCTTGAGCCTCCTAGGACCACAGGTCCTGTTTCATCTGGAATCTCACTATGCCACTGGCATTTGATGACACAAATTTTGAAATCTTTTTAAGATTCAAGAATAATTTTCATGAAAGATTGCAGCAAGGAATAACTGTATTTTATTCCCACTGCCATACATTGTTTTTATGTGTGACATTGAAGCTGTTCAACAAAGTTAAAAGGTCTATTGTCTATTTTCAGGCCACTCAACAAAAGAACATGTCTGTAATAACAGCAGAGTACTTACCATAAAAAGAAGATGAGCTTTATATTTATTGCTTTTCATAAGAAGGATCTGTGTCAGCGGATTGACTAACATATTTGGCCAGTTCAAGCTTTGCTCTTACAGGCCTGTGAGGGATGAATGAGGCTTTAAAAAATTATCATGTGATATGCTTGAGATGGTGATCATAAAAATCATGTTGCTTTATGAATTATTTGTGATTATCCTCTAGCCAATGTTTTACTTGCTTCTGGGCAAAGGATGCATGCATCAATATACTGCATATACACATATATATAGTGTCTTAAAAAAGTATCATGCCCCTTGAAATTTTCCACATTTTGGAAATGTGGAAAATGTATTTTATTGGGATTTTGTGTGATAGACCAACACAAAGTGGCGCATAATTGTGAAGTGGAAGGAAAATTAAAAATGGTTTTCATTTTTTTTTACAAATAAATATCTGAAAAGTGTGGCGTGCATTTGTATTCAGCCCCCTTTACTCTGATACCCCTAACTAAAATCTAGTGGAACCAATTGCCTTCAGAAGTCTCCTAATTAGTAAATAGAGTCCACCTGTGTATAATTTAATCTAAGTATAAATACAGCTGTTCTGTGAAGCCCTTAGGGATTTGTTAGAGAACCTTAGTAAACAAACAGCATCATGAAAGCCAAGAAACACACCAGACAGGTCAGGGATAAAGTTGTGGAAAAGTTAAGGTTAGGTTTAACCCAAGCGTTAAAAAAAAAACACAGAGCACTGTCCATCATCCAGAAATGGAAAGAGTATGGCACAAATGCAAACATACCAAGACATGGCCGTCCACCTAAACTGACAGGCTGGGCAAGGAGAGCATTAATCAGAGAAGCAGCCAAGATGCCCATGGTAACTCTGGAGGAGCTGCAGAGATCCACAGCTCAGGTGGGAGAATCTGTCCACAGGACAACTATTAGTTGTGCACTCCACAAATCTGTCCTTTATGGAAGAGTGGCAAGAAGAAAGCCATTGTTGAAAGAAAGCCATAAGAAGTCCAGTTTGCGAGAAGCCATGTGGGTGACATAGCAAACATGTGGAAGAAGGTGCTCTGGCTAGATGAGACCAAAATGTAACTTTTTGGCCTAAAAGAAAAACGCTATGTGTGGCGGAAAACTAACACTGTACATCACCCTGAACACACCATCCCCACTGTGAAATATAGTGGTGAGAGCATCATGTTGTAGGGGTGCTTTTCTTCAGCAGAGACAGCTAGTTAGATTTGATGGGAAGATGGATGGAGCCAGATACAGAGCAATCTTGGGAAGAAAACCTATTACAGTCTGCAAAAGACTTGAGACTGGGGCGGAGGTTCACCTTCCAGGAGGACAACAACCCTAAACATACAGCCAGAGCTACAATGGAATAGTTTAGATCAAAGCATATTCATGTGTTAGAATGGCCCAGTCAGAGTCCAGACCTAAATCCAATTGAGAATCTGTGACAAGACTTGAAAATTGCTGTTCACAGACGCTCTCCATCCAGTCTGACAGAGCTTGACCTATTTTGCAAAGAAGAATGGGCTAAAATTTCACTCTATAGATGTGCAAAGCTGGTAGAGACATTTCCAAAAAGACTTGCAGCTGTAATTGCAGCCAAAGGTGGTTCTACAAAGTATTGACTCAGGGGGGCTGAATACAAATGCACGCCACACATTTCACATATTTATTTGTAAACAATTTTGTAAACCATATGTTTAGGACCATTTATCATTTTCCTGCCACTTCACAATTATGTGCCACTTTGTGTTGGTTTACCACATAAAATCCCAATACAATTTAAGTTTTTGACTGTAACATGACAAAATGTGGAAAATGTCAAGAGGTATGAATACTTTTTCAAGGCACTGCATATAACAGTGTTTTTTTTTATATATACAGAATATATTATTATATGCGATTTATATATTATATGCGATTTATATAGCGTCAACAGTTTACGCAGCGCTTTACAATGTATAGGGTAGACAACACAATTACAGTACAGTTAAATACAAAAGGTACAGGAGGGCCCTACTCATAGAGCTTACATTCTAAAGGGAGGGGGTGGTGGTACAAAAGGTAATAGCTGCAGAGAATGATTTGATGGGGGTGACTTGGGGACAGTTGTTATGTGGGTGTGGGATAGGCTTCCCTGAATAAATAAGTTTTCAGTATATATATATATCTATATATCTATATATATATATCTATATATATATATATATATATATATATATATATATATATATATATATATATATATATATATATATCTCTATCTCTATCTATCTATCTATCTATCTATCTATCTATCTATCTATCTATCTATCTATCTATCTATCTATCTATCTATCTATCTATCTATCTATCTATCTATATATATATATATATATATATATATATATATATATAGATATATAGATATATATATCTATAGATATATAGATATATATATCTATAGATATATATCTATAGATATATATATCTATAGATATATATATATAGATATAGATATCTATATATATATATATATATATATATATATATATATATATATATATATATATATATATATATATATATATACATATACACAGTATCCCACAAAAGTGAGTACACCCCTCACATTTTTGTAAATATTTTATCATATCTTTTCATGTGACAACACTGAAGAAATTACACTTTGCTACACTGTAAAGTAGTGAGTGTACAGCTTGTATAACAGTATAGATTTGCTGTTCCCTCGAAATAACTCAACACGCAGCCAGGGGCGGACTGACAACTCATGGGGCCCCCGGGCAACAGGGGATCATGGGGCCCCCTGTGTCCCCACCCACACTCAAGCCACACCCACACAAAACCCCACCCCCCATCCTGCACTGCGTGGACGCCTCAATTCTGGGTTGAACCTGAGCTAAACAGTGCACAGGGGGCAGCAGGGAAGAGCATTGGATGTCAAGCAAGCACAGTACACAGGGGGCAGCAGGGCAGAGCATTGAGTAACCATGGCAAAGTATAGAAGTCAGCAGGTCATAGCACGGGGGGTCAAGAGGGCACAATATGTGTGTGTGGAGGGCAGGAGGGCACACTACATGTATAGCAGCAGGGCACATTATGGGGCACACCAGGGAACATTACAGGTTGGGGGGGCACAGTAGGACACATTACATGGGGGGGGGGCAGCAGGGAACATTATAGGGCACATTACATATGGGGAGGCAGAGGGGCACAGCATTGAACATTACATGGGGCAAGAGGGCACATTATGGGGTACAGCAGAGTATATTACATAGGGGCATGAGGGCACATTATGGGGTACAACAGAGCACATTATGGGGCATATTACATGGGGACAAGAGGGCACATAATGGGACACAGCAGGGTATATTACATGGGGGCATGAGGGCACATTAAGGGGCACAGCAGAGCACATTAGGAGGGATACAATCTCATATTATGGGGCACAACAGGGCACATTATGAGGCATAGCAGGGCATATTACGTGGGGGCAAGAGGATACATTATGGGGTACAGCAGGGTATATTACATGAAGCAGAAGGGCACATATAGGGCAATGTATGGTACACACAGAAGAGCACACTATGGGGCACTGAATGATGCATCAAGGGGCACACAGCAGGGCACATCATATGGCACACAGCAGGGTACAGGGCACATCATGGGGCATACAGTAGGGCTCAGGGCACATCACAAGGCCCACAGGAGGGAATTGGGCACACAGTGGGGCACATAGTAGGGAATGGGACACACAGTAGGACACAACATGGGGTACACCACAAGGGCACAGTAGAGCACATCATGGGGCACATAGTAGGGCATATCACAGGGCACACAGTAGGTCATAGGACACATCACAGGGCACATCATGGGGGCAGGCAACAGGGAATAGGGGCAGGGAATGGGGGCAGGCAGCAGGGCATGGGGGCACACATCAGAGCATAGGGGCACACATCAGAGCATGGGCATGGGGCAGACAGCAGGCCATGGGGCACAGAGCAGGGTGTGGTGCAGACATCAGGGCATGGGGGCACAGACCAGGGCATGGGGGCACACACATTAGGGCATGGGGGTACACACATCAGGGCATGGGGACACACACATCAGGGCATGGGGCACAGAGCAGGGCATGGCGTCAGACAGCAGGGCATGGGGGCACGGAGCAAGGCATGGGGGCACGGAGCAGGGCATAGGGTAGACAGCAGGGCATGGGGACACAGGGCAAGGGGGCACAGAGCATGGCATGGGGTAGACATCAGAGCATGGGGCAGACATCAGGGCATGGGGGCACAGAGCAGGGCATGGGGCAAAGAGCAGGGCATGGGGCAAAGAGCAGGGCATGGGGACACAGAGCAGGACATGGGGGCACAGAGCGGGGCATTGGGGCACAGAGCAGGGCATGGGGCAGACAGCGAAGCATGGAGGCAGACAGTGGGGCATGGGGGCACAGAGCAGGGCATAGGGTAGACAGCAGGGCAAGTGGGCACAGAGCATGGCATGGGGTAGACATCAGAGCATGGGGCAGACATCAGGGAATGTGGGTACAGAGCAGGGCATGGGGCAGACAGCAGGGCATAGGGCAAAGAGCAAGGCATGGGGGCAGACAGCGGCATGGGGGCACAGAGCAGGGCATGGGCAGACAGGGCATGGGGCAGATAGCAGGGTATGGGCAGAATATAGGGCATGGGGCAGACATTGGGGCATGGGGGCACAGAGCAGGGCATGGGGGCACAGAGTGGGGCATGGGGGCACGTAGCAGGGCAAGGGGGCACAGAGCATGGCATGGGGTAGACAGAGCATGGGGCAGACATCAGGGAATGAGGTTACAGAGCAGGGCATGGGGGCACAGAGCAGGGCATGGGCAGACATCAGGGCATGGGGCAGATAGCAGGGTATAGGCAGATTATAGGGCATGGGGCAGACATCAGGGCATGGGGGCACAGAGTGGGGCATGGGGGCACAGAGCGGGGCATGGGGCAGACAGCGGGGCATGGGGGCACGGAGCAGAGCATAGGGTAGACAGCAGGGCATGGGGGCACAGAGCAGGGCAAGGGGGCACAGAGCATGACATGGGGTAGACATCTGAGCATGGGGCAGATATCAGGGAATGGGGCCACAGAGCAGGGCATGGGCAGAGAGCAGGGCATGGGGCAAAGAGCAAGGCGAGGGGGCAGACAGCATGGCATGGGGGCACAGAGCAGGGCATGGGCAGACATCAGGTCATGGGGCAGATAGCACGGTATTGGCAGACTATAGTGCATGGGGCAGACAGCGGGGCACAGAGCAGGGCATAGGGGCACAGAGCAGGGCATGGGGGCACAGAGTGGGGCATGGGGGCAGACAGCGGGGCATGGGGGCACAGAGCAGGGCATGGGGGCACAGAGAGGGGCATGGGGGCAGACAGCGGGGCATGGGGGCACGGAGCAGAGCATAGGGTAGACAGCAGGGCATGGGGGCATAGAGCAAGGCAAGGGGGCACAGAGCATGGGGCAGACATCAGGGAATGGGGGCAAAGAGCAAGGCATGGGGGCAGACAGCAGGACATGGGGGCACAGAGCAGGGCATGGGCAGACATCAGGGCATGGGGCAGATAACAGGGTATGGGCAGACATCAGGGCTTTTGGGCACAGAGCAGGATGCTGGGCACATAGAGGGACACAGGACAGCAGCTGCTGCACTTTCCTTCCTAGATGCAGAGTAGCGTGGGAAGTGGCTGTAAACATACCTCTCGTGATGTGCTCCTCCTCGCCGGCCCCTCCTCTCTTCTAGTCCGTCCGAGGTGATGACAAATACAAGCACCTGGGATGGACGGGAGGGAAGGAGGGGCCGGCGGGGAGGAGCGCATCATGAGAGGTTCGTTTACACTGCAGCAGTCTCTTAGCAGGGAGCAGTGATTCGGGACCCGATCTACCCGTCAGCTAGCTGTGATTGACGGGTAGATCGAAGTGGAATCTGTCATGGGGCCCCCTACTGGCCACGGGCCCTCGGTCCCTGTCCGAATTGCCTGATGGTCAGTCTGCCCCTGCACGCAGCCGTTAATGTCTAAACTGCTGGCAACAAAAGTGAGTACACCCCAAAGACCCTATTCACACTGAAGGTGTTTTTCACCTTCTAAAGGGCTAAAGGGCTAAAAATAGCCCATGTAAAGCACCTGAAAAACACCTCCCCTGCAGCCCCAGTGTGAAAACCCGAGTGCTTTCACACTGGAGCGGTGTGCTTGAAGGACGTTAGAAAAAATCCTGCAAGCAGCATCTTTGGAGCGGTGCTTTAGGCTACTTTCACACTGAGGCGCTTTACAGGTGCTACAGCGCTAAAAATAGCGGCCGTGTAGAGCCTGTAAAGAGCCTCTCCTGTGTCTCCAGTGTGAAGGCTCGAGGGCTTTCAAACTGGAGGGGTGTGCTTGCAGGACAGTCAAAAAAGTCCTGCAAGCCGCATCTTTGCAGCGCTGTAAGAGCGGTGTATTCACCGCTCCTAAAGCGCCCCTTCCCATTGAAAACAATGGGGCAGCGCCGCTAAACGGCCGGCATAGCGCTGCTGCAGCGCCGCTATGCGGGCGGTTTTAACCCTTTTTCGGCTGCTAGCTAGAGGGGGGTTAAAACCGCCCCGCTAGCATCTGAATAGCACTGCTAAAACAGCGGTAAAGCAGTGCTAAAAATAGCGCCGCTTTACCTCCGGTGCCCGCCCGCCCCAGTGTCAAAGTAGCCTTACTGCTAACACTGAGCAGTGCCAGTGTGAAAGGGATCTTAGTGAAAATGTCCAAATTGAGCCCAAAGTGTCAATATTTTGTATGACCTCCATTATTTTCCAGCACTGCCTTAACCATCTTGGGCATGGAGTTCACCAGAGCTTCACAGGTTGCCACTGGAGTCCCCTTGACCTCTCCATGATGACATCATGGAGCTGGTGGATGTTAGAGACACCTTCTGTTTGAGGATGCCCCACAGATGCTCAATAGGGTTTAGGTCTGGAGACATGCTTAGCTAGTCCATCACCTTTACCCTCAGCTTCTTTAGCAAGGCAGTGGTCATCTTGGAGCTGTGTTTGGGGTCGTTATCACGTTGGCATACTGCCCTGCAGCCCAGTCTCTGAAGGGAGGGGATCATGCTCTGCTTCAATATGTCACAGTACATGTTGGCATTCATGGTTCCCTCAATGAACTGTAGCACCCCAGTGCCAGCAGCACTCATGCAGCCCCAGACCATGACACTCCCACCACCATGCTTGAGTGTAGGCAAGACACACTTGTCTTTGTACTCCTCACCTAGTTGCCGCCACAGACGCTTGACACCATCTGAACCAAATAAGTTTATCTTGGTCTCATCAGACCACAGGACATGGTTCCAGTAATCCATGTCCTTAGTCTGCTTGTCTTCAGCAAACTGTTTGCGGGATTTCTTGTGCATCATCTTTAGAAGAGTCTTCCTTCTGGGACGACAGCCATGCAGACCAATGTGATTCAAAGTGCGGCATATGGTCTGAGCACTAACAGGCTGACCCCCCACCCCTTTTACCTCTGCAGCAATGCTGGCAGCACTCGTATGTCTATTTTCTAAAGACAACCTCTGGATATGACGCTGAGCACGTGCACTGAACTTCTTTGGTCGACCATGGCGAGGCCTGTTCTGAGTGGAACCTGTCCTGTTAAACCGCCTTGACCACCGTGCTGCAGCTCAGTTTCAGGGTCTTGGCAATCTTCTTATAGCCTAGGCCATCTTTATGTAGAGCAACAATTCTTTTTTTCAGATCCTCAGAGAGTTCTTTGCCATGAGGTGCCATGTTGAACTTCCAGTGACCAGTGTGAGAAAGTTAGAGCAACAACACCAAATTTAACACACCTGCTCCCGATTCACACCTGAGACCTTGTAACACTAACAAGTCACATGACACCGGGGAGGGGAAATGGCTAATTGGGCCCAGTTTGGACATTTTCACTTAGGGGTATACTCACTTTTGTTGCCAGCAGTTTAGACATTAATGGCTGTGTGTTGAGTTATTTTGAGGGGACAGCAAATTTACACTGTTATACGAACTGTACACTCACTACTTTACATTGTAGCAAAGTGTCATTTCTTCAGTGTTGTCACATGAAAAGATGTAATAAAATATTTACAAAAATGTGAGGGGTGTACCCACTTTTGTTAAATACTGTATATACACACAGTATATACACAGTGTAAATATATAGTAATGGCAGCAGGTCTGCTTTCAAAAATGCATCCTAGCCTGCCTTTTATTAGTGCTTACTTGCCACAGCTGGTACTTGAGCTCAAAATCTCAAAAATAGCAATAGTATATGTCACGAATGGGAAAGAGCAAGTGGTTACAATCAATACAAGCCTACCAGCATAGAAGGATGTGTAAGGCTGATCTGCAGAAAGATATAAAAGACACATGAATGCACGTCTTTTATTAATACATCACAAAATGTACTGTTTAATTTAAGCTGTGTATGTTCCTGAATTTGATTCAAGCAGTTGTGTCGCAGTGCAAAAAACATGCAAATAGGAGGAGAGAGGAGCTAATCAGTGTGCTGCCCCTTACTTCATTGTCCAGTTACAGTTCAGGGGGGGGGGGGTTAAGTAGTGACCTACTGTATGTTAGTGAACTACAACAGAGAAAGGTAAGCTCCTCTTCCCTCCCAGAAAGGAGGGAAAGCTTAAGGTCTGGTCTGAACATAGGTACAGACTGAACGTTGGCTGCTCAGGCGTTTGGACAAACGCGCCAATATTTACACATTCAGCGGGAGACAAATTTCATGTATAACAGTGGTATTAATACCATTATATACATGACAGCTTCCTGCTGACAATGATTGCTAAGGACGCTGCTGGGTTCAGGGCTGTAAATACCACTTTACACAGACTTATAACCATCCAGAGAAATAAAAAGAAATAATATGATAAGGTGATATACAGTTGTGCTCATAAGTTTACATACCCTATCAGAATTTATGATTTCTTGGCCATTTTTCAGAGAATATGAATGATAACACAAAAACATTTCTTTGACTCATGGTTAGTGTTTGGCTGAAGCAACTGTGTTTACTCTTTTTAAATCATAATGGCAACAGAAAATACCCAAATGACCCTGATCAAAAGTTGACATACCCTGGTGATTTTGGCCTGATAACATGCACACAAGTTGACACAAAGGGGTTTGAATGGCTATTAAAGGTAACCATCCTCACCTGTGAACCTGCTTGAAATTAGTGTGTGTGTATAAAAGGTCAACGAGTTTCTGGACTCCTGGCAGACCCTTGCATCTTTCATCCAGTGCTGCACTGATGTTTCTGGATTCTGAGTCATGGGAAAAGCAAAAGAATTGTCAAAGGATCTGTGGGAAAAGGTAGTTGAACTGTATAAAACAGGAAAGGGATATAAAAAGATATCCAAGGGGATGGATATGAGGAGTTAACAAGACCTATGATGCTTCCTACTGTGAAACATGGAGGTGGATCGCTGATGTTTTGGGGATGTGTGAGCTACAAAGGCACAGGAAATTTGGTCAAAATTGATGGCAAAATGAATGCAGTATGTTATCAAAAAATACTGGAGGAACATTTGCATTCATCAGCCAGGAAGCTGTGCATGGGACAGACTTGGATATTCCAACATGACAATGAACCAAAACACAAGGCCAAGTAGACCTATCATTGGCTACAGCACAATAAAGTGAAGGTTCTGGAGTGGACATCTTAGTTTCCTGACCTCAATATCATTGAGCCACTCTGGGGAGATCTCAAACGTGCAGTTCATGCAAGACAGCCCAAGAATTTACAGGAACTGGATGCTTTTTGCCAAGAGGAATGGACAGCTTTACCATCTTAGAATGTAGACAAAAACTCACCCAAAACTCTACCGCATATGTAAAGGATGATGAGCTGAATAACGGTGCTAAGGTCATTGTGTCCCATACATAAAAATTGCAAGAAGAATGCCACAAACTCGATTGCTTCTTCTTAAATCTTTATTGAGCACAGACAGCGGTGCAACATCAAAACGCTAACATGTTTCAGCAAAAGCCTTCCTCATAGCATACAGATTTATAATAAAATCAAGTTTATATAGGAAAAAATATCCATTTCTCCAAAAAAGGGGGCGGTACAATCCAATTTAAAAATTAATTAACAATTAAAATCATGTGAGGTTGGCATAACCAGAGAAAAAAGTGGAGGGAAAGAATGGAAAACACAGACTGAAAACTATAGGGCAAACAATTACCATATTAACCCCCTGTGGAATAAAATTATATTATTTTAAAAACAAGTTCACATCCATTTTACTGTTCATTCCACTAGAAAATTGAGTATTCAATCTGTGTATCCACCACACCTCCGACTGAAGTAGGGCATGGTGTGTATCTCCCCCCCTAACAGATCTTCTCACCTGTTCCAGACCGCAAAAAGAAAAAGACTCCAGATTACCACCATGGACTATTCTAAAATCTTTAGATACATTTGAAATATTTTTGGTATTGTTATTTAAAGTGTCATTGTAATGTTCGGATATTCTAATACATAAATTGCGGATAGTGCATCCCACATACTGTACTCTACAAGTACTGCAATCAATTAGGTAGAAAATCATCTTTGAGTTACAATTTATAAAACTTTTTACTGGATAAGTTTTACCTGTTGAAAAAGAAATAACAGACTTGCTTTTTCTGTGTCTTTTACACTGTTTACAGATGTTATAACCACAGGGATAGGAGCCCACTGTCCTCAACCACGAACAAACCATCTGAAAAGATAAAGAGCCTCATCCACAAATACCACAAAAGACTTCCAGCTGTCACTGATGTTAAAGGGGCAATACATGGTATTAAGAACTGGGGTATGTAAACTTTTAATAAGGGTCATTTGGGTAGTTTCTGTTGCCATTATGATTTAAAAAGAGTAAACACAGTTGATTAATAATAAACGGCTTCAGCCAAACACTAACCATGGGTGAAAGAAAATTTTTTGTGTTATCATTCATATTCTCTGAAAAATGGCCAAGAGATCATAAATTATGCCAGGGTATATAAACTTATGAGCACAATTGTAGTTCGATAAATCATCTTTTACAAACTTCCCTAGATCTACTAAGGTTAAAGGGCCCAAAATCCCCAAACCCATTGGTAATTTCTTGGTAGGTGCTGCATAAGTAAAAGGCTTTACGGTTTCCTATATATCATGGGGACTCTTTGCTCTTGAATTTTTGGGTTAAAATATCTGCTTTGACCATCATCAAGGGTTCCTGGGATCTTGACCTTAAACACACAAGGTTGGACAGGAACACTCAAAATCACAGGCACTTACTCAGACTCAGTAACTGAGAGATATCACTTTGGAGTACCTTAAATATACAAAAGGCTGAATCAGCCCACCAGATTTGACCTATCAATAACATTTTGGATGGACTGACCCTTTAATGATTGGAAAAGGGGTACTTCTATCCACAATTTCAAATACCAACTGTCAATTTTTATGAGGTCATTTTACATGATCTGATGCACTCTGTAGTGCAAACCATGTTACCTTGTAATGATCACATAAACACTGTTAACCATACTGTATGTCTGATCCGCCATTGCATGATGTAGTTTCGCACGCCAACCACTACATACCAATAGTGACCAATAGGTAACGCCAAATCACACAGCAGGGGGCTCAGAATTCAATCCACCCAAAGTATTGGCTAACAGGGGTGACCATGGCTTTACAGGAGAGTAAAGATTGAATTTGTCATTTATTTGCCATTTATGAGACTGTAAAGTACTCTTCTTTTTCAGGCTGACTTTATTTATTTGGTGCAGTCACAGGGCCACTTTAAATTAAATATAAAAACGACATGAAATAAAAGCAGTGTTGTCCTTTCCTTATCTTTATAGCCTGCTCTACAAATTGACAAATGCATTGTGATAGGTTGCTTTTTACATTTCTACTTTTTTTTTTTGTAAAATCAACCTGCAAGTGTCTGCTAACATTTATCTTCAGCATGAATGCTCATAGGGCAGTAGGTTCACCAATAAATTTGTAAGGAAATGTGGTTTAATCAGTAGAAATGACGATTTCCAGTAAAAGCAATAACTATATGAAACACAGTTTAGTTTATAGCAGTAGTTACACTGATACAGAGAATGGTAAATATTCCAAGAGCACCCAACACAGGCAGCTAACAGACTGAATTTGTGGTAGAGCCCTCTGATTGCTATTTTGTGACACTTTGCTTTTTTAACTGTGCAAGCAAAGTGTAAACAGAAGATATATATTCCATCATATATTATATTGTTCTCTAATGATAGGAAAGTAAGAAAATGTACCTATTTGTGTATGTTACATATGATATCAAACTGTATTGCGCTGTACACACCGTTGGATTTTCCGACGGAAAATGTGTGATAGGACCTTGTTGGAAATTCCGACCGTGTGTAGGCTCCATCACACATTTTCCATCGGAATTTCCGATACACAAAGTTTGAGAGCAGGCTATAAAATTTTCCAACAACAAAATCCGTTGTCGGAAATTTCGATCGTGTGTACACAAATCCAACGCACAAAGTGCCACGCATGCTCAGAATAAATTAAGAGACGAAAGCTATTAGCTACTGCCCCGTTTATAGTCCCGACGTACGTGTTTTCAGTCACAGCGTTCATTCAGATCGGATTTTCCAACAACTTTGTGTGACCTTGTGTATGCAAGACAAGTTTGAGCCAACAACTGTCAGAAAAAATCCATGGCTTTTGTTGTCGCAATGTCCGATCAATGTCCGACCGTGTGTACAGGGCACAAGGCTTAGTTTACATTTATAGTTGGGGAATGGTAAAAATAGGAAAAATAGGTGGTTAGACTCATTTATATTACCCCCTGCCCCCCACCCCCCTCAACCACACTCCATTGAGGCAGCTAGATGGGAATGTACACATGCTAAGGTTTGTGGTGTGCCAAAAATAAGTGGGCAGTATCACCACCAAACACAACATATTCAAGTGAATAGGGTGGTCCTGTATTGCACGACATACACTAGGCTCCCATTTTTTACTAGGGTATTCCCATTAAAATAAAATAAAAATAAAAAAACAGGCATTTAGGAGACGGCAGTATCACCACCTAAAGGACTGTCAGCCGCGACTGCATAACTCTCTAAAAAGCGACCCACCATGAATCACTTTTGAAAAAGCAATTCAGTGTAGACTATCCCTAACAGATGGAAGATAAGGTAAACATGAAGAAAATTAATTGTAATTATTATGCATATCCCTATGAAGACCCTGTCAGCAACTTAAAAAAAGTATTTTAAATGCTTACTTGCAGAATTTTGCCCATCTTTTCTGGCCGTGTCTCATTATGTGCTGACCCAACTTCTCTGTTCCTCCCCTCACCTCCTTAAATACATTTTTATATAGCAGCCAGGGGAAGGAGGAATGGGAATACTAAAGAGTCTTACTTGAGTGAGTCTGCTGGTGCTGCCAACATCACATTCAAGATGGTGGCACCCAGCAGCAGTCTAACCTGTCTATATAAGACCTTACAGCTCACAGTGCATTACAGAGCAAATGACAATCATGCGGTCAAAGGAACTGCCTGAAGAACTCAGAGACAGAATTGTGGCAAGGCACAGATCTGGGCAAGGTTACAAAAACATTTCTGCTGCACTTAAGGTTCCTAAGAGCACAGTGGCCTCCAGAATCCTTAAATGGAAGACGTTTGGGACGACCAGAACCCTTCCTAGAGCTGGCCGTCCGACCAAACTGAGCTATCGGGGGAGAAGAGCCTTGGTGAGAGAAGGTAAAAAAGAACCCAAAGATCACTGTGGCTGAGCTCCAGAGATGCAGTCGGGAGAAGGGAGAAAGTTGTAGAAAGTCAACCATCACTGAAGCCCTGCACCACTCGTGGCTTTATGGCAGAGTGGCCCGATGGAAGCCTCTTCTCAGTGCAAGACACATGAAAGCCCACATGGAGTTTGCTAAAAAAACACCTGAAGGACTCCAAGATGGTGAGAAATAAGATTCTCTGGTCTGATGAAACCAAGATAGAAATATTTCGCCTTAATTCTAAGTGGTATGTGTGAAGAAAACCAGGCACTGCTCATCACTTGTCCAATACAGTCCCAACAGTGAAGCATGGTGGTGGCAGCATCATGCTGTGGGGGTGTTTTTCAGCTGCAGGGACAAGACGACTGGTTGCAATCAAGGGAAAGATGAACGCGGCCAAGTACAGGGATATCCTGGATGAAAACCTTCTCCAAAGTGCTCAGGACCTCAGACTGGGCCGAAGGTTTACCTTCCAACAAGACAATGACCCTAAGCACACAGCTAAAATAAAGAAGGAGTGGCTTCACATCAACTCTGTGACTGTTCTTGAATGGCCCAGTCAGAGTCCTGACTTAAACCCAATTGAGCATCTCTGGAGAGACCTAAAAATGGCTGTCCACCAACGTTTACCATCCAACCTGACAGAACTGGAGAGGATCTGCAAGGAGGAATGGCAGAGGATCCCCAAATCCAGGTGTGAAAAACTTGTTGCATCTTTCCCAAAAAGACTCATGGCTGTATTAGATCAAAAGGGTGCTTCTACTAAATATTGAGCAAAGGGTCTGAATACTCAGAACTATGTGATATTTCAGTTTTATTTTTTAATAAATCTGCAAAAATGCCAACAATTCTGTGTTTTTCTGTCAATATGGGGTGCTGTGTGTACGTTTATGAGAAAAAAAAAAAACTTAAATGATTTTAGCAAATGGCTGCAATATAACAAATAGTGAAAAATTGAAGGCGGTCTGAATACTTTCTGTCCCCACTGTACGCAGCTTTTAGTTTATGACTGCCTATCTAATTTCTTGAGGTGCTAAAATGGCAGGGCAGTACAACCCCCCCCCCCCCAAATGACCCCATTTTGGAAAGTAGACACCCCAAGGAAATTGCTGAGAGGCATGTTGAGCCCATTGAATATTTATTTTTTTACAGTAATGCCCCATACACACGGTCGATTTTTCGATGGAAAATGTGTGATAGGACCTAGTTGTCGGAAATTCCGACCGTGTGTAGGCTCCATCACACATTTTCCATCGGATTTTCCGACACACAAAGTTTGAGAGCAGGATATAAAATTTTCCGACAACAAAATCCGTTGTCGGAAATTCCGATCGTGTGTACACAAATCCGACGGACAAAGTGCCACGCATGCTCAGAATAAATAAAGAGATTAAAGCTATTGGCCACTACCCCGTTTATAGTCCCGACGTACGTGTTTTACGTCACCGCGTTTAGAACGATCGGATTTTCCGACAACTTTGTGTGACCGTGTGTATGCAAGACAAGTTTGAGCCAACATCCGTCAGAAAAAATCCTAGGATTTTGTTGTCGGAATGTCCGATCAATGTCCGACCGTGTGTACAGGGCACAAGGCTTAGTTTACATTTATAGTTGGGGAATGGTAAAAATAGGAAAAATAGGTGGTTAGACTCATTTATATTACCCCCTGCCCCCCACCCCCCTCAACCACACTCCATTGAGGCAGCTAGATGGGAATGTACACATGCTAAGGTTTGTGGTGTGCCAAAAATAAGTGGGCAGTATCACCACCAAACACAACATATTCAAGTGAATAGGGTGGTCCTGTATTGCACGACATACACTAGGCTCCCATTTTTTACTAGGGTATTCCCATTAAAATAAAATAAAAATAAAAAAACAGGCATTTAGGAGACGGCAGTATCACCACCTAAAGGACTGTCAGCCGCGACTGCATAACTCTCTAAAAAGCGACCCACCATGAATCACTTTTGAAAAAGCAATTCAGTGTAGACTATCCCTAACAGATGGAAGATAAGGTAAACATGAAGAAAATTAATTGTAATTATTATGCATATCCCTATGAAGACCCTGTCAGCAACTTAAAAAAAGTATTTTAAATGCTTACTTGCAGAATTTTGCCCATCTTTTCTGGCCGTGTCTCATTATGTGCTGATCCAACTTCTCTGTTCCTCCCCTCACCTCCTTAAATACATTTTTATATAGCAGCCAGGGGAAGGAGGAATGGGAATACTAAAGAGTCTTACTTGAGTGAGTCTGCTGGTGCTGCCAACATCACATTCAAGATGGTGGCACCCAGCAGCAGTCTAACCTGTCTATATAAGACCTTACAGCTCACAGTGCATTACAGAGCAAATGACAATCATGCGGTCAAAGGAACTGCCTGAAGAACTCAGAGACAGAATTGTGGCAAGGCACAGATCTGGGCAAGGTTACAAAAACATTTCTGCTGCACTTAAGGTTCCTAAGAGCACAGTGGCCTCCAGAATCCTTAAATGGAAGACGTTTGGGACGACCAGAACCCTTCCTAGAGCTGGCCGTCCGACCAAACTGAGCTATCGGGGGAGAAGAGCCTTGGTGAGAGAAGGTAAAAAAGAACCCAAAGATCACTGTGGCTGAGCTCCAGAGATGCAGTCGGGAGAAGGGAGAAAGTTGTAGAAAGTCAACCATCACTGAAGCCCTGCACCACTCGTGGCTTTATGGCAGAGTGGCCCGATGGAAGCCTCTTCTCAGTGCAAGACACATGAAAGCCCACATGGAGTTTGCTAAAAAAACACCTGAAGGACTCCAAGATGGTGAGAAATAAGATTCTCTGGTCTGATGAAACCAAGATAGAAATATTTCGCCTTAATTCTAAGTGGTATGTGTGAAGAAAACCAGGCACTGCTCATCACTTGTCCAATACAGTCCCAACAGTGAAGCATGGTGGTGGCAGCATCATGCTGTGGGGGTGTTTTTCAGCTGCAGGGACAAGACGACTGGTTGCAATCAAGGGAAAGATGAACGCGGCCAAGTACAGGGATATCCTGGATGAAAACCTTCTCCAAAGTGCTCAGGACCTCAGACTGGGCCGAAGGTTTACCTTCCAACAAGACAATGACCCTAAGCACACAGCTAAAATAAAGAAGGAGTGGCTTCACATCCACTCTGTGACTGTTCTTGAATGGCCCAGTCAGAGTCCTGACTTAAACCCAATTGAGCATCTCTGGAGAGACCTAAAAATGGCTGTCCACCAACGTTTACCATCCAACCTGACAGAACTGGAGAGGATCTGCAAGGAGGAATGGCAGAGGATCCCCAAATCCAGGTGTGAAAAACTTGTTGCATCTTTCCCAAAAAGACTCATGGCTGTATTAGATCAAAAGGGTGCTTCTACTAAATACTGAGCAAAGGGTCTGAATACTCAGAACTATGTGATATTTCAGTTTTATTTTTTAATAAATCTGCAAAAATGCCAACAATTCTGTGTTTTTCTGTCAATATGGGGTGCTGTGTGTACGTTTATGAGAAAAAAAAAAAACTTAAATGATTTTAGCAAATGGCTGCAATATAACAGAAAAAATTATATATAAACTGCGCTAAACAAAAATTATATGTGTTGAGGTAGATAAATAACGCAATCTTTCACCAAAAAAAATTTTTTAAAATACACAAATCAAATGAATAAAGTCCAAATTTCCCACGTGGTAGGTATTCAATATAAATGTAAAATGCTGATCCAAATGAGCTATGATTGCTCTTACCAGAACTCCAAAGAAATATGCGGATGGCAAAAAACCCTTGCCGGGGCCTCTGGGGTATTGGACCAAACAGCACCTTCCGTGGTCAGATCAAAATCCCCTCAATGGATGCAGGAAGAAGCAAACACAAGAGAAAAGACTGGCCATAGTGTAGTATGTTAAATGCTGGACATGGACATACGGACATACCAATCACCCAGGTGTGCACTTATAAACAACCAAAAACAGGGGGGGGGAGGGAAGTGAAAAAACCCCACCACCGTGGCTGTAGATTGTGCTTACCGACTCACGGTGATACACAGGCTTGTATTGGATTAAAAGCTGACATATAGCTGGCAAGAAGCACCTTGATAAGTCCTCATTACACGAAGTCCACATCGTCAGTATACCACCCAGAATAGAATAATAAACTCTCCATGGTGAAGTACGTTTTAAAAGCAGATTTAATAAACAAAGTATTGCACTTACATAATAAAAGCACTTAGTATCGCATTAGTAAATCGCCGGCCGGCATACAAGCATGGAAGCGAAGCTCGTCCTACTTCCTGGTCACGTGGTAGCGTCGCTGCGTGCGTACCCAGACGCGTTTCGTCATCAAAAGGACGTTCTCAATGGGGACTAATCGTCCCCATTGAGAACGTCCTTTTGATGACGAAACGCGTCTGGGTACGCACGCAGCGACGCTACCACGTGACCAGGAAGTAGGACGAGCTTCGCTTCCATGCTTGTATGCCGGCCGGCGATTTACTAATGCGATACTAAGTGCTTTTATTATGTAAGTGCAATACTTTGTTTATTAAATCTGCTTTTAAAACGTACTTCACCATGGAGAGTTTATTATTCTATTCTGGGTGGTATACTGACGATGTGGACTTCGTGTAATGAGGACTTATCAAGGTGCTTCTTGCCAGCTATATGTCAGCTTTTAATCCAATACAAGCCTGTGTATCACCGTGAGTCGGTAAGCACAATCTACAGCCACGGTGGTGGGGTTTTTTCACTTCCCTCCCCCCCCCTGTTTTTGGTTGTTTATAAGTGCACACCTGGGTGATTGGTATGTCCGTATGTCCATGTCCAGCATTTAACATACTACACTATGGCCAGTCTTTTCTCTTGTGTTTGCTTCTTCCTGCATCCATTGAGGGGATTTTGATCTGACCACGGAAGGTGCTGTTTGGTCCAATACCCCAGAGGCCCCGGCAAGGGTTTTTTGCCATCCGCATATTTCTTTGGAGTTCTGGTAAGAGCAATCATAGCTCATTTGGATCAGCATTTTACATTTATATTGAATACCTACCACGTGGGAAATTTGGACTTTATTCATTTGATTTGTGTATTTTAAAAAATTTTTTTTGGTGATAGATTGCGTTATTTATCTACCTCAACACATATAATTTTTGTTTAGCGCAGTTTATATATAATTTTTTCTGTTTTTGGTGTTGTCGCACTGTTTACTGCTGCTTGTCCTTTTGTGCTTCTAGCGCGGAATTTTTTTTTTTTGTTTTTTTTTGTTTGCAATATAACAAATAGTGAAAAATTGAAGGCGGTCTGAATACTTTCTGTCCCCACTGTACGCAGCTTTTAGTTTATGACTGCCTATCTAATTTCTTGAGGTGCTAAAATGGCAGGGCAGTACAACCCCCCCCCCCCCAAATGACCCCATTTTGGAAAGTAGACACCCCAAGGAAATTGCTGAGAGGCATGTTGAGCCCATTGAATATTTATTTTTTTACAGTAATGCCCCATACACACGGTCGATTTTCCGATGGAAAATGTGTGATAGGACCTAGTTGTCGGAAATTCCGACCGTGTGTAGGCTCCATCACACATTTTCCATCGGATTTTCCGACACACAAAGTTTGAGAGCAGGATATAAAATTTTCCGACAACAAAATCCGTTGTCGGAAATTCCGATCGTGTGTACACAAATCCGACGGACAAAGTGCCACGCATGCTCAGAATAAATAAAGAGATTAAAGCTATTGGCCACTACCCCGTTTATAGTCCCGACGTACGTGTTTTAAGTCACCGCGTTTAGAACGATCGGATTTTCCGACAACTTTGTGTGACCGTGTGTATGCAAGACAAGTTTGAGCCAACATCCGTCAGAAAAAATCCTAGGATTTTGTTGTCGGAATGTCCGAACAAAGTCCGACCGTGTGTACGGGGCATTAGACTTACCATACCTGTGAAGCAAATACAATAAAACAGTAAAAATAAAACTTTGCAATCTGTGCCTAAAAAAATATATGCCGAAGCATGGGGGCAATCCGTCCCTAATTTTAGGAGCAAATCACTCCTCCACCCCTGCTGCCCCCATGCTTCGGCATATATGCTCTTTTTTTAAACTGTGGTGGTGAAATCACCTCCTACAGCGCTGGAGTAACGGCTTTATGTATCGTGGGAGCAAACGCTGTTGCTGTAAAGAGAAATAACCCATGCTGCAGCTAAATGGCGTACCTGCTAAGCAAATGATGGTTAACAATAAAACACACATTACAGAATAACATACCATACCTGCAAAACAATTACAATAAAACAAAAAAGTAAAAATAAAACAGAGAGAGAACGATAGATATAGAACAATAGTGAGTGAACAGTAGAGCGGAAAGTAGAGAGCAAACATAAGAGAGAGAACAATAGAGAGAAAAAAGAAAAATACAACCACAACTATTATTGGATTTTTTTTTATTTTATTTGTGTTTTTGTGTTTGTTTTCTTTTTTTCACTTTTATAAAAACTGTAAAAAAAACTGTAACCTAAACTTTGCACATTAGGGTCTCTCAAAATGTGATGGCTCTCACATCTTTCGAGACCCCGAGACCCTGTGTTAGTGTGCCTAAGACTGTGTGCTGCTGTACCCTATGCTAAAACTCCACTAGTGTGTGGTAGCGTTTGAAACATTCACCAATGCAGAGACCAGGGTAGTCAGGACAGGAGGGACAATAAAAGCGGGTGTCACGCCTAAATCCACATTTGCTGCAGACACAGCATCTTTTTCGGGGGTTTCTTTGGGTAGGGGTACCAGGGAGGACAAAAGGAAAATGCCTCTCATGCAGCCGGCTCAGCCGGGCAAGAGCACCGTCTGGAAACAGAAGGGCGCTGACGATCTCTTCCTGGAATTTAAGGAAGGATCCCGTCCATCCTGAAGCTTTGTAGCAGAAAAGCGTTCAGCAAAGGCAATTGAAATAAATAAACAGACACTTTTTTGTACCAGCATCTGGCCTTAACAGCAATTAGCTACGGCTCCAACAACTGGTACCCCTCCCATGTTTACGTTGTATTCGTGGACACAGAGGGGTTTCTCCACAACACCAGTCGCCGTAGGAATTTGGACTGCCGTGTCTGCATGAAGCGAGGACAGAATGAAAACATTCCATGAATCCCTCCACTTCACTGCTAACAAATTATTACACTGCAAGCAGACTATCTCCGCCCGTCTAAGTCGGGATTCTACAAGCCATTGGGGAAAGCCCCGGCGATTAGATTGCACGGTGCCACATGCGCCAATTCCTTAATCAAAAAGGTGACTAAAAAGTGGCACGCTCGTGTAATATTTGTCCACGTGCAAGCGGTACCCCTTTCCGATTAAGGGTGACACCAAGTCCCTCACTATCTTACCAGCGCTCCCTATGTAGTCTGGGCAGTTCTCTGGCTCTACGTGACTATCTCTTCCCTCATAAACCATAAAACTATATGTATAGCCTGTGGCCCTGTCACAGAGCTTATACATCTTGACCCCGTATCTGGCACGCTTGCTGGGAAGATACTGTTTGTTTAATCGTGAGTTAACAAGGCTGCAAAACGTTGGTTCAAGTGGTTGACGAGGGGTCGAATTTTGTAGAGCCGGTCAAATCCAGGGTCACCCCAAGGACAACAGATTTCATTGTCATTGAAGTGCATGAACCGCAACATCTGCTCGTATCGTGTCCTTGCCATGGAGGCAGAGAACAAGGGCATATATTGAATTGGGTCAGTGGACCAATATGACCGCAACTCACTCTTTTTAGTTATGCCCATGAGGAGGGATAGGCCCAGAAAGGTCTTAAATTCGGAAACCGTAATTGGTTTCCAATCTCTGGCAAGGGTCAGCTGGGGATTAGCGGTGATGAATTGACCAGCATACAAATTGCTTTGGTTCACAATAGATCTATAGAGATCTTCGGTGAAAAACAGCGGATAAAAATCAAGTGACGTAAAATCAACTGTTTCCACCTGAATTCCGGGTTGGCCAGTGAATGGGAGAAGTACGGGTGCTGCAGAAGTGGTGGGTTCCCAATTCGGATTGGCGAATGCAGCAGGAAGGGCACTATGGGTTCAACGGGCCTGTGTTTGTCTTCTTCTTGGTGGTAGCGGGACACTACTTGTGCTTGCCACCTCACCAGCTTGAACTGCACTTATGGGACTCGCCACGTCACCAAGTGTTACTGCAGTGCTGGATGTATGAGGAGGATGTACTAGACCGCTGGTGCTTGCCAGTTCACCAGAAGAAATAGCGGCGCTAGTACTGGCTCTCTGCTCTATGTGAGGGACCTGCGGTTCTTGCACCTCAACGACAGCAGAAGAAGATCGGGGTCTGGTATGCCTGACCTTTGCAGGGACCACTACTCCGTCGTCAGAGCTATCTGTCAGGGTGCCGCTGCTGTCTACAGTTTCGTATTCTGAGCCTGAATCTGACAGATGAGTGACTTCCTCTTCACTATCTGTCATGCTCAGAAATGTGTAGGTCTCTTCACTAGTGTACCTTCGATTTGACATTTTGGTCTCTAAATTTACTGGTACACTAGTGAGACTCACAGGTAAAAAAGCACCTGACTATCAGCAACTACGTCAAACGCTGCAAAAAAAACTGTTAGCGTTCGCAGGGATCAGGCCTGACACGAATGCTGCAGTTATGTGTTTTGTAAGTGACAGTGATCAATTGATACTGCACTTGGGTGGGCTGGGCTGGGCGGAGGGGCTAAAAGCAGGTGCAAGCAGGTATTTGGGCTGATCCCGCTAACACTGTGTTTTTGGGAACCCTAAACTGCTGGGGACGCAAGTATAGATCTGATCAGATATCGATCCGTTCAGACACTATACTACTAAGGGGGCGTATGGTGCGTGCGTGGGTGTTAGCGGTATTGGCACTAATCTGACACTGCCTGGGGAGACGCAGACCCCATCTGACACTAAAACCTAACTTTGATCACCCGCTGGGTGATCAGGGGGTTAAACATTTATTGGGTAAAATACGGCGGGTGCCCTGACGCTATAAAAAATAAACTAGCTAAACTGCGTCACCCGTGACACTTATACTGTGATCACAGGTGACAGGGGGTGATCAAGGGGTCAAACCTTTATTGGGGGGTTAGGGAGGGGTCCCTAGACCTATCTGGGCCTAAGACTAATTACCCTAACACTGATTAGTGTCGCTAATGACACCAGTACAGCGATCAAAAAAAATCTGATTGCTGTACTGGGTGACACAGTGACAGGTGGTGAAGGGGTTAACTGGGGGGGTGATCGAGGGTGAATTGTGTGCCTATGTGACCTGGTGTCAGTGTAGTGTTGTGCAACTCACTTTTAGATGCTCTCTCCTCTCTGTCTTGAACTGAGAAGACCGACATGAGGAGAGATGACATCACTTCCCCTGTCAGTGTTTACAATTACACAGACAGGGGAAGGATCTCATTCGTCAGGAGCGATCACCAGGTGCAGGCCAGATATCATTGGCCTGGGCCTGGGGATTGATCGGTTCCTGATCTAATCTGATTGTCCCAGTCGGCTGGGGGGCACGCGCCCCCCAGCTGGCTGCTCGCGGAATGTATAGTCACATGATTTTGCACAGCCGGGCCAACCTGCCGCAGTAAAACTGCGGCGGCTGGTCCGAAACTGGTTAAAACATGCTTTTCTTTGTTTCTGTAAAAAAAGGCATTGTGGGGAAATTAATTTTCCCAAGAGAGGCACTTAAATTTTTTTGTTATTACCATATATACTCAAGTATAGGCCAACCTGAATATAAGCCGAGGCACCTAATTTTACCACAAAAAACTGGGAAAACGTATTGACTCGAGTATAAGCCTACGGTGAGAAATGCTGCAGCTACTGTAAGCGGAAAAGAGGGTCAACAGTGCCCATCTGCAGCCTCACTGTGTCCATCTGCATGCCTCACTCTGCCCATCTGCATGCCTTACTGTGTCCATCTGCATGCTTCACTCTGCCCATCTGCATGCTTCACTGTGTCCATCTGCATGCCTCACTCTGCCCATCTGCATGTCTCACTGTGTCGATCTGCATGCTTCACTCTGCCCATCTGCATGCCTCACTGTGTCCATCTGCATACCTCACTCTGCATATCTTCATGCCACACTGTGTCCATCTGCAGCCTCATGTACCTGATCTCCAGAACATTGGCGCTGTGACATGCAGTCTAGTCGGCGGCCGTCCAGTGTAACAAAGCACTGCCTCCTCTCGTCCGTGACGGAACACTGATTCAGTTTCCCAGCAGTGAGTCAGTGTTCTGCCTATCACGGACAAGGAGAAGGTGGGGCTTTGTTACACTGGACGGCCGCCGACTAGACTGCATGTCACAGCACCGGGAGATCAGGCGCATGAGGCTGCAGATTGGCACAGTGAGGCAGGGAGACTCAAGTATAAGCTGAGGGGGGTGTTTTCAGGACAAAAAAAATGTGCTGAAAAACTCTGCTGATACTCGACTATATTCTATTCCAACAAAATCTTGGCAGCCTGCCAGTCTTCTAATGTAACGTTAGTATCCCATGTAGACCAGACTTTAGAGTCTTTGTTGTGATCCTTGAGGATTTTTTGAGAAATATTTATTACTGCTAATTTATAATACTTCCTCTTATCTGATTCCTCCAGTGCCACATTTGGCACCTTCTGGGGGGGAGAGGGAATATGTTCTTGACAGGTACCCTTCCCCACTTCCGTCGGACCTCACTGATGCAAGGTAATTTTGAAGTTGGGTCCCCCTGCCGCCGGGCCATTCAGAAAACGCAGCGTGCTTCACTGCATGCTCAGCAAGGCTTCACTGCCAAACTCCCATACTGGCAATGGCGGTGGCAGCAGCACCCGATGGAAACATTGGCTGGGGTACCAACATTGCTGGATTCCAGGACAGGTAAGTGTCCTAATATAAGGAGTCAGCAGCTATTTGTAGCTGCTGACTTTTAATTTTTGGAGGGGGGTGGAACTCCGCTTTAACAATCTCCTTACCCCCAAAAGCAGAATTGCAGATTCTTTTGTTTGTTCTTTTCTATATATTTTTTTAATTTTTCACCCCACAACCTAAACACCCCTCCCCACCCCTTTTCCTCATGCCAACGTGTATCAACCCTAGGCCAGAATTATGTGTACTCTGTACAAAGTGGCTAGGGTGGTTCAGGAGGCATGTCAAGCACATTATCACAGCTGGCTGCCTACACCTGGAAGAGACAGCCAGCTGAAGAAGACCAAAAGTCACCTGATATAAGCAAACCGAACACTCCCCATTGCTTGTGATAGAGACAGAGTTACCTGCATTGTTCTTGATCAAGCTTCCCGTTTGTCTGCCATGCTTTGCTGTTGGATCTACCTGTGTATAAGCCGGATCGGATATCGGACTATTCCCTGAACTCAGTCTGCCTTTTACCTAGACTGTCATTGGATCGGATATTGGTCTATTCCCTGAACTCAGCCTGCCTTATTACCTAGACTGTCATTGGATCAGATATTGGACTATTCCCTGAACTCAGCCTGCCTTTTACCTAGACTGTCATTGGATCGGATATTGGACTATTCCCTGAACTTAGCCTGCCTTATTATCTAGACTGTCATTGGATCGGATATTGGACTATTCCCTGAACTCAGCCTGCCTTATTACCTAGACTGTCATTGGATCGGATATTGGACTATTCCTTGAACTCAGCCTGCCTTATTACCTAGACTGTCATTGGATCGGATATTGGACTTATCCCTGAACTCACCCTGCCTTATTACCTGGACCGTCTTAGAACCACGAAATCTGTCTGCTAAACTGTAAGTAGTCTGTTATTTGATCTGCCCGCGTCTGCCCTAGTGTGGAGCCAGGCGCTATAGCATTGTGTATAAGTCCTGGGGGCAACCAAGTACCGGTAGGCCTGCTTGTCTTAAGGGAAAGGGGGCTGCTATAGGTGAAGCACACAGTAGCTAGCTATAGTGTCTGACCACCTGCATTGAGGTAGACGTGACATTTGTGATAATATCATTCTGCTATCTAACTCTATCAGCATGTTCCTTGCACTGTAAAACAATTGACCCTTTGTACAAGGATTCCAAGATACTGATACCGATCAATGTACTTACACTGCTTGCATTTAAAATGTACATTTAATGATGTATTAATGATTACAGGGCTGCATTAATTTTTGTTTTTAATCTCTGCCTGGAGTTCAGCTTTCTGAAAAAAAAAAGTTTAGCTTTAGATATACTTAATGCACAGTATTAGATAATTAATCTCTACGTATCATAATAAAAAGGAAGACAGAAAAAAATCATTAGAATTATAAAAACAATGAACTTCTTTCTGACATCTCACAGATTTTATACTCTCCTAGAGAGAAGAGAGGGAGCACCACACATACTGATAAAAAGAAACGTACTTCCAACCTACAAGAAATTACATATTATATATGAATTCAAAATGTTTGATAAGAATACCAATTTTAAGTTTTATTTATAATGTGAGAATGAAGGATCATCCCTTTACGTTAATAACAGGTTTTCCTGATAATGATGACAGTCCCAGTGAAGAGCACAAACCAAAATCTTTAAGTTTACAATACTTTTTGCTTTGGTAACACAACAAGAAACAAGCAGTGTTCATTTTGTCAATGAAAAAATTTTCGTCAAAGTTTTCGTTAGCGGCATTTTTCCAGTGACAAAATGTAAACGAAAAGTACAGCACATTTTCGTCCACTTACGAAAACTATACCAGAAATCAAATCTATTTTTGTTAACAAACGGCAATGGAATGAAAATGGCAAGGAGGGACGCTTACCCTAATGAACTAACTTCCAGTTTTCACTGAGCTCCACCTGCTTTTGCTCCCAGCAAGCAAGTGTCTGTGTTCACCGTAACGACTGCCAGAGACCAGAGCAGCACTGTCCCACTCTCAAGTCAGGAGACAACCACCAACCAGGTGCCCACGTCCAGAGCAGAGAGCAGGGCAGAGCAGACTGTTAGTGTGTAGTACATTACAACTACAGTAGGCCTGAGGCCTCCCCTCAGACCGCCATCTGTCCAGAGCACTGTGTGTACATTACACAGGCCTCCTCTGGCCACTGGCAGTGGCATCCAGGGCACTGTGGATTATTACAGACCATCTCTCAGACCACTATACATTTTGAGATGGGAATGAGGGACACCTACTAGCAAATGTATGTAGACATAGGGCATGCCCCTAAAGAGGAAATAATAAAAAAAAGGTTAATCAAAACCACAAGTGCTTTTTTTTACCACTACTATTCCTTTATGTTGGCTTTTATAATTGGCAAATGCAGCAATTTACAATGTGGATAAAAGGTTTAGCACTGGGAAACACTTTTTAAAAGATTTAAAGTGCATTTTATATACAACTATATAGATCAGACCAAAATGAGTGACAAATGTGGAGGAAGGAGGGACAGAGGGACATTGCTCCAAATCAGGAACAGTTCCTCAAAATCAGGGACAGTTGGGAGCTATGGACCACCATCCAGCACAGTGCAGCATTACAGGCCTCCTCTGACCACTGGCAGTGGCATCCAGGTCACTGTGCATTACAGGCCATCTCTCAGACGACCTCCATCCAGCACTGTGAATCATTACAGGCCTCCTCTGACCACCGGCATCCAGGGCACTGTGCATTACAGGCCATACAAAACAGACCGGCTGAGACCAGACCACCATCCAGCACTGTGTGCAGCATTACAGGCCTCCTCTGACCACCATCCAGATCACTCTGCAGTATTACAAGCCTACTCAGACCACTGTCCAGAGCACTCAGCACTGTGCATAACAAGCTTCCTCCTCACGTCCACATCCAGACCTTACCAAGGCGAGTCGAAGAAGAGAAGATCTATGGATTTATTTTATATTTGATCTTAAGGACAACAAGACCCTTTGCAAACCATGTGGAGCGACATTCGCTGGTAAAAATACAACAAACTTGAAGCGTCATTTGCGGCCAACTCATTCTGAAATTCATACAAAGGTAAGCACAGCACTTAGCTCAACTTTTGTTGGGAACAGTCTTATATACATTGTATGGATTTTTTTTAACAAACTTTGTTTCAGTCAGATTTCATATCTTTTGTTATTCTGAAGTATTAGCTGTTTGTCTATGTTGTGCACTTTAGTCACTGAATTTTAATGGGAGTGATTTGATTTCATAATATCTATCAGCTGCTGCTTTCCCCGAATTGAAGTATCTCACCAAAATATATGTAGAAGGATATGGTCACTGGGAGGAGCTGGGGCACTGTCAATTTTCGCACTGCACAGGGTGCCTAAAGGCCTAAGTCCTGGGAAGGGCCATACATGTAATGTATTAAAGAGAGACAACTTGGAGCTGACTGTGTGGGGTGAGAGAGAACGTGAAATTAGAATATCTTGAATTTTCCCCCTAATTCAACCCCACAGACACAGAAAACCTCAAATGATGGGCCAAGTTAAGCCTGTGCACCACAGCAAACTATTTGCACTGCTCTCTTAGGTGCTTCAAAATACAAAATTGATCCTAAGGAACAACAGGCCAGGGAGGAGGCCATAGCCAGATGGATTGGGCGCACTGGATTACCAGTCAGCACGATTGAAGATGAGGACTTTGTTAGCATGATGGAGACAGTAGGTAGGAAGCTGACTGTCCCAAAGATAACTAAAATAAGCAATCTGATTGACAAATAGTATGAAGATGAAAAAAAAGAATTAAAAAATGAAACTGGCTGCTGCCCCGAAAGTATCTATTTGCACTGATTTATGGACCAAAAAAGGACTCCCTCCCACCTTCATTCCTTGCCATAAGTGCATGCTACTTTTGTGTTGAATAACATAAACCAGAACACATATTGTTGGCCCTTGAACAAGTAGCCCACCCACACACTGCACAGTCAATCAAATCATGTGTGGACAAATGCATGCAAGAGTGGGACATAGCAAAGAGGAAGCTCCTTCCAGTGATAACAGACAATGGGAGCAATATGGTGGCAGCATTTAAACAAAGAAGCAGCAGAAGGACCACCCAGCTCTAGTGAGGAAGACTCCCCCATGACGGAAAGTGACTCTGAGGCTGAGTCCAAAATTGATGATCTGTGGTGAGCCATTTTTAATTATTCTTTTACATGATTACACGGTTGACACCAGTCAATTATCACATGGATATGAAATGATTAATATGGGGGGGCTATCTGCTCTACGGGTGCATCTTTGTTATTTTTACACTTTATTTGTAGTCTTGTGTAAAAGTAATCCCATGAGTTGTTTAGTGTTAAATTATAGCATGGAACAGTAACCTTTTCTATATTTTATGCTGATTTGACTGTGTTCCACTTGTTCCGCCAACAGATCGACATGGACCAGACGCTATTGGTGGTGCATACCTTGCAACTTGTGGTGTACATTTTGCATAAGGAGGCACGTGTGAAGAGAATACTGGCTAAAGCAAGATCAATAATGAACCTTTTCTGCAAGTCTTCAATTGAAACACAGAAGCTATTGGAGCAGTGTCGTCTTACTTTTTTAAATGACTGCCCCACACGCTGGTCAAGTACATTCAACATGATCACAAGACTCCTCAAACTGAAAGAGTCAGTCTACCAAATTGCAAACAACATGGGATGGGACACCTTGCTCCCTAGTGAATCGCAAAAGCTCACATCATTGCATGACCTACTGCTGCCTTTTGCAGAACATACTAAAACCCTCCAGAGTGACACCATGTCCATGTCCCTGGCTGTCCCTGCCCTCTTTGATCTGCTCAGTCGCCTTGAGGACTTTAAATAGAACACTAGCTATCAAGACCTTGCCACAATTGCACAGAGAATGAAAGGGAGTGTGAATCAGCGTTTTGCTTCAATCTTAGATCCAACTGATGAAATGTTCTCGCCACTTGTAGCAGCTGCTTGTTTTGTCAACCCTACTGTCTGTGAAACCGTTGTTGATGTGGAGGATGAGAATATTCAGGAACTGCTTAAAAAGGCAAAGGAGTATGCCATAAGAAAATCCACATGCCATGCCACGCACATAACATGAAGAATTGTCTGAAGAAGATGATGTGGAACTATCACAGGAAGTGGAAGAAGCACTGCCACCTGCAACCATATCTAAGCAGCCAGTCTTCCGGTTTCTTTCTAAATGCCGCAGAAGACCCAGGCAGAGGATTTCCCCAAATAGCATAGAGCAGCAAATAAGAAAATATACGAGCTTTTGCACCAAGTTGCCACCATCAGTGAGGACACCGCAACAGATTTTTGGCTGTCAAAGAGTGACACTTTTGATCACCAGCTAAAACCTTTTGCATTAGAACTGCTGGCTATGCCAGCTTCTCAAGCCTTTGCAGAGAGGGTATTCAGTGTCACAGGTGATCTTTCTAGAGGCCAGTGGAATAAAGCAAGGGTCATGTTAGCACGAAGTGCTTTCCTTAAAATGAATCAAAACAAATAGAAGTGTTTTATTCTCCATGTATTTCTATTTCTAACATAAGAAGCATACCTAATACTTGTGGGTTGTGCTTATTGCAATAAGAAGAATCAATAGTTCAACAACAGTTTTAATTGTCAATTAAATTCATAGGAAAAATGCACAAGCTGAGGCTACAAATGCCATTAGTATGTGGAAAAATAACAACCACCACTTTTTATCAACTCCTCTCTTTTAGCATTGACAAATTTGACAATAGAGGTAATTATCACACTAATGAAAAAGAAAAATAGATCAGTAACAGTCAAAAAGGGCAGCCTTACGTCGGCGTCCTGCCCTAGTAATGTTTTTAGTGTGATATTTACCTCTATTGTCATTGCGAATGCTGAGAGAGAGAGAGAGGAGAGAGGAGTTGATAAAATGTTGTGACTGTTATAATCCACACACTAATGGCATTATTGTAGATGTAAAGAACATAGCACATATCATGAGGGACTCCATTTTAGTTTTAAGACACCATTTTAGTTTTACAGGAAAATTGAGAAAACTCAAATGTGAGTTTTAACTGAAACCAATATTATCTTTAAGCTGTTATCTATAGAAAACCTTCTCAAGGTTACCTATACATTTTAGCTAGAATATGGAGTTTGGCCTAGCTCATGTTTGTTCTTGATAAGATTAGTGTGTCCTTCACTTGTTAAGAAATACATATATAGTAGAAATGATGCAAGATTTTGTCTTATAACACCAGCTAATAGTTAAATATTAACTGAACCTATTTTCATTTCAATGACATGTATAAGGTTAGTAAAACTCCTCCCATCCCTCAAAAGACATAAATGCTGTATTTCTGAAACTCAAATTAGATGTCATTAAGTGGCTAAGCAAACCTGTCTCCTGTGTCACTTTATTGATATCTCCAGGCCTGGGGGTCAACGGAGGTCTTCCTGCATTACCTGAACCTATCTGGGTGGTCTTAGAAGCCGTAATCTCCTAACAGATCTGGGGGCTCGCCGGGAAAAAAAGCCAAATAAAATCATATCTGAAGGTAAGTCTTCATTTTGTCTTTATTGACGAAATATTTCTTGCCTCAGCTCTGATTAAAGCTTTTTAGACCCGTAAATTAGTAGGGGATAAGAACCACGCCAGAGGTTAATATTGGAGGGTTTTTGGGAAACCCACAAAGATAAGCAGTACTGCATACACATATATAGAGACATTCCTTTTGGGAAGGGATATGAAGTGGTTAATGAGGAAATAGACTCCGGTGACCCCAAAATCCTTTGCTTTTTCTTATCTATCGCATTAGAAGTTATAAGATAATCTGTTGTGTGTGTGTGGGTCAGAAGACTGGGTGGTAAGAACAGTCGACTCCCACTGTCAATATGGGTCAGAAACAAGGTAAAGAAGATCCTCCCCCTCTTCCCAATCCAGGAGAAACGTGTAAGGATTTTGTAGCCAGAATTTGTGGTACTAATTATGAATTCATAGTCCCATGGGTTTCAAATTTAGCGGGATGGACCGAAGCCATACACAGTGTAGACCCCTTTCCCCGGGATGGCGCTAATGATGAATTTCACATAGATATGATAAAAGGATTGTGTTTAGGAGATAAGAGAGCTTTCCCTTGGTACCCCGGGGATCCTCAATGGGATATGGATTATATGGAAAAGGGAGGAGAGAACTGGTTAAAATACGCCCCATATTGGTTTCAGAGGGATAATAAGAAACAGAAAAAGCCCACCAAATGTTTAAGTAAGGAAGATTATGCCCAGAAACATAGAGAAGAAGCCGATAAAAAGAGATTTGTCCCTGACCCAATAGCCTCACCCCTGCCAATAGTCAGTCATCCTCCACCCGCATATGTACATGTCTATCCAAGTTTAAGAAAGGAAGATATTGATCTTCTGGCTGGACATTATGCAACCAGACAACGGCAGGTCCCCCCCGCTCCACAACCACAACAGCAGATCCCTCCCGCTCCACAACAAGATAGACAGCACCCACAGAGGGCCCGAGTCGAGGTAGGGGAACCAGAAGATGATCAGGGAGCTATAGGAGGGGTAGTTTCACCACCTGGCCAAGAGCAGGAGGAAGAAGACGTTAAAGGGGATAGAATACTTAGTCCCCCTAAAACAAAGAGTGGAACTGTATATAGTAACACTAACCTTCAAGCACCTTTCATGACCATTGGAAATGAATTATTAAAAAAGGTAATAGACATTGAGGACATTGACAGGATAGTAAAACATTGCCCCAAACCCACCGCCTCTGCAGGTGGCACTTTAATTTACTTAAAAAAGGCCTGTAAGGGTAGAAATTACACACAGGAAGACATGCGTCTTATCATTGATGGTATCATAGGACACACCAGTTCCTGGAGCTGGGCAAATGTTCCAAGTATAAACACTATTGACACTGGAAACGCGGGAGCATATGGGTTAAACACAGTACCAGGTAGGAACACCATGTGGACAGAATTAGAGACTGAAATGATGAGAGTATTTAAAAATAAAAGTTCCCTCCCTACTGCCATAGCATGCAAACAAAAGTCAGGAGAAACTGTAGTTGAATTCTGGAAAAGGTTTCATGAAAATTGGACAACAGAAGCTGGATTAGCTACAACTACTGATGTGGGAGCTTTGTTTATTCAAACTTTTATGAATAATCTAAAACCCCAGTTCGCCTTGGTGGTGAAACAGATGATATCTGAATGGACCACACAGACGATTGACCAATTTCAGGAAACCTTAATACAGAAAGAAGCAGCAGGGTGTTTTGATGTAATAAAAGAGAAAGCAGTGAGTAGCCTTTATCAGGGTGGAGTGCGAACTCAGCCTCCCCAAGATAATGGTGGACAATGGGGCAGTGGAAACAGAGGCAGAGGAAGAGGAAGAACAAGAGGGAGAGGGCATGGTTTTTCCAGACCACCCCAGCAGTCCCGCACATGTTGTTTTAACTGTGGACAACAGGGTCACTGGAGAAATCAATGTCCTTATGAATGGAATAACCCAAATACTCAAGATCAAGATCAACTGCATACACAGGGACCCCAATCTAGCCAACCAAATCAAGTTGCCCCAAAGCAACAGGGTCCCCGATTCCCTATACAGTGGAATCAACAGCAACTAAAATGAAGCTGCCCGGAAGGTAGTATCCCAGCATTTCCTTTGATCTCACACTCTTACAATGAACAACCAATTGTGACCCTATATGTCAAACATAGGCCTGTTCCGTTTTTAACCGATTCAGGGGCAACTCGGAGCACCCTCAGTGAGGACTACTACAGAGGTGAGACTAAAATTGCTGAACCTTCTATGGGAATTAATGGGATACTTACCAAAACATACAAAACACCACCTTTACCAGTAAGTGATGTTGAAAGGGGAGGTGCAACAGTCTTGCATCATTGTTTCAGGATTATACCAAATTGTCCTGTGAATCTCTTGGGTAGAGATTTGATGGGAAGATTGGGTATAACACTGAAAATGACTACTGAAGGAGGGGTCTTCGTACACTCCAAGGTAATACCAATATATTACACTGAGGATAGTGATCTCCCTCCACCAGATGATCCGGTATGGTCAAAAAGCTCCTTGGATGTAGGTCTTATTTCTTGTACCCCATACAAGGCAGCTTTAAAATCATGGGCACAGCCGGTTTATCACAAACAATACCCAATTTCAAAAGAAAAAGAGGAAGGAGTGGCCCCAATGGTGGAAAGGTTCCTGCAGCTAGGAATTCTTAAAGAGACACTGTCACCCTACAACACCCCCATTAACCCAGTAATGAAGCCAGACGGCTCTTACAGGTTTGTACAAGACCTCAGAGCTATAAACAACCTAGTGATACCCATCGCTCCCATAGTGCCTGACGTGCCATCACTCTTAACCTCCATACCATGCGATGCAGAGTATTTTTCGGTCATTGACCTTTGTAATGCATTTTTTTCAGTTTCTGTTGACGAAGAGACACAGCCTATCTTTGCATTCAATTTCAGAAACCGCCAGATGACGTGGTGTAGATTACCCCAGGGCTATGTAGACTCCCCTGTAGTGTACACAGTGGCCCTCCAGGCAACCCTGCGGTCTTGGACACCCCGCCATGGTTCCGTCCTACTTCAATATGTTGATGATTTGTTGTTGTGTAGTCCAAGCCAGAAAGCATGTAAAAATGATGGTTTAGATCTGTTACATTGGTTAGCAGACAATGGTCACAAGGTTTCTAAGAAAAAGCTACAATGGTGTCAGGAAACTGTTGAATACCTTGGTTTTGTACTCTCCAAAGGAGAAAGGAAAATCAGTCACAAGAGAGCTGCGGCTCTCGTGGGTCTGCCCCGCCCACTTACTAAGAAGGACATGCTATCCTTTCTTGGAATGATTGGTTACTGCCGACAATGGATACCTGATTGTTCCTACTATGATAATCTCCTGAGGCAAGCCACAGGTACTGACATGCCAGATTGTGTGAAATGGAATGATGAAATGTACAATGCTTTTGTGTATCTTAAAACTGCAATGGTCACATCTCCTGGACTTGGACTACCTGAATATGGTAAAATGTTTCACTTGTTTGCAAGGGACAACTGTAAAACAATGGCGGGGGTCCTGGCTCAGGAGCATGGGGGGAAACTCCGCCCAATTGCGTTTTTTTCAAAAGTTGTGCCGATGCCAGTACAGGGCATGCCGGCGTGTCTCAGAGCTCTGGCATCCTGTGCGATGGTGGTGGAAATGGCTACATCATTCACTCTAGGACATGCCACCACACTACACACCACTCACAATGTATCCATTCTACTAAAGAACATCCATACCCAGCACATGTCAGCCCAGAGGCTGAGCGGTTATGAAGTAATTTTACTTTCTAACCCAAAACTTGAGATCAAATATGCCTCTCCCACTTCTGGCCCAGCTCCAATCCTGAATGCCTTGCTAGGCTTGAAAGGTGAAGAAGATGAGGTAGTGCCTCAACATGAATGCATGGACCTCATCCACCAAGACACATCCCCGAGACCAGACATGTCTTCAACTGCTCTCCCTGGAGCACAGAATGTCTTTGTGGATGGGTCTTGTTCAAGACCAAATGATAACACATACCATGCAGGGTATGCTGTTGTTCAGCTGCCTGATAAAATACTGGAAGCAAACCCTGTCCCATTCCAATCAGCACAAGCTGCAGAACTTATAGCCCTTACTCGAGCTTGTCAGCTTTTTGAAGGGCAGGATGTAAACATTTACACAGACTCCAAGTACGCGTACGGTGTCGCGCATGATTTTGGAGTCATATGGAAAAGGCGGGGCTATATAGCAGCAGACGGTAAATCCATCTCACATTCCACGCTTGTCACAAGTCTGTTAGAAGCTATACAATTACCAAGGTCCATAGCTATACTACACTGTAGGGCACATACAGGGCAACAGGATGACATAGCCAAAGGCAACGCCTTAGCTGACAAAGCAGCAAAAGAAGCAGCATCCACACAGCCTGCAAACATACAAATGCCATTACTCTCACCAGAAATTCCTCTTTTGGATCAAACATTGCGTGATCTCCAAGCATATGCCACAGACCAAGACATCCAGCAATGGAACTCAATAGGTGTGCAGACAAACCCAGAAACTGACCTTGTCTGCCAAGAGGGGAGACCATGTATCCCTGTAGCCAGTGCACCCATTTTTATTTCACAATACCATGGGATAGGTCACAGAGGGTGGAAAGTCACATGTGAACTTTTGGATAAGGATTTTTACATTCCAGGTCTTCCCTCTCTCGTTAAGGCATATGTTTCCAGATGCATCACATGCATTCGGAATAACCCTAGCAACCCTCACAAAGCAAAACACGAACATCTGATATATCCATCTACACCATTCACTCATCTGCAGATAGATTTTACACACATGCCCAAACTAGGTAAAAGACAGGAATATTTGCTAATAATAGTGGACATGTTCTCAAGATGGATAGAATTGTTTGTAACTACAAAGGAAGATGCACAAACAGTAGTGAGGATTCTGATACAAGAAATTATCCCAAGGTGGGGTTGCCCACTACAGATCAACTCTGACAATGGTCCTGCATTTGTGGCCAAAGTTTGTCAAGACCTGGTAAAAACACTGAAAATAGAATGGAAGTTTCATATTCCTTACCACCCCCAGAGTTCAGGTATAGTGGAAAGGATGAACAGAACCATCAAAGATAAGATCAGGAAGGCCACTGGAGGTACGTATGCAAATTGGAAGAAGGTCCTACCAGCTGTACTAGCCGAGGTAAGAATGACACCCTCTAAAAAGACAGGATACTCTCCTTTTGAAGTCTTAATGGGTAGGCCATTCCCCACCCCATGGGCCAGACAGCCACTTATGTTAGAAAGAGGGGACCTAGATCTTATTCAGGAAGAATATGTAAAAAAACTTATTGAAACTTTGGATAAAGTTGAAAGGAATGTTGCTCGCACCTCTCCTTCTTCTTCACAGGAACCTACACACCCTTTCCAGGTGGGTGACACCGTGGTGGTCCAGAGATTGAACCGCACCAAGAAACAAGAGTTTCCCTTCGGACCCCCAACCACAGTGATCGCAGTCACCCGCACAGCTATTTTGGTAGAAGGACAACAGGCCTGGATTCATGCAAGTCGCGTAAAGAAGGTCAACCAGGACCCTAAGAAGCAAGGCAAAGATAAAGCACAGAGAGGTGAAGCAGGTGATATAAATCCTCGAAAACAGAGTGAAGCAGGTGGTCAAGACTCTGAACAAGATGACGTCGCTTATTTCACCACGGACTTCTGGGAAGGCCTTGTGCCTCCTATGCTGGGCTGCCCTGATTGTGTTCCTGCCAACTTGGCTGATAACTAACTGTATTTATTATTCTGAAGATTTGGGACTCATAAAGGGTATTTGTGGGGCCTCTAACACTCTACAACAGAATAATACACATGACAGACACAAGAGAAATGAAAACTCAGAAAGTTTTACAGATAAAATGTTATTGTTGAAGTTTAAATATAGCTACGCCCAGAAATCTGGATTTGAAAAATGTTGGATATGTAGTAAACTCCATCCTAGCACTGCTAGAATCCCCTTAATGGCAGTACCTCTAAACTTCACCCCACTCCTTAATGGCACACCTCCTGTCGTCCTCACAGAAGTCATAAGAACACTTTCAAATAATACCCTTACTTTCCAAATTACTGGTAGAAGTCATTCCCCAGACTGGTGTTTTAGGCTGGGAAACTCCACAAATGGAGCTGAAGTTTGCCAACAAGCTAATATTAACTTTTCAATGACTTCAATTGAAAGCCCCTTCTTTCATACTTCAGAACCTGCCCTAAACACCACTCTAATAAACTTTCTTAACTCCAGTTCCACTTCCACAGTAGGACAATTATTGTCGAGTTTAACTTTTTCCAGTTTTTCTGATGAAATGATGACAATATTCAACAAACGATCCTTAGCTCTAGGAAACAGTATTTATATCTGTTGTGGAAAAATCTGTCACCCTTGGATCCCCACCGAACCCCAAGGATGGTGTTATCTTGCATCCCTAGTCCCCATCATGGGCGTAGTAGGAGATAGTAAGGGAGGACACCTCCTTGAAGCTAGCATGCATCCTAGGTACCCCCTCAAACACCGCAATAAAAGGGAGTTATTTCTTACAAAGGATAAGGCATGGGCTTGGTTTCCCTCATGGACTGGGTGGGGAATAGACTTAATGAAAAGGTTGAATAATTACACTGGAATCATTGATGAAATAATGGAAAAGAATTCTGATGATATTACTAAATTAAATATAGAAACTAGGGCAATTAGAAAACAATTAGAACTACACGAGTTAGCCATAGAAAGCATGAGTGCTGCCTTAACTGGGTTATGTGAAAACACAGAAGATTATGAGTGTTGTACCTGGTTTCATAACACAAGTATGGAGGTACCAGATTATTATGATATAATTGCACAACACCGGAAAGAAGTAAACAAATTACAAGATGAAGCTAGAAACATTGCTAAGACATGGGATCCTTTTGCAAACCTAAGTTCTGGGATAGGAATTTTGGCATGGATAAAGAGTGCTGCCATAACTATAATTATGATTGCTCTTTTTGTTTTGTTCCTATATGCCTGTTATAAGCTTATAATGTGTATAATTGTTAAGGCATCCCGAACCCCTGATCCTGCTGCTGCGAATAGAATTTATCTGAGTATGTATTATGATAGAAGAAAATTTACATAACTGTGAAAGATAGTGAGCCATATAAATAATGTCTCAAAGAGGGGATTGTAAAGAACATAGCACATATCATGAGGGACTCCATTTTAGTTTTAAGACACCATTTTAGTTTTACAGGAAAATTGAGAAAACTCAAATGTGAGTTTTAACTGAAACCAATATTATCTTTAAGCTGTTATCTATAGAAAACCTTCTCAAGGTTACCTATACATTTTAGCTAGAATATGGAGTTTGGCCTAGCTCATGTTTGTTCTTGATAAGATTAGTGTGTCCTTCACTTGTTAAGAAATACATATATAGTAGAAATGATGCAAGATTTTGTCTTATAACACCAGCTAATAGTTAAATATTAACTGAACCTATTTTCATTTCAATGACATGTATAAGGTTAGTAAAACTCCTCCCATCCCTCAAAAGACATAAATGCTGTATTTCTGAAACTCAAATTAGATGTCATTAAGTGGCTAAGCAAACCTGTCTCCTGTGTCACTTTATTGATATCTCCAGGCCTGGGGGTCAACGGAGGTCTTCCTGCATTACCTGAACCTATCTGGGTGGTCTTAGAAGCCGTAATCTCCTAACAGTAGACTGTTGACTTTTTTTTTATGTATCTGAGAATTAGGTCTGTTGAAATAATAAACTGACAGTAAACTGATTTTTATTGTAGAAATAAGCATTATCCTCAAGTATTAGTTTGTTATGCTGTGCCCGTGCCAGACTGGCAGTGACAGTGCCTGTGCAGTGTGCTATCTATGTGTGCTGTGCTTGGCCTTGTACAAGTACAGCTGTGGCCAAAAGTTTTGAGCATGACACCAATATAAATTTTCACAAAGTCTGCTGCTTCAGTGTTTTTAGATCTTTTTGTCAGATGTTACTATGGTATACTGAAGTATAATTACAAGCATTTCATAAGTGTCAAAGGCTTTTATTGGGGTTTGTAAACCCTCGCTAAAAAAAAAAATAACAAACATGTCATACTTACCTCCACTGTGCAGTTCGTTTTGCACAGAGTGGCCCCGATCGTCCTCTTCTGGGGTCCCCCGGCAGTGCTGGTAGCTCCTCACCGCAACAGGTGTCCACGTTGGAGAAGCACTCTCCTTGGTGGACACCCGTGCGGGTGCGCTCCCGAGTCCTGCTTCTGCGTGTATTCACACAGAAAGCGGGATTCGGCCCCGCAACCCAGCACCCGCGTCATTGGATTTGATTGAAAGCAGCAGGAGCCAATGGCTGCGCTGCTGTCAATCTATCCAATCAAGAGCCAAGACAATGGGCAGAGAGGAAGAGCGCTTCTCTTCAGAGGGAACGAACGGGCTCAGGTGAGTAAAATGGGGGGGGGGGGGCTGGGGGGTTGGACAGTGTCAGAAGTTTTTTTTACCTTAATGCATAGGATGCATTAAGGTGAAAAAACACAAGGGTTTACAACCCCTTTAAGAGTCAATATTTGCAGTGCTGAGTTGACCCTTCTTTTTTAAGACCTCTGCAATTCACCCTGGCATGTTGTCATTGTCAATCAACTTCTGTGCCACATCCTGATTCCTGACTAATGGCACTGGAAGTGGCAGCCCATTCTTGCATAATCAATGCCTGGAGTTTGTCAGAATTTGTGGGGCGTTTTTATTCACTCACCCGTCTCTTGAGGATTGAACACAGGTTCTCAATGGAATTAAGGTCTGGGGAGTTTCCTGGCCATAGACCCAAGATATCCATGTTTTGTTCCCCAAACTACTTAGTTATCACTAGGGATGAGCCGAACACCCCCCCGGTTCGGTTCGCACCAGAACCTGCGAACGGACCGAAAATTCGAACGAACGTTAGAACTCCATTGACGTCTATGGGACTCGAACATTCGAAATCAAAAGTGCTCATTTTAAAGGCTAATTTGCATGGTATTGTCCTAAAAAGGGTTTGGGGACCCGGGTCCTGCCCCAGAGGACATGTATCAATGCAAAAGAACTTTTAAAAATGGCCGTTTTTTCGGGAGCAGTGATTTTAATGATGCTTAAAGTAAAAAAAAAAAAAGTGAAATATTCCTTTAAAAATCGTACCTGGGGTGTGTCTATAGTATGCCTGTAAAGTGGCGCGTGTTTCCCGTGTTTAGAACAGTCCCTGCACAAAATGTAATTACTAAAGGAAAAAATCTCATTTAAAACTGCTTGCGGGTTTAATGTAATGTCGGGTCCTGCAATATGGATGAAAATCAGTGAGACAAACGGCATGGGTACCCCCCAGTCCATTACCAGGCCCTTTGGGTCTTGTATGGATATTAAGGGGAACCCCGCACCCAAATTAAAATAAGGAAAGGTTTTTGGCCACCAGGCCCTATATACTCTGAACAGCAGTATACAGGTGGTGCAAACAAGACAGGGACTGTAGGTTTGTTGTTAAGTAGAATCTGTTTGTAATTTTGAACGGGTACATTTTTAACGTGTTTAGCTCCAGCCAAAAAATGTTTTTTAAGCTTTTTGGAAAACATAGGGAAGGGTTATCACCCCTGTGACATTTGTTTTGCTGTCTGTCCTCCTCTTCAGAAGATTTCACCTCATTTGGGGTTTTTTGTGGAACAAGGATTGAAAAGTATCAGTGGAAAGGAGAAATGTTTTCCCCATATTAACTCTTACAGGAGAGAATTTCCCTTCCTAGGGGTAGATTTCATCTCACTTCCTGTTGTCCCCTTCCGTTTGCAAGTAGGAGTCATTTGTAAGTTAGATGTTTGAAAGTAGGGGCCTGCCCATTTCACTTCTCAACGTAGATATCAAGATCTTAGCCAAAATCCTTGCCCTACGCCTCAATCCCATCATTGGAGGTTTAATACACAAAGACCAGGTTGGCTTTATACCCAAACGACAAGCGAGTGACAACATCAGACGTGTAATTCTTCTACAACACCTGGCCCGCTCCCGTAAGATCCCTATGCATCTCCTCTCCCTAGATATATGGAAAGCTTTTGACACAGTCTCCTGGCCCTACCTATTTTATATCCTCCAGCGTTGGGGCTTCGGCCCAAATTTTTTAAGATGGATCAACGTCCTTTACAACCACCCACAAGCATATGTGCACTATTCCGGATTTAGGTCGGATCCCTTCCCAATCGCATGGGGGACTAGACAGGGCTGCCCCTTATCTCCCCTGCTTTTCGCACTCACTATCGAACCACTAGCAGCCCTGATTAGATCTAACCCTGATATCCGAGGCTTGGAAGTAGCATCAGTTTTCCATAAATTGTGCCTCTTTGCTGACGATGCCCTAATGTTTATTACGTCACCCCATAGTACATTACCAAACCTTATGAGCACCCTAGATAAATTCTCTTGCATATCTGGACTTGAAGTCAACCAATCCAAATCAAAGGCCCTCGATGTGTCTCTACCACAGGCCGACCTCGAAATATTACGTAGAAATTTTCCCTTCCACTGGTCCTCCTCATCTATTCCCTATTTAGGGATCAAGTTAACTAAAGACCCATCCAACCTGTTCCAATCTAACTATCTCCCAATGCTCTCCCAATTATCTTCACTACTTAACTCTTGGCTGCCACTATGCGTCTCCTGGTTGGGACGAATCGCAGCTGTAAAAATGTCTCTATTGCCAAAGCTTTTGTACTTGTACAGAGTGCTCCCTATTACAGTCCCACCCTACTATCATAGGATTGTACAAAACAAAGTTTTCAAATACATTTGGGGTCCTATTAGACCCAGAGTGGCGAGACCGGTTCTCCTCCGTAACAAGCTCTGTGGCGGCCTGGGCATTCCCAACTTTTCACATTATTACCATGCAGCCCGTCTAGCCCAGTCAATATTATACCATGCTAAAACAGAGACACCGCTTTGGGTTGCCCTCGAGGCCATAGACTTACACCCGATTAATGTAGCTAATTTACTATGGCTCCCCACATCAGCACGTAGACCCATAACCAATCCACTAACACAACACACGCTTAAATTATGGGACAGATTGAAAATCCCCTTTAAACTAATTTCTCCACACTCCCCACTTCTATCTTACCTAGGCCACCCCCAATTCTACCCAGCTCGCACAGAGCCAGCTTCATTCGATGCCTGGGTCCAGGCGGGTCTGACTCGCATTTGCGATTTAGTTAGTGGAAATTCTGTAAAATCATTCCCAAATATCCAGGAACAAGCTCAACTCCCCTACAGAGAATGTTTCCGCTACCTCCAAATTAAACATTTTGTGCAAACAATCATAAAATCTAACTCAGGGCTAGATACTCTAACTGAGTTTGAGCATATGTGCAACTCGGACCCGCATGCCCCAGGTATCATTACCCGTCTATACTCCCACCTTACATTACCATCCCCAGATCTTCCCACCTATGCACAGCGATGGTTAAGGGACCTCGATGTTACCCTTGAACTGGATGACTGGACGACCATATGGTCTAACACAAAAAACTCATCCCAAAACGTTGTAGCTTCAGAAGCGAATTATAAAGTGTTAATGCGCTGGTATCTTGTTCCAGGTAGAATCGCTAAATTTCTACCTGAGTCCTCTCCAAGCTGTTTTAGGGGGTGTGGAGACAGGGGCACGCATCTACATATTTGGTGGACATGCCCCCTGGTGCAGTGCTTTTGGGCAACGGTATTCCAGATGGCATCCACCCTCCACCAAATTACCTTATTTCCTAGCCCTACAGTGGCCCTCCTTAACCTTTTTCCACAAGATTACACTAGAACACAACTCCGTCTCCTCCTACACTTATTTACAGCAGCCAAACAGACGATTGCTAAGGCTTGGAAAACACCCACTCTTAACATAGTCGAAATGAAGAATAGGATTACCCAAGCAATGATACATAGCAAAATTGAAGCAAGAATTCTAGATAAAATCCCTCAACATTCCAGAACCTGGCAACCCTGGGTTGAACATTTTTTACCAGCGGATATTGACGAAAGCCTGGTGTTGCTTTAGGTGGAACTTAACATCACCTGGAGACTTTGGAATGGTTCCTGTACCCGCGCGGGCTGACCCATACCTCCTCCCTCTCTGTTTCTCCTACCCACATCTCCTTCTCTTAACCCCCCTCTTTACTACTACTTTTCTTCTTTTCACTCTTCTACCCCACCCTACCTTTTAAATTTAAATATTAGTAATGTACTCTGTTACATGCAACGGTTTTGGTGGCCTCCCCACCACTGTTCTTGGGGAATGGTCAACACCTTATTGTAGTAAAACTGGGAACGTAGCTCCCTTTAGTCATTCATATATCTAATCATACTGATTCAGCATGTTGCTAGATAAAGAATATTCCTGCTGTTATATTATCCAGTTTTCTGTATGCTCATGTTCTTTTACATTACTTTTATGTACACTGTCATCTGTTCTTACGATACTATGTATTGAACTTAATGTAACAGTTGTATGTGAAATTACCAAAAAAAATTTGAAAAGAAAGTAGGGGCCTGCCCTATATACTCAGCAAAAATTTGGGCCTTAGGTGTTGTTGTGGCCACAACACTGTAACCCCTCACAGGGCCCTGCTGTGAAATATTAGATCAAGGATTGTAATTACATGCCCCTGTTGAACAGGGGCAGAAAAATTGGGCCTTTGGTGGTGGTGGTGGTGGTGGTGCTGGTGCCACAACACTGTAAGTCCTCACTCGCTTTTGGTGGGTGCAGAAATGGGCCCTGCTGTGAAATATTTGATCAAGAATTGTAATTACATGCCCCTGTTGAACAAGGGCAGAAAAATTGGGCCTTTGGTGGTGGTGGTGGTGGTGCTGGTGCCACAACACTGTAAGTCCTCACTCGCTCTTGGTGGATGCAGAAATGGGCCCTGCTGTGAAATATTAGATCAAGAATTGTAATTACATCCCCCTGTTAAACAAGGGCAGAAAAATTGGGCCTTTGGTGGTGGTGGGGGTGGTGGTGCTGGTGCCACAACACTGTAAGTCCTCACTCGCTCTTGGTGGGTGCAGAAATGGGCCCTGCTGTGAAATATTAGATCAAGAATTGTAATTACATGCCCCTGTTGAACAAGGGCTGAAAAATTAGGCCTTAGGCACTGGTGCCACAACACTGCAACCCCTCACAGATACTCTAGTTGGAATGCAGAAACGAGCCCTGCTGCAAAGTATTGCATCAAAAATTGTAATTACATGCCCCTCTTAAACAGGGGCTGAAAAATTGGGCTTTAGGCACTGGTGGTGGCGCCCAGAACCAAAAATGTTCTTACAAGCTATCAGCGTGATGATTGAGGAGGAAGAGGATAATTACTCAGGGATAGTCACTCAGCATCAGCATAGGCAGTCTTTAAAGGGATCTGAGATTTCAAAAAAAATTATTCGTTTACATCAGCATCAGGTGCTTGGTAGCTGGTGGTGATCCAAGACTGATTCATTTTTATGAAGGTCAGTCGATCGACCGAGTCGGTGGACAGACGCACCCTGTGATCGGTTACAAAGCCTCCAGCAGCACTGAATGTGCGTTCCGAAAGAACGCTGGATGCAGGACAGGCCAGTAGCTCAATTGCATACTGTGCAAGCTCTGGCCAGTGATCCATCCTCAAGACCCAGTAACCCAGAGGATTTTTCGGTGGGAAAGGTGTCCAAGTCAGATCTTGCCCCTAGGTATTTCTGCACCATGTAAAACAGACACTGGCGATGGTTGCTGGAACCGATCATACCTTGGGGCTGCGGGCTAAGAAATTGTCTGAACGCATCGGTCAGACGGCCACCTTCTCCACCGCTCCTTCTTTGACTCACCGAACCCTCTGGGAACGAGTTGCACAGACCTTTCTGCAAGGCCTCCCGAAGATGTTTCATCCTCTGCTCCCTCTGCGATGGCAAGATAAGGTCTGCAACCTTACCCTTGTAACGTGGATCAAGGAGGGTTGCCAGCCAGTATTGGTCCTTCTCCTTGATACCACGAATACGGGGATCCTTACGCAGGCTTTGCAGGATCAGGGAGGCCATGCAGCGTAGGTTTGCTGAGGCATTCGGTCCGGAGTCCTCTGGGTCACTAAGGACGACATGGTCCGCAGCCACCTCCTCCCAGCCACGTACAAGTCCATGTGTTTCTTGGTAATGGTCCCTTAAAGACTGCTGCTGATGCTGAGTGCCAGGCTCCACCTCCATACTGACACAATCTTCCTCCTCCTCGTCCTCTTCCTGTGTGATCGGCGGGCACGCAGGAACACTGTCTGGATAAAGGGGGCCTTGAGAGCTAAGGAAGTCCTCCTCTTCCTGCCTCTGTTCTGCCTCAAGTGCCCTGTCCATTATTCCACGCAGCGTGTGCTCCAACAGGTGGACAAGGGGGACAGTGTCACTGATGCATGCACTGTCACTGCTCACCATCCTCGTGGCCTCCTCAAATGGTGACAGGACAGTGCATGCATCCCTTATCATGGCCCACTGGCGTGGGGAAAAAAAAACAAGCTCCCCTGACCCTGTCCTGGTGCCATAGTCGCACAGGTACTCATTGATGGCCCTCTGCTGCGTGTGCAGCCGCTGCAGCATGGCCGACGTTGAGTTCCACCTGGTGGGCATGTCACAGATTAGGCGGTTCTTGGGCAGGTTAAACTCCTTTTGGAGGTCCGTCAGCCGAGCACTGGCATTATATGACCGGCGGAAATGCACACAGACTTTCCTGGCCTGCCTCAGGACATCCTGTAAGCCTGGGTACCTGCCCAAGAACCGCTGCACCACCAAGTTAAGGACGTGAGGGTCATTTGTCCCTGTCGGAGGGCAGAGAGGAGGTTGGTGCCATTGTCGCAAACCACCATTCCTGCCTTAAGTTGGCGTGGCATCAACCACCTCTGAACCTGCCCCTGCAGAGCTGACAGAACCTCTGCCCCAGTGTGGCTTCTGTCCCCCAAGCACACCAGCTCAAGCACCGCATGGCATCTTTTGGCCTGCGTACTTGCATAGCCCCTTGAACGGCTACGGAGCACCGCTGGTTCCGAGGACAAAGCACAGGAAGAGGCCATGGAGGAAGAAGAAGAGGAGGGGGTGGAGGAGAGAGGTGTGTCACAATCATTAGTAGTGGCATTTTGGAGGTGTGGTGGCGGAACAACCTCCAACACTACTGCACCTTGTCCTGCATCCTTCCCAGCTGCCAACAGAGTCACCCAATGCGCCGTGAAACTTAGGTAACGTCCCTGTCCATGCCTGCTGGACCATGAGTCAGCGGTAATATGCACCTTACCGCTGACCGCCCTGTCCAGCGAGGCATGGACATTGCCTTCCACATGCCAGTAGAGAGCCGGAATCGCCTTCCGTGAGAAAAAGTGGCATTTGGGTACCTGCCACTGAGGAACCGCACATTCCACAAACTCACGTAAGGGGGCAGAGTCTACCAACTAAAAAGGCAGCAGTTGAAGTGCTAGCAATTTTGCCAAGCTAGTATTCAACCGCTGGGCATGTGGATGGCTGGGAGCAAACTTCTTTCGGCGGTGCAGCAGCTAGGGCAGGGAAATTTGCCTGGTACAATCTGACGTCGGTGTACCAAAAGCAGATTGCCCACAAGTACTTGGCTGTGACACACCTAATTCTACACCTTCATTTCTCTCAGTGCAGGTCTCAGAGAGGACTTAAGGGATAGTGGGGTTGGAGATCTCAGCTGATGAGGAGCAAGGAGAGGTCCTCTTTGTTCTTTGGTGTGGGTCTTTTAGATACGCTTGCCAACGAACTGCATGGCAGGTCAACATATGTCTGGTCAAGCATGTGGTACCCAAGCGGGAGATGTTTTGTCCACGCGAGATACGCTTGAGACATATGTTGCAAATAGCAGAGGTGCGATCTGATGCACTCATCTCAAAAAAGGCCCACACCAAAGAACTTTTTGAATAACGTGCAGAGACTGCAGCGCCCTGCACATGTGGAGCTTTGGGGTGTGATGCAGTCAATGTGCTGCCCTTAGGCTGGCCCCTGGAGGGCATCCTGCCTCGTTGGTGATGTGCCGACTCCTTCTCCTCCTCCTCCTCCCCTCTCCTATCAGGCACCCACGTTGAGTCAGTGACCTCATCATCCCCTCCCTCCTCATCACTGGAACAAACCTGGCAGTATGCAGCAGCAGGGGGAGCATGACTGCCAGATTGCTGTCCTTCTTGGGCACCCCCTCTGTCCGTGCTCATATTACTGCCTTCATCGAGCTCAATATCATCATCAGAGCCTTCCAAACGCTGGGCATCCTCCTGGAGCATGTACCCAACACTGTGGTCAAACAGTTCGAGGGACTCCTCAGGAGGACATGGTGGGGCTAGGGAAGGAGTCACTGATGACATTGAGCCGAGGGAAGAGGCCGCTGCTTTGCCAGACAAAGTACCCTGGGCATGGGTGAGAGAGGATGAGGAGGATGAGGATGGCTTGGTCATCCACTCGACCAAGTCTTCCGCATGTTGCGGCTCAACATGGCCAGCTGCCGAAAAGAAGGCCAAGCATGTCCCACGGCCACGTGCTGATGAGGATGCACCATCTCCACGACCAGCACTAGACACAGAGCCTGCTTGCCCTCTCTTATTGGCTTGTGACTGTCTGCCTCTCCTTCTTGGCCTTCCAGACATACTAATGGCCTGTAGCTGCACTAAGCTGGGATATATATATATATATATATATATATATATATATATATATACTGATACTGCAGCTAGCAAAATCAACTGCCTGCCTGTAGTATGAGAACACCACAAACCTTCTACAGGTAGCTTTAGCTGAACACTGTGCAGAGCTCGCAAAAAACTAACTTGTAGCTTTTTTAGCTGCCTGCGGTAGTGATAGGATCAGGAAAACACCACCAACCTTCTACAGGTAGCTTTAGCTGAACACTGTGCAGAGCTCGCAAAAAAATAACTTGTAGGTTTAGCTGAACACTGTGAGGAGGATGCACCACACTAACTTGTAGTTTTAGCTGAACACTGTGAGCAGGACGCACCGAACTAACTTGTAGTTTTAGCTGAACACTGTGAGCAGGATGCACTGCACTAACTTGTAGTTTTAGCTGAACACTGTGAGCAGGACGCACCGCACTAACTTGTAGTTTTAGCTGAACACTGTGCAGAGGTCTCACCCCACTAACTTGTAGTTTTAGCTGAACACTGTGAGCAGGACGCACCGCACTAACTTGTAGTTTTAGCTGAACACTGTGAGCAGGACGCACCCCACTAACTTGTAGTTTTAGCTGAACACTGTGAGCAGGACGCACCGCCCTAACTTGTAGTTTTAGCTGAACACTGTGCAGAGGTCTCACCCCACTAACTTGTAGTTTTAGCTGAACACTGTGAGCAGGAAGCACCGCACTAACTTGTAGTTTTAGCTGAACACTGTGAGCAGGACGCACCCCACTAACTTGTAGTTTTAGCTGAACACTGTGAGCAGGACGCACCACACTAACTTGTAGTTTTAGCTGAACACTGTGCAGAGGTCTCACCCCACTAACTTGTAGTTTTAGCTGAACACTGTGAGCAGGACGCACTGCACTAACTTGTAGTTTTAGCTGAACACTGTGAGCAGGACGCACCCCACTAACTTGTAGTTTTAGCTGAACACTGTGAGCAGGACGCACCGCACTAACTTGTAGTTTTAGCTGAACACTGTGCAGAGGTCTCACCCCACTAACTTGTAGTTTTAGCTGAACACTGTGAGCAGGAAGCACCGCACTAACTTGTAGTTTTAGCTGAACACTGTGAGCAGGACGCACCCCACTAACTTGTAGTTTTAGCTGAACACTGTGCAGAGGTCTCACTACACTAACTTGTAGTTTTAGCTGAACACTGTGAGCAGGACGCACTGCACTAACTTGTAGTTTTAGCTGAACACTGTGAGCAGGGCGCACCCCACTAACTTGTAGTTTTAGCTGAACACTGTGAGCAGGACGCACCGCACTAACTTGTAGTTTTAGCTGAACACTGTGCAGAGGTCTCACTACACTAACTTGTAGTTTTAGCTGAACACTGTGAGCAGGACGCACCGCACTAACTTGTAATTTTAGCTGAACACTGTGCAGAGGTCTCACTACACTAACTTGTAGTTTTAGCTGAACACTGTGAGCAGGACGCACTGCACTAACTTGTAGTTTTAGCTGAACACTGTGAGCAGGGCGCACCCCACTAACTTGTAGTTTTAGCTGAACACTGTGAGCAGGACGCACCTCACTAACTTGTAGTTTTAGCTGAACACTGTGCAGAGGTCTCACTACACTAACTTGTAGTTTTAGCTGAACACTGTGAGCAGGACGCACCGCACTTACTTGTAGTTTTAGCTGAACACTGTGAGCAGGACGCACTGCACTAACTTGTAGCTTTAGATGAACACTGTGCAGAGGTCTCATTACACTAACTTGTAGTTTTAGCTGAACACTGTGAGCAGGACGCACCGCACTAACTTGTAGTTTTAGCTGAACACTGTGAGCAGGATGCACCGCACTAACTTGTAGTTTTAGCTGAACACTGTGAGCAGGACGCACCCCACTAACTTGTAGTTTTAGCTGAACACTGTGAGCAGGACGCACCCCACTAACTTGTAGTTTTAGCTGAACACTGTGAGCAGGACGCACTGCACTAACTGTAAATAGTCTAGCTGCCTGACTGTGGTACTAATAGGATCAAAAGAACACCAGCAATTTTCTTCAGGTAGCTGTAAATACTGTAACAAGACAAGCCTGCCTGTCAGTAAGAAGATAACAGGAACGAATCTAGCTAAACTGAATACAGTGTGTATATATATATATATATATATGCAACACCTGGGATGCATATATATATACACAATACACTGTAAATGCAGCAAACTCACTGATTGTCCTGCCTAATCTAGCTAACTCAAATGAAATGACACTGTCTCTCTGTCTATCTATGTATCTCAACGCCGGAACACACTACACAGGGCCGCCGTGCAGGCGGCCTTATATAGTGTGGGGCGTGTTCTAAACCCCTTGAGCCATAATTGGCCAAAGCCACCTTGGCTTTGGCCAATTACAGCTCTCTCTACTGACGGCGCTGTGATTGGCCAAGCATGCGGGTCATAGTGTATGCTTGGCCAATCATCAGCCAGCAATGCACTGCGATGCCGCAGTGAATTATGGGCCGTGACGCGCCACACGAATTTGGGATATGGGCTGTTCGCAATTCGGCGAACGATCGAACAGCCGATGTTCGAGTCGAACATGGGTTTGACTTGAAAACGAAGCTCATCACTAGTTATCACTTTTGCCTTATAGCAAAGTGCTCCATCATGCTGGAAAAGGCATTGTTCATCACCAAACTGTTCTTGGATGTTAGGAGAAGTTGTTATTGGACCCTGAGGATGTTTTTGTACCATTTATTCATGGCTGTGTTCTTAGGCAAAATTGTGAGTGAGCCCACTCCCTTGGCTGAGAAGCAACCCCATACATGAATGGTCTCAGGGTGCTTTACTGTAGGCATGAACATAACACAGGACTGATAGAACTCACGCTCACCTTTTCTTCTCTGCACAGGGTTTTTCCTGATGCCCCAAACAATCAGAAAGGGGATTCATCAGAGAAAATTACTTTACTCCAGTCGACTCGTCATCAGTCCAATCCCTGTACCTTTTGCAGAATATCAGTCTGTCACTAATGTTTTTCCTGTGAGATAGTGGCCTGGCTTCTTTGCTGTCCTTTTTGACACCGGGCCAAGCTGCTGAAATGTTTTGTTGTGTTCTGTCGTTCAGTTTGAGTTTCCTGAACAGTTAAAGTTCATGTAAATAATTGTGCAGTGCATGGCTGGTGGCATCATCGCGATCACGCAAAGAGTTTTTTTTTATTTTTTTATTTTTACGTTACCCTTTTGTCAAAAAACAATATTCTTGACTAAACGGTTTTACTTAAATAAAGACATTATATAATGACTGAATCTGTGTCTGTGGTGCATGTTCAAACCTTAATACCATAAATAATACCATATTCGATTTTTCACTCCAGCAGTAGTATATAATGGAGTTTGGAAATTGTAGAGAAATGCTTAAATAATGCATTACAATTTAACTACACCAATTAGATTTTAGTCTACTAAATGTACTGTAGATTTAGTTGACTAAATACGACTAAAACACTTGCAGAAGACTAAAATGGGACTAAAACTAAAATTCTATTTTAGTCTTAAGACTAAAACTAAATCGAAATTTGCTGCCAAAATTAATACTGGAAACAAGGAATCTATCCAATGGGAGCATAGACATAAATTTATATTAAAAGCACCCCTTCCACTAGAATCTGGTTATAAATGGAACGTGTGCACTTCGAAAACCCTGAATACTAGGATAAAAGAATAAAGAAAATACAAAGAAGCACGTTACCCCTTTAAATATATCCCTGATCTCAAGGTATATAATTGGACAATAACTAATAATTGATCAAAACATATTGCAACCTACAAAACTGTATCAACCCTGACATCAAATATGTGTAAAATTTGTTAAAATAAGTAAAAATACATACAGCCCTCATGCAGCCTTATTCACAAACTACAAATGTACAAAAAAATTGACAATAAAACACTACTTAATAAAGTCCCAATGTGCAAAATATGGCAAATAAATAATTCAGTGATATATAAAAACATTTTTTTGCCAACATATAAATTTAAAAAATAAACAATTAAATACTAAAAAGTGAATCATTAAATAAAAAAATTACTCAGTAGAGGACTCCCCAATATTAAATGCAAAGAAGAAGAAATCTCATAGCGTACAATGTACGAATCCACACTTTAATAAAAAGTGGTGATTTAAAAACGGCAAGCAGCCGCGAACATTCAGGCTCTCCCGCACGTGATGACATCACTGCCTTAAGGCGGAGTTAAGGCTTGTTTTCATCTTATGTTTGTAAGTGTAATACTTCTTATTAAAGTTCAGATTTGTGTGTTATACGCTATGAGATTTCTCCTTCTTTGCATTTAATATATAGCATCATTGGGGAGTCTTCTACAGAATAAAGATCGGGATACACAGTTGGCTGATGGAGATAGAGCCACCATAACTGACTATAGGATAAACCGATTGGCAGAAGGATCCAGTGGTGAGAGTATGGGCAGGGCCGTCTTTAATATTGATTGGACCCTGGGCAAAAAAATTTTTGCCCCCCCCCATGCAATTTCGCTCTCCACCTGCTCTGAGACATACAATAAATAGCAGCTAGACTTAAAATCAGTTTTCTGTATCAGATCAGACAGCGATTATGATTGGTTGCCAGAGGTTACAGCATATCATTGCCCTTTACTGACTGGTTGCTAGAGGTTACAGTACACATTAAGGCTCACTGATTAGTTGCTAGAGGTTACAGAACATGATTTCTGCTTATTGATTGGTTGCTAGAGATTACTGTACAGTAATACTGCTCATTGATTGGTTGCTATAGGTTACAGCACATCTTTTTCTCACTGCAGGGGAGCATGATAAACATATGAATGCTGCCTTTATTTACAAATCAATGCCGTCAGCTATTTACACATGAATGAAGCTGCTCTTTACATATGAATGCTGCCATTAATTACATATGAATGACGGTTATTTACATGTAAACACAGGGTCTGCAGGTGAGTCATCTGTACATAACAAAAGGACAGAGCTGGGCAGCATTAGTAGCAGCACTTCACACTGAGATATCGGGACACAGCACAGGACTAAAACTTCAAGGGACAAGGGAATTTAAACTGGGATAGTTGGCAAGTATGAGGCAGCCACTTTGGGCCCCACAACAATGACAGGACCCAGGACAGCTGCCTCCTTTGCCCTGCCTTAAAGACAACCCTGAGTATCGGCCCTATCTTTCTGAACTACTGCAAGCACTCATTATTTCTGTGCCTTGAGATTAATATGGTCTATAAGAGCCTTTATTATTTGGTGGAACACTGGAGCACTTTTTGGTTTAAAGAGCACCTGGCACTTATGTAGGAGCACTTTGATGGACTGGATTTGATTCTAATGAACTTTATTGGAAATTGCTGATTTTTTTAAAGTATTTAATTATTAACTTTTTAGTATTTAATTGTTTATTTATGAATTTATATGTTGGCAAAAATATTTTTTTATATATCACTGAATTATTTATTTGGCATTTTTTGCACATTGAGACGTTATACTTTATTAAGTAGAGTATTATTGTAATTTTTTTTTTGCACATTTGTGTTTTGTGATCAAGGTTGCACAAGGGTATGTATGTAAGAATAATCCCATTCATTTCAATGGCCTCTGTTCACATTTGAGCATTTTGTCGCCTGTAGCAAAATGCTGGTTGCTCAAAAAAATACACAAGCTACTTTTCAGGCAGATTTGAGCATTTCTGTCCCCATAGACTTCAATGGAAAACACCTGAACAGTGAGAAATTTGTGTTTTTCAGGCTTTTTTTTTTCTGGCATTTTCAGCTCAAACAGCAGCTCTCCTCCCCCTTTCTAGCATCTTACTTTACACAGGTTTCTATTGACCACAGCAAAAACTAAATGGAAAACGCCTAAAAAACACCTATAATATTTGCAAATCTGCTCAAAAAAATGTTTAAAAACACCTGAAAAGAAGAACAAAAAAACACTTAAAAAAACACCTGAAAATGCTCAACTCAGGTGTGAATGCTAGTACTAATTTTAAAAATTTTTGCACAAATTGATTTTCTGCACATTTTGATGAATTTGATGTCAGAGTTGATTCAGTTTTGTAGGTTGCAATATGTTTTGAGCAATTATTAGTCTTTGTCCTTTAGATGTCTCCTAACTTGCCTCTTAAGGTGAACATGTGAAAAGCAGGCAAAGTTCAGTTCTCTGAAGGTATGATAAACCCAATGGTAAGGTTGCAAATCCCAAACATAATGCCAAAATCCATGGAAGTTTAATGTAGACAAATTATGTTAATTTTTCTGACCTGTTTCAAAACTAATATGCAGTAAAAAAATACTGTTCGGTGGGAAGAGGGTCTTTTAATGCGGCTTAAAGAGCAAATTTAAAAGTGCAGAAATCCTTTAAATAACATGCTTATGGATGCCCTAAACCCGAACATGAGGTTAGGGAGCAATACTGCTAATGACAGATCTCCAGAAGGCTTCTGTTAGGGGATCCTGGGTGACAGCATTAACCAAATGTGGGAACAAAATGCTTTGCAAGGAGGTATGTTTAATGCCCCCTTACAAGATACCAACCCCTCCGCCAATGGATGTCCACCAGCACCCGCTGATCGATGAGGAGAGATACAGAACAGAGCTCTGCCTATGTAAGCAAAGCAGAGCTCTGTTCTGTCAGCAGGGATGTAGTGAACTTTGTTAGCCTGCAAAGCAGCAAATAAAATCCACCACATCCCTTAGTAAAATCAGCACATAGTAAACACAAAAACACTTTCTAGGCACACATTTAACCCTTGGATCACCCTAGTGTTTAACCTCTTCCCAGCCAGTGTCAGAACAGTGACAGTGCATATTTTTTGCATTGCTCACTGTATTAGTGTCACTGGTTCCCACAAAGTGTGTTAGTGTCAGATTGCCCGCCGCAATCCTGCTATAAGTCGCTGATCACCACCATTACTAGTAAAAAAATAAATAAATACAAATTCCAGTATATATACACCATAGTTTGTAGACGCTATAACTTTTGCGCAAACCAATCAATATGTGCTTATTGGGATTTCTTTTTACCAAAAACATGTAGCATAATACACATTGGCCTAAATTTTCTGAATAAATTACATTTTTTAAATTTTTTTTCTTTGGATATGTTCTGTAGCAGAAAGTAAAAAATATTGTTCTTTTTTTTCAAAATTGTCGGTCTATTTTGTTTATAGTGCAAAAAATAAAAAAACAAATACAAACCAAAAGAAATCTTTATTTGTGGGAAAAAAACGATATAAATGTAATTTATGTACAGCGTTGCATGACCAAGAAATTGTTAGTTAAATGCATTGCCAAAAAGCAAAACATTTTAAGAATGGGGGTAAATCTTCTGGAGGGCAAGTGGTTAACAAGGTTCCCAACAAAATATAAATTATGTCTTCCAGCAAAGTGGATCCTCTTGGCCAGGCATTGTTGACCCACCATCTGACAATGTTTATAGTATAGTATTGTATTATATCATAGTATTAGTGCCTCAAAAACAAAACACCAACCAAAGAGTCTGTCATTTGGCAGCAGCAGTGCTACCACCATAAAATGATGGACTTAAAAATGACAGTCATAAACAACTCATGTTAAGCCACCTCCTTATTAGACATGTGCAGAATGGAAAAATTTGTTTTGTTTTAGATAGATTTATTATGTTACTAATTTTGTTTCGTTGATTCGTTTTCATGCCTAAGCCTATTTCTGACATTTGTCATTTGTTGCTTTACAAGGTAAAATCCAGATATTTTGCTAAAAAATTACTTAGAACCCCCAAACAATCTCTCTCTCTCTCTCTCTCTCTCTCTCTCTCTCTCTCTCTCTCTCTCTCTCTCTCTCTCTCTCTCTCTCTCTCTTTCTCTCTCTCCCTCTCCCTCTCCCTCTCCCTCTCTATAGATAGATAGATAGATAGATAGATAGATAGATAGATAGATAGATAGATAGATAGATAGATAGATAGATAGATAGATACATTTTTTTTTTTTAGCAAAGACCCTAGAGAATAAAATGGTGATCGTTATTATATATTTGTTATATATCATACATAACGAATATATTATATAATCGTTATTAATATTTTATGTCACACTGTATTTTTTTTCTTTATTTTTTTTCCTTTTTTGTCCCATAAAAAAATAAAAATAAATTCTGATCACTTTTATTGCTGTTACAAGGAATGTAAACATCCCTTGTGACAGTAACAGGGGGTGATAGGTACTCTTTATGGAGGGATCAGGGGTCTAAAAGACCCCAAATCCCTCCTTTGCACTTAAAAGTATTCATTGGTAGCCGAGTAAATCAGAAGTGACACTGTGACGTTGCTTTCGGGATTTTAAATCGGAGATCCAATCAGAGCTGAATCCGGCTTTGTTCGGGTCTCAGCCTAGCTGACAGATGCGCCGGCTGGTGGCTTTGGTCTCCCGGTGGGACGGCAGGCCAAGGAAGAGCGGCGGGAGGGGGGACATCCCCTCCTGCTCCTTTAGGATAACAGCCGAGCTGTAGGCATCACCACGTTATAACCCCTTAGGGGTTCATTTTGTTTCGGCTATTAGTTTTCTAACAAATTCCAAATATTTGATTCAGATTCAGTTGAAAAATTATCGCCCAATTTGAATTCTGTGTGAAGAATAGCTGGAATAATAAGGCTTACCTGTAGGCAGTATGAATATCTACTGAACTTGCACAGTTTAGGAGATATTCAGAGTGCATGCAGCAGATGACCTCACCGATGCATGCGCTCTGAGGGTCTGGCTTACAGTGCCAGACCTTCAGAGCCTGTGCCATAAATGGTGAGTCTCGCACGCATGTATCCGCTACCACTCAAGTAACCGGAGGCTGCGAACCTGGAAGGAAGACCAGGGAAGAGGTTAGTCCTCTCAGCAGTGACATCATGGCACTGGAGGGCTTTTTTCTAAGGTAAATTTATCATAGTGTGCTAGTAAGCCTTACATAACCTTGCAAAAAAAATTTTTTTTTAATCACATGCGGTTTACTCCCACTTTATTGAGAGGGCCAGAAATCAGGCCACCGCGTCCTTAACTACCGCTGAGAGCTGAAATGTAAACAAAAGAATGCCGACAATAGAAAATTCTGAAAAAAAAACAGCGTGGGGTCCCCCCCATCCATACCAAGCCCCTATCCGAGCATGCAGCGTGGCAGGCCAGGAAAGGGGGGGGGGGTGAGCGAGCGCTGTCCGAACCATACCAGGCCACATGACACATAGACAGCTGTCCCCAGAGCAAGTGTCCCCATTTTAAGTTTTCTCCTCTGTTTTGTGAAAACTAACAATTTAGAATTTTCCCTCACTTTCAGTCCCAACACATACAGGGGTTGGATAAAAATCTGGAAACACTACATGATTTGCAGGTGTTAAAGTGTTTCGTATTGAAAGCGGAAATGATGTAATATGCGTTTGTAGGCGGCATAAAGCCACAGCCTTGTTTATTGGTGTTTACAAATCTAAACAATTAACAATTCACTATAACGCTTTTAATCAATAAATGCTTAAAAACTGTAAACAAAATCAGCCAAAATCAGTGGGACCCTCTGCCTTCTCTTTAACTAGGGTACTGAGAATCTCTGCAATGTTCTGGGGGGGGTCAGGTGACCTTAAATGACCTATCCTAAAAGACCCTCCAGAACTGTGAGAACATTCCCGATCAGCTGACCTTTTTCGACTTATTTCAAAGCCCCCATTGAAATCAATTGATGGAGGCTTGAAACTCCTACTACTACCATCCCATGAGAGAAAAGGGGGCCTTAAAACAGGCTATCCCCCCTTTCCTCGCATTCTTTTAAGTCCACAAAAACTGTGCAGCGAGAACTCCATAAGCAAAACATTCACGGGTAAGCTGCAATTGTCAAACCACTAGTGATCAATGTTAATGCTCAGAAGAGGAGAGGGTGGGGCAACACCAATAAACCATGGACTATCGATCAATGTAAGACTGTAATATGGTCTAAAAAAATCGAGCTTCACACTGTTCCCAACCACCAGATGTGTTTACGTGTGGCAAACACCATCCCAAACCTAAGACCAGGCCTATCTTGTGCTAACAGTAAAGTATGGTGGTGGCACAATCATAGTTTTGGGCAGTCTTATCTTGGTATTCTGCAGACCCCATCATCACCTTGAAAGTCACTACCAGTGTACACATTTTGGCCAACCATATACACCCCATAATGCAGACATTGTTTACCAAAGACGGCGCCATTTACCAAGAAAGACCATAATGCTCCGATTCACACAGCTGGTCATTGTTTGACGAACATGCAGGCAAAGTTTCGCACCTTCCTGGAGGGCACAGTCGTCGGACCTCAATATTATAGAGCCACTATGGTCAATTGAAAGATTTTTGCATGAAGACAGAGTGGTATCAGATTTCATTATCCACCATCCAAGACTTATATTTGTCAATTCCCAGGGGAATTCAGGCCGTCTTGGATGCCAAAGGCGGTTCAACACCATATTAGGTAACAGTTTTGTTCTTTTACTGGGGGTCTCCATATTTTTGTTCAACCCCCATACTTACACTTTAGGGGTACTCATAGACATGAAATGATAGCTCGATGTTTTGGCAAATTGGTTAAAAATGTAAGAACTTTTCCTTCTGAAGTAACCAATATTATTTCTCCCTTGATAGGCAAGTGGTGGATTGTTTGATGGACCTAATAGCTGAGAGAAAATCTTGGGTTAGTTGGATCTTGCCAGCTCTGTGGCGTATTGAAACCACAGTCACTGTGTAAAGTTAGAAAGCAGGAAGCTTTATGTGTGCCTGGGTCTAACAAGTGCACTGACCTCTAAAGACTTTGGGGATTATTTACAAAAGGCAAATCCACTTTGCACTACAAGTGCACTTGGAAGTGCAGTCGCTGTAAATCCGAGGGGGACATGCAAGGAAAATAAAAAACAGCATTTTAGCTTGCACATGATTGGATGATAAAATCAGCAGAGCTTCCCCTCATTTCAGATCTACCCCTCAGATTTGCAGCGACTGCACTTCCAAGTGCACTTGTAGTGCAAAGTGGATTTGCCTTTCGTAAATAACCCCCTTTGTCTCATTAACTGTATCTGACTTTGATGAAGAGACTATTTGCAATGGAAAAGTTTCCCAGTCACCAGATGCCTATCATTGGGTTAAAGCGGAGTTCCACCCAAAAATGGAACTTCCGCTTTTCCGGTTATAATACAGGTATTTACTCCCACTTCCGGCGATAGATCGCCGCAGATGCCACAGCAATCTACGCCATGGCCCTCCTCTATTTCCCCCACTGTCTTCTGGGAGACACACAGGTCCCAGAAGACAGCAGGGACCAGTGAGGACGCGCAGCGTGACTCGCACATGCGCAGTAGAGAACCAGGCTGTGAGGCCGTAAGGCTTCACTTCCTGATTCCCTTACTGAAAATGCCGGCGCCTCCACCCAGAACATTGCGGGCGCCCTGGACAGGTACGTTTTCTAATATTAAGTCAGCAGCTGCAGTATTTGTAGCTGCTTTTTATTTTTTTTTATTTTTTTTTTGGCGGAACTCCGCTTTAAGTATTTGCTTCGCTAGCTTACTTCTTCTGATCTGGAGGAATTATACATAAGATTTTTTTTTTTTATTAACTGGTCTTGTATTTTGTTACGTTAAATTTTGGAGGACATCTGTCTTCCCTGCTAAACAACAACACTTTTTCTGTGATCAATTTGCTAAATCAATAAAAACTGCCAGAAATGTAACCAATCCCAACCCAATTTAGTAACATTTTTTCAAAGTCCTTTGGCTAAAGCGGAACTTCAGTACTTTTTTCAACTTTCCATATATTAAATCTTCTGCCCTTGTTGTTTTAACTTTGGATAGTAAATATTTTTTTTCTGTCAGTATTTAGCCCACTTCCTGTTTCTTGTCTGGTAATTAAAACAAGGCTTATGACATTATGCACAGCTCTCTCTTTCCCTGAGAGTGAGAGTTTGCCAGAAAAGGAGGGGGGGTGAGTCATAAGAGGGCCAATGAGAGCTGCAGAGTTGGAGGTGTGCCTCTGTGTGTCTGTGTAAATCCAGGAAGTGAACAGGCAGCAGATTCAGCTGCCCACGGTTAAAATGCAGCCAGACTCAGTGGAGGGAGATTTCTGCAACTTATTTGGCAAGTACAGAATCACAGTATGTGCAAAATTAGTGGTTTGAGGGAAACTTCAGAATGGCAAAGATGTTTTTATTACAAATTATGTGAGGAGACTGCAGTTCCTCTTTAAAGAGTCCTTAAGGCCCTTACAGTCTGGGTATTGAGGTTTGAGGCTTGGACCATCTCTTCTGTAATATAGCTTTCACTTTACAGAGCATAACATGTTTACACGAATCCTGTAAGATGAGCACATTGTTGGTGCTGTCAAGATGTTCCTTCCGCTACATCAACCAAAAAGATGCTAACACGCTAGTAAAAAAGGACCCTTTCCGCCCTACCGCCTACACTAACACTAATGTGGCATTCACCCTATGGGGCACAGAAATTATGCAGTTGAAGCTATAAGCACAGAAACCAGACAGCAATTCTTTTAACAGAATACATATGTTGTACAGCATTGGAAGCCAAATTCCTTCCAGCAAGGAAGCTTTGTATGTTGTATGTTCCTCCAGGGTGAACATCTAAGCTATAAATACATTTATTTTATACGCCTTTAGCTTCATAAAAGGTTTGTCTTAGAGCATATCCTGACTACGGAATCGATCCCGTGGTACATCTTTGAAAACTGGCATGGTTAATATTGCAAAACATTAACAGCGGAGGCTGTAACACTGGGTTAAGTGTACTCCTAAATGTATCTCTTTTGTTAAAGGACCTATTTATTATAATGACTAACCCCAGCCTACAAGCGCTGAAGCTTACAAGAAAAATTACCGTAGCTGACCTGTCAACTCAGGGCAGCTAGAGAGAAGGGAATATATTTGCTTGAAGCAAAAGGTTCTCTTTTTTTTTTTTTTCTTCCAATAACCTTTAAAGGGGGAGACCTGGCAAACGGGTTGAAATGTAAGTACTGTATGTAAATGGTTTAACCTACAAAAGGATTTGTAATTATGTTCAGCCAGTCTTGTGATTAGCAAACCTCTGCCACACTGCACAGCCAGGCAGGCGAGACCAACCTTTTCTTTTTCAGCTTTGCTGATTCCTTTGTTACTTTTCCTCCTTCAGCTTGCAATTTGGAAAATAAATTGGTGTTATTACATCTGTCCAATAATCAGACAGGCTAGACGAGAAGTTGTAATGCTGGACTAGGAAATACTGGAGTCGCCTTACTAGCTGTGCAGTGTAGCAGTGATGTGATAATCTCACCAGCTGAATAGACACATAAATGTTTGGCATGCTAGCCACTTATTTCGTTTGTGTATTTGTCATTAACATAGAGCTAGTTTTTAATATCCTGGAGTTTCTCTATCATTTGTTCTTCAAAAATAAATAAATAAATAAATAAAATGAGACCTAGAGGGTTAGGGCCTCTAATAAGTTCATGAAGTTTGGGGGAGAAGAGGTGCACAATATTTTTAAAAAATATTTATAAAATAGAAAAATATCTGGTGTCTAAGCTTCTTACATGTCTAATGTCAACACTTAAATTGGTGAAAAAATTATTATTTGACATTTTATTGCAAAGTATTTCTAATAAACAATACACATCAATTTTATTGTTTAGATTTGATATGATAAAAACGTACATGATTTTTGCAAAAGATATTATATTTAGGATATGTCCTCTCCTGAAAAAGCCAACATTTTTTAAAGCATCACACTCTACTAGTTAATAATATAAGGACACAGTTTAGACATAAACAGCTACAGTGATAACCTTGAAGATAAAATATAGTGGTTTTGTATATTTTGGTTTCATAACTTATGGACATATTTAGGCAGTAATGTCACTGATATCCCTTTCCATTTGCGTAAAGCGGGGTTCCACTCAAATTTTTAACTTAATCTTACCCCCTTCAGTTAATTGCATAGATGTTCAAATGCCGCATGAAAATTGTTTTTAGCGCTGTAATTACCTTTATATTGTACTTTATTGTGGCACTTCCTGTCTCTCCTCCCATGGGAGTAGGCGTGTTTATTGCCTTTCCCCGGCGCCGCACTGTCTCCTGGGAGCTTAGTGTCAGGCTTCCCAAGATTCAGTGCGGGAACAATAATCATGCTTGTGAACAAGCTGTGAATGAACAGCATTCACCGCATCCAGAAAATCAATGCTTGTGGGCTTCACATGCCCACAAGCAAGATGAAAACAGCCAGCATCACATTTTTAAAGTTATTCTTCAGTACGAAAACAGACAGAGGCGGAAATATTACACCCAAACTGTGAGTCATATTTTGGGATTAGCAAAGTGTCTCAATGACCTAAAAAAAAAAAAAAAAGGATTGGTCGCCGGACTCCCACTTTAAAAAGAGCAGGGATTCCCAGTGATGTCAGTTCTTAGGCACCAGCGATAGCAGGAAGCTGTCATACATAGGAGTGGTAGAAACACCGCTTCTATATACGATGCATGGCTCCTGCTAAACAGGGGGCCAACTGGGCTATCGTTTAGGTGTTTGTCCGAATGTCTGAACAGTCAAAGTTGTCTCATCCATAGTCCCTGCATGCCAATGCATCACATCCAGTTTGGTAGGGCCAATAAGGAGGCTTTTGGTTAGGCCAACCCCCTTACTATAAAAGTCAGGCACCGAGCAGAGATAAATAACTTGACACTGTAGCGCTAAAGCATTCCAGAGAACCTGAACTGAATGCCACAAGTATTTGCTGTCCCTGCACAATTAAAACTGGATGGCATAGACCAGCAGGTGGATCAAGCCTGCCTTCCAGCCACCAGTATTCCAACAACCAGTGACATCATCGGTTGATAAGGAGGACATTGGGCATGTGCACAGCATCCTTGTTTATCCCACCTCTGCTTTGGTGTCTTTGCTTTGAAAGAATACATTAACTCTAACGCTGGGTGTCCTACATGTGTGGATGTTGCTGCTATTAGCTTAACTGTTTTAACATTTAGAATGGGGTGCCTCGAGATTTTGCAGAATTTTAAAAAGAGTGCCTTGACTGAAAAAAGGTTGAGAAACACTGGTATAGATGATGCAGCCCTCTTCAAACGCAGCCACTTGCCCATCAAATGCAGCCACCTGTGCCCATCAAATGCAGCCACTTGTGCCCAAATGCAGCCATTGTGCCCATCAAATGCATCCATTGTGCCCATCAAATGCAGCCACTTGCCTATCAAATGCAGCCACCTGTGCCCATCAAATGCAGCCACTTGTGCCCAAACGCAGCCATTGTGCCCATCAAATGCATCCATTGTACCCATCAAACGCAGCCACTTGTGCCCATCAAACACAGCCATTGTGCCCATCAAAAGCATCCATTGTGCCCATCAAACGCAGCCACTTGCCCATCAAATGCAGCCACCTGTGCCCATCAAATGCAGCCACTTGTTCCCAAACGCAGCCATTGTGCCCATCAAATGCATCCATTTTGCCCATCAAACGCAGCCACTTGTGCCCATCAAACGTGGCCACTTGTGCCCAAATGCAGCCACCTGTGCCTATCATATGTAGCCACCCGTGCCCATAAAATGCAGCCACTTGTGCCCATCAAATGCAGCCACTTGTGCCCAAACGCAGCCACCTGTGCCCATCAAATACAGCCACCTGTGCCCATCAAATGCAACCATTTGTGCCCATCAAACGCAGCCACCTGTGCCCATCAAATACAACCACCTGTGCCAATCAAATGCAGCACCTGTGCCCACCAAATGCAGCCACCTGTGCCCACCAAATGCAGCCACTTGCCCATCAAATGCAGCCACTTGCCCACCAAATGCAGCCACCTGTGCCTATCAAATGCAACCACTTGTGCCTATCAAACGCAGCCACTTGCCCATCAAGTGCTGCCAGCTGTGCCCATCAAATACAACCACCTGTGCCCATCAAACACAGCCACCTGTGCCCATCAAATGCAGACACCTGTGCCCACCAAATGCAGCCACTTGCCCATCAAATGCAGCCACTGTGCCCACCAAATGCAGCCACCTGTGCCTATCAAATGCAGCCTCTTGCCCACCAAATGTAGCCACTGTGCCCACCGCCCCCCCCCCACTCGTGGGGTTTGCGGCTCTGGCTGCATATCCCCCCAAACCCCCCGAGGGGGGGCGCTAGAGCCGCGTTCCGCGTGCGCAGGGGGGTAAGCAGCCGACTCAGCCGAGGGGACAAAACTCTCAGAGCGGCGGCGACCTCCGCTCCAGCGCGAGTCTCCTCACTCCTCTTCCTAAGTGCCAGGCATCCAATAGGGTGACCTGGCGCTTTGGCCAATCAGGAAGCAGGTCTGACATCCTGCCTCTTGATTGGCCGGGAGGAAGGTTAGTGTGAAAGTAGTGAAAATTAATTCACTATTGTCACACAAGTGGGTGAGATCAGGGCGCACGCTCTGCGCTCCGAGCCCACCCTATTTTGAAGCCTATTTGAGCCTCTGGCTCTAATCAGGTGCCACTCCCTCCCACCCCCACCATAGGAATCCATGCGTTTTGCGTCCTGAAAGGAGCCGGGCGCATGGACGGGGGGGCAGCACCCGTGCGCCCACAGTGCACGGGCCACCACTGGTCTAAACGCCTAGTGCATTATCCACAGCACTTTATTAAAGGATAAAAAGAGTGCATACTCACGAAATCTAAAATTAAAACAGCATTGTACGTAAACCAAGAACCATGGGTCTGTCTTGCAATAGAACGTCTCTAGTTCGCAATGGATGTTATATAGCCATCTGACACATTTCGGGAGATGGTCCCCCTTATCAGGACAGAGATAGTTTCAGTGATTTGGAAGCTGTTGCAAGGAAAGCATACAGAAAGCCGAGAAACTCCATAGGAGGAGATTACGGCCTGTTAGGAAATTTTAACTTTAATTTTGATTGCTTTGGACAATCAACCTCTTTGCTGTCTTCTATTTATTATTATTATTTTGCCTATCACCAAATTTTGTGTTTGATTTAAGGTTTGAGTTCCCATTTAGTTGCTTTCCTCTCCAAATTACATTTTTCTTTTACTGCAATGCTTCCCTTTCAAAAATGGGCTTTTGTTGATATTTTTGGACTTTCATTTATCTTGGGGTATATTGTTTTTTTTTTTGGTTTTTTTTAGGGCCTACATTTTAAGTTAAGCTGCTTTTTTTTGTGGCTGAAAGCCTTACGTTAAAAAAAGTAAGCTTTTGTTTCAGGGATGTTATTTTGGGGTTTTAATTTCTTTTGGCGGTTTTTCATTATATTGTGTAGTTAGGGAATATTTTAGGCATTCACTTGTTACTGACCATCAGTTCATGGGGAAGTCTTTTTATTTATTTATTTATTTATTTTTTGCAGCAAGTCACTACATTGTTTCAAAGAAAAAAGCTAAGTGCAAGAACAACTTCACAATATATTTAATGCACCCTCCACCCCCATCGGTTAGGCATACTATTCCCAACTAAAACTGTCCTCTTGCTGGCCATGTTTACACTGCTGTATCCACTAAAGTATATTTATTTTTGTAATAAAACCCCAGTATGTTCAGTTCGTCTCTAGTAGATTAGGGCTTAACCTTGCTCAATAAAATTGTTCTGCTGCTGGCCAATTTTACACTATTGTCAAATCCACAGACTTTTAATTCTTGTAGTAAAACACCTGCCTATATCTTTGTCTCTGGTACATTTGGCCTATTATTGCTGATTAAGCTACTAGTCAGTTTTATACTGCTGTATCATTTGGGGTCTCTTAATTATTGTGATAGAAACTGGCCAGGGGCAGGGCAGGGTAGTTTTGCATCAGTGAGAAGATGGACAACCACAGTGAACTACTGGCCGATTTCCATCCCTCTTTAACCGCTTCAGCCCTGGAAGATTTTACCCCCTTCCTGACCAGAGCCCTTTTATGCAATTCAGCACTGCGTCGTTTTAACTGACAATTGCGCGGTCATGCGACACTGCACCCAAACAAAATCGACGTCCTTTTTTCCCCACAAATATATCTTTCTTTTGGTGGTATTTGATCACCTCTGCGGTTTTTATTTTTTGTACTATAAACAAAAAAAGAGCGACAATTTTGAAAAAAAAATATTTTTTACTTTTTGCTATAATAAATATCCCCCAAAAATATATTTAAAAAAAACAATTTTTTTCCTCAGTTTAGGCCGTTGTCTATTCTTCTACATACTCTACAAAATGTCTCTGGCAGTGAAGGGGTTAACCCTAGGTGGTGATCAAGGGGTTAATGTGTTCCCTAGTGTGTGTTCTAACAGAAGGGGGGAGGGGACTGTGCAGGGGAGATGCCAGATTGCTGTTCATACCCTGTATGAACAGACTATCTGTCTGTTCTCCCCTCAGAGAACCAGAAACTGTGTGTTTACACACACAGACCCCGGTTCTCTGTGTGTCAGCAGCGATTGCGGGAGCCCGGTGGTGATTGTGACCGCCGAGCACTTCCATCAGCTGGGGGGGCAAGCGGGGGGTGCGCGCGCCCCTAGTGGCCACATGGCGAAGCAACATTACATAATGTCATTTCGCCCAGCCGTGCCATTCTGCCGCAGTACTGTATATACATATAAATGTATATATTAGGTTTCTCACCTACACAAGGACTCCAGGGATGGCTATGGAGGAAACAAACACTGTTGTGTTCTCAGATCTTAACAAGTCCTGGTCTGAGTTCTAGAGTCCAGAGGAGTAGAACTATAGATGGTATACAGCCTCTAATCTTAGGTTCCAGATCTTACCTGTTAGCCAGTTTATTAATTAGTTTTAGCAGTGCACAGCCCTTTTTTATGTGAGCTGGCTAATGCTCAGGGCTCCCTCCCTCTATCTGCTGTGGAAGCCTGCTGCTGGGTGAAATGGCTGACTATTGACACTAAAAAGCACTTAGTTAGTGTCTCTGACAAGTAGCTATTCGTTTTATGCTATTGACTTGCTGTACAAAGCCTTCCTGCATCAATACTATGTTTGTTTACTGCCTTGTTGAATAAAAACTGCTTGGACTGTTCATGGGTTCCTCTGTCCCAGGCATGGTTGACTGCTGTCAATACCATTTGAGCCTATCACCATTACGATACATGTATATACTGTAAATATAATGTATTTTATGAACAGTTAATGGGGCATACATCCATCATACTTAATTTTCTAAATAAAGAACACAGCAGAAGCTGTTTGCTTTCAGACTGTATGTCCCTAAGTGTAACTCTGTGTGGAACTATACAGAGTAGGGGAAGGGATTGGGGGATGAGTCACTCCTACAGAATGTATACATAAACAGAGCTTGCGTTATTAAGTGGTTAAGTGGTTGTAAAGGCTGAAGGTTTTTACCTTCATGCATTCTATGCATGAAGGTAAAAAACCTTCAGTGTGCAGCTCCCCCTTAGCCCCCCTAATACTTACCTGAGCCTAATCTCAATCCAGCAATGTGCACGAAACCCAAGGCTCTCCCGGTTCTCTCCCTTCTGATTGGCTGAGATGCAGAAGCAGGAGCCATTGGCTCCCACTGCTATCATTCACAGCCAGTGAGGTGGGAGAAGGGGGCGGGCTGAGCCACGCTCTCTGTGTCTTATGGATGCAGAGAGCTGTCTCAGGAGTGAGCATGCATGAGTGTCACCACGGCTTGCTTTGGGGGCACTCAGCAGGGGGGGCCCAGAGTGCCGGCAAGGGACCTGAGAAGAGGGGGATCGGGGCTGTTCTGTGCAAAACCATTACACAGAGCAGGTAGGTATGACATGCATGTTATGTTGTAATAAAAATGTTTCCTTTACAATCACATTAAGCTCCATAAACAGGCTCTTTTCAGCAAAACAGCTAGATTAGCCTGGTAAATATTGGAGTTGACTATGAAAATACTAAATATTCATATGCAATATTTCATATTGTTCTGAAAAAAAAAAAGCTAATAACATATTTTATAAAATGGTATTTTTTAATTCTATAAATAATAAACAAATAAAAAATATATACACAAAAACATAAAAGCTAGCTTTTTCTAGTCTAAAATATCTCATCCACTGTACAGCTATAGAAACACATTTCTGAATGTTATGATTAGCTCTGTAATATAAAAAGAACTCATACTTTAGGTTTACTGAGTCTTTTTTTCTGTTTACACAATAAACAGAATAAATAATATTCTTTTAATGTTTAATGAGTATTGGAAAAAAAGAATTATGCACATTATGTATGAGATGAAGTGATGTATTATGTGTGAGGTTTAGACTGCAGCATTACTAAAAGGCGACCATTTGATAACTGGCAGTAATTAAATACAATGAGAGCTTTGCAGGGTGATTAACAGCTCACATAAACTGCAACAGATATCTTAATGTTGCTTGTGTTAGTGACGGTGCTGGCAGCTACTTTATATAGCCCTGTTTGATTCTAGATGTGAAAATCACTAATTAGAACAAAAGGCGTTCAAATGCAAATTGCCGAGGTCTTCAGCTTCGCTGACTATCTTGGTGCCAGAAACTGAACTCCTCGGGTGAAAATCACCCTTCCAAATACCCTCAAAACATTATTCAGACAGAGAAGGAAGATTAGAATAGGAACAATGTCAAACCTTTCTACGACACAGGAAGGCTCTTGGAAAGCAGCACTAAATACGGTAAATTGTGTGTGCATTACGTGAAAGGGCAGCTGCATATGTCTGTGGCTAAACGGAATATTTCCCATAAAGGCGTGTAACCTCCTGTGCTCCATTAATGACCTTATTAGCAGAGTACAGTGCTGCCAGGATAACCCAGCAGGTGCAGCTAATTGACCGTTTAATTATTATGAGCAGGTATGGAGGGGGGGGGGGGGGGGGAGAGCATGTGGCTTGATTGCTGCATACAGCAAGGGGTAGCAATGTCTTGCAATGTGTTCTCGGAGGGGGGAAAGCAGGGCAAGATCTGGGTCTTGGCTGATGCAGCTTGGGATCTGCTGTTTCCATTAATTCTGTGCAGCTACTGACAGCACCGCATGAAGCTTCCTGCACATAATCATGAAGAATAGGTCCTATTATTCCAAAAATAGAGTGATAAAATCAAGCAATTTTGTCTACTGAAAGGAGTGGAAACATATGCAGATGTTTGACGCCAATTGCTAAACTTCAATTTGTCTTAAAAAAAAATAGGCAGTAGACAAAAGCAACCTATCGCATGTAGCTATCGTATTTAAATTGGTTGAAAAATGGAACACTGGATTGCAATTAACCTAAAGTCATTTTGGGGGTAATGACCTGGTTCCATATATCATGTGTATAAACTGCTAAGCTGCTGTAAATAATGCTATTGGATTAGTAGATTTCAGGTTGTGAAGTTATGAACACATTTTGAAATAGAAATGCAGAACAGGTAAGACACCAGGGACAAGCCAAACTAAGAGTTTTCACATTGCTGAAATTAAAGTGGTTGCAATGGCAGAAGGTTTTTATGTAGTAAGGTAAAAAAAAAAACTTTTACACACAGCTCCCCCCATAGCCCCCCCCCCCCTAAATACATACCTGAGCCCAATTTCAATCCAGCAATTGAGGCTCTGTCAGCTCTCTCCCTCCTCATTGGCCCAGATACAGTATTGGGAGCCATTGGCTCTTGCTGCTGTCAATACCGGCCAGTGACGAGGGAGTGGGGGCGGGGCTAAGTCTTATGGACACACAAAGTCCTTGGGGGCTTGGGAATGAGCCCCAGTGGGGCCAAGAGTACCATCAGGGGACCCGAGAAGAGGAGGATTAGGGTTTTTCTGTGAAAAAACATTACACAGAGCAGGGAAGTATACCATGTTTTTCCCACTGACACCAACGATGGGGCACTATTCCTCCCACTAATACCAAAGATGCATTGTTTACTCTCACTGACGCCAGGACACTTTATTCTCCCAATGGCCACAGTCCAGCCCCCCTAAAGTCTGAAGAACAATAAACTGGCCCTGTGTATAGAAAGTTTGGAGACCCCTGTTATAGAGCCATTATTTCCAAACGGCTTAGAGCTGTTTTGGGCTTTTTGAACATCATTATTGCAGTCAATAAGAACAATGGCTTCTGTGAATTACAGCTTGGGACCCATCGAGACAATATAGCACAGAATGTAATAGCGAGACGGGATTAAAGGAACCAAAAAGCCCTGCTACATTAGAAATTCGAACAAAGAAATTCTTTTTTGCTCCATTTTAGCTTAATAAATATATAAATATATAAATTGAAAGAATTTTGTTATACTTGTTTTTTAAGTGCAAAAAAGATTGTTGATCTTGTCAAAAATTTGGAGCTGTCCTGTGTTCTCTGCATGCTTACTGGGTTCTGTTAAAGGATACGTTCAGCTTCATGAACACATTACATGTTCCACCCAGTTTTAGGGTGGAACATGTAACATGTTTCCTCTTCTGCAGTGGCTCTGTGATCTGAGCCCTCTGTGTGACAGCAATACAGGGAGAAGTTCCCCGTACTAGCTGTCACTTTTTGAAAAAGCAGACCCTGTCCACACGGCCACGTCACAGAGTTCTGTGAATGAATGAACTACAAGTACTGACATCCTTTGTTGTTGAGCGCTGTGGTAGTTCATTGATTCTTCCTGTCAGTGTGAAACTGCTTGGCCGTACAATGTACGGGCAGACAGCTTACACTGACAGTCTGCAGGTGTCCTGCATGGCGCCAGAGATCTGCTGATCTCTGATGCAAAGCTCGCCAAGCTCAAAAAAAAAAAAAAGTAAATGCACATTTCTTTTTTAAAGGTGAACTTATCCTTTAACCAAACTCACTGTCAGTGCTCAAGTGCTTTAAAGATATAGAAAAGAATCTTGACAAAAAAAGGCTGTTTGTTTGTTGGCCTACTCACAGCTCTACAGTCCTAATCAGACTGGTAAAACCTTCAGTACTAAATAAACAAAATCGAAGAGCTCTGAGAAAGAGGGCTTGCCCCTTGAAACACAGAAGCCTACTTGTATTTATTTAATTTTGTTGTGGTGCGCTAAAGAGGTCATTCTCATTGGTCATCCAAGTCATGGAGATGCTAAGAGATCCCAGTATTGGATTTGATACATAGACAAGTAACAGGCGCAAAACCCAAATTACTATAGAAACCCCACAAGTTAATGATAAGGGAGAAGAGGATCAAAACATAAAAAAAATAAAAAAAATGTAAAAACTTACGACTAAAAACCAACTACAGCAGTGAGCAGTGAGGCACACAGTGCAGCCATATAGAAAGAGCAGAGGAGCGGAGTAATATTTTCACCAATTACATCCCTTGGGACCCCCTACAGCTGATGTGCCCATTGTACTTTGTACACATGTGAGTTGCTAATTGGATGTTATCATTAAAGTTGCTTTAAATCCTACACTTAGAGGCGCCTCTCTCCTTGTTTTTTTTTTGGATTTGATACATGCTTGTGTTTTTAACTCTTTTGTGAGTATTCTTACAGATTTTATTAATAGGCCGATGCACTCTTGTCTTTTTCGTTTACTATTTATTTACTTTATTATGTTATATATTAAAGAGACTATTCAGCCCTCCCAGTTCTTATCTCGGGACTATAAATCAGTTCGCAATAAATCATATAAAAGTAGGCGTTCAACACATATTATGCAGTGAAACAAATTCTTGTAAAAAAAATTAATAATGTATATATTCCAACGTATTTAAAAAGAAAAAAAGAAAAAAAATATTAAATATATATATATATAAAGGTGACCAAAGAAAATATAGTCCACCAGTGGTTAATCAATAAATCCACCAAGTGTCCATCCAAGCAAAGGACCACCACATATAAATTGTGCACTCACCACAATGCCATGAACTCTAAAATGAATAAAAGTTATTCCAAGCTGTTTGGTGATCCAATGGAGACATCTTTCACACTCCAAAAGTTTCCTGATAACAATCCATTCCTCCTTACTTCCCTCAAAGATTCCCTCAAGGTCACCAAAAGTAAAGAGGTGCAATATTTATTGGATTACATAAAACACATCCATAAAATAGATACATTTGCCGCTCACATATTTCTGTCCCTAGAATAAGCACCAATGTAAACAGCTGTAGATGTAAATCCCACCTCTCCACTCCTGGAGTATGACGTTAGCGCCACAGACCAGATCCCAAGCCCAGAAGTGACATCAACAGGAACTGGAAATAATGGCATCTTCAGGTTTAGCGCCTATGCTTCGGAGATGAGGTCAGTGTAATGGATTGAATTGTTTTGCAAAATAAAAAAAATTAAAAAAACAGTGCATTTTTGGTAGATCACCAGGTATTTCTCTGTACTTGCAGAGTCTTTAATGGCAAAAGCAGGAAGAAATGTTCATGTGTTGTACAGATGTACTACATACAGTATGTGTTTTACTTTGGGGTGAAAGCACTGGAGGTTGATAGAGTAAAGCTGTTACAGTTGCTGGATTTTTTTCATTGTTTGTCCAAGCTAGTCTTGGACTTTAACCTTTTACTTTGCAAGCAATAATGATTTTTAGTGAGGAATGTGAAATTAATAATTATTATCCAATATGTTCCTTTCCTGAAATTACTATTGCTGTTGTGAGTAAAGAAATACTGACGACCCTTAGTTAGAACTTTCCATTTACAAATAGCTGTCTGTATGTGAAAAGCTAACCTAGTTATTCAGCACCTGACTCTGGTCACATTCATTTCCGTTATAAAAAGTGCATAAATAGCCTTATTCAATTTAGTTTTGAATAGAGTATGGAAATGTTAAAACCTCTGGCTGTTTATCTTTTGCTGTCTTTTTTTTTTTTTACAGTTAGGGAGATCTCCTGTCCTGGAGATGCAAGAAGTGAGCAGACATCCCTTCAAGGCCCCTTTGGTGCTCTTTTAGACGGGTGGTAAAAAAGGGCAGTTGGTCTGCGGTTTTAAAGCCCCCACCCAAACTGTGCCAATACAGTCGGACAGGGCTGTACAGATGCTGCGGGCATGGCATTTTTAATTCAGAGTGCAGACTAGGACAAGCGATACCGCCAGTCAAATGGTTTCAGTTTCAGGTCTTAATAAAAAGGTCCCAGTCTGATTGTGAGAGTTATCAGCGATTCACAAGTACACATATTAGACTGTCATATCATCTGGATACTGTTTAACATTTTTAAAATACATGTTCACTAAGGAGTTTGATTTGTGCACACTTACACCTTATTGGATGTTTCATTTCTGATAGTGATACACTTATTTTGTTTGATGAAATACTCATTTATGGTTTCGGCAACTTTATACTGATTTGTTTGGTGTAATTAAGAGCACAGAAGGTTCTCACCAGAGTGTATTGGAGTTAATAGTGTCATCAATATACTCCAAACATATTCCAGACTGGAGACTGCCTCATTCTATTAACTGTGCAGTATAATGTTACACACTTCAAAACCACTGCAGTTTGAATGCTGTGCTCTGTGTTATATACCTTTTGCTAGACAGTAAAGATGGGCTCTGGCGTGTTTGGTGTCCTAGTCCCAACCTACCTGCCTGATCCTGCCAGGAAGCCGACACCGCACACCGCTAATCACAGGCAGTGAGACATTTCCCAGTCCGCAGCTGCACAGACTGGGAAATATCTCAATGCCTGTGATTAGCGGTGTACAGAGACGACTTCCTAATGGGATTGGGCAGGTGGGTTGAGACTAGGATCCTGAACATGCCTGAGTCCATCTCTGCTAGACAGTGCTGTCAAATGCCCTCTGAAAAGCTATCTGAAAGCTGAACACTCTTCAGAGGGCGAGGGGATTTTGACTTATGGACCGACCGGGGATTGGTTTGTCTGCCTCTGCCCCCAAAAAATGGAGCAACAACCACCATTGCTCTCCGCTGTGCTATTGTGTTCTAAAAGGAGGACCGCCCCTGGCTGCCAGTGTTGATTGGATGCCGATCAGCTGATGGATTTTCAGTATGCCCATTTGGCAGAAGCCAGTCTTAAGGCCAGCTAATGTCAGACCGGAGCTGTACACATGGACCGAAAGTCAACTGATAACTGCCAAACCAACCCTTTCCCTCTGATTTTCGTCCCATATGTACCTAGAGTAGCACCCTCTAGTGGTACTTGGATGTGTACAGAGTTTGTTTTAGAGTAGGTACATTTCCAGGCTTGGCTGAAAGCCAAGCCTGGAAATGTACAACACATGGAGGTGCCCTGACCAGGAGGCACAAGTGAAGCAAGAGAGGACAGCAGGAGAACACTGGGCAAGCTGCGCAAGTCTCCAGAAGTTCCACAGAGGAAGACGGGTGAGTGTTCACACAGTCAGGAGGACTGGAATGAGCAGTTTTTGATGAGTGCAGAGCCAGTGGAGTGGACTGTGGTGGAATGGGCAGTGGAGAGAGACAGCTATAGCCAGGGGGACTGGCAGGGCCTGAAAATGTGGTGCTTGGAGCAGTAGCCACGTGGACAGCTAGCACTAGGACTACCTACATTTTTGCTACACCAAAGGGGCCCATGGTCCCTGCCTGCAAAGAGCATTTGCTAAGACCTCGCTGAGACAGTGTCAGGCCTAAAATTCAGTGCTATTTGGTCCTGAAAGTAAGGAATCAAGTGATGTTCTGGAGAGTGAGATCAGTAATCAAGTGATGTGCTGGAGCTGGAAGTGAGGAGGTGTTTATACAGAAACTGTATATAGGTTGAAGTCCCAATTCCTTATCTTTTTCTTCAATCAAGTGGGCATCCATATCTCCCTTATCCCCATTCAAGTTTATTTCCCCAATAAAACATAAAAACAAAGTATAAGGACTGCTTCTTGACTTCTGAGTGTTTGGAGATTGGGTACCTGGTTGTGCAGGGTGAGAGACGGACCACAACAACCAGCAGCCTCTATGGGGGTACCACTTTACTAGCATTATATACCTTATACTGTACAGTTATAGGTGTACACAGCCTATTTCATTAGGGTGTGCACCCAAAAGCACAAAACACAAACAACACACAGCTTGATGAAAAGCGGGGATGCTTGAACTACATTCACTGTAACTTCGTATGAAGATAAATATTTTTCAAATTGGAGATTGCATCCATGTTTATATGTGTATATATATATATATATATATATATATATATACACACTCTTATGCCCTGTACACACAATTGGACAATGAATCGGATTTTTTCCGACGGATGTTGGCTCAAACTTGTCTTGCATACACACGGTCGCACAAAGTTGTCGGAAATCCCGATCGTTCTGAACGCAGTGACGTAAAACACGTACGTCGAGACTTTAAACGGGGCAATAGCCAATTGCTTTAGTCTCTTAATTTATTCTGAGCATGCGTGGCACTTTGTGCATCGGATTTGTCTACACGCGATCGGAATTTAAAGGATCGGATTTTGTTGTCGGAAAATTTTATATCCTGCTCTCAAACTTTGTGTGTCAGAAATTCCGACGGAAAAAGTCCGATGGAGCCCACACACGATCGGAATTTCCGACAACACAATCCGATCGTACTTTCTCCGTCGGAAAATCCGACCGTGTGTACAGGGCATTAGGCTCAGTTCACACTGGGGCAGCTTCAAAGTTGCCCGACTATGAAGACGCCCCACACAGCGCAACTTCAGCGCGGCTTGCAAATGACTTCTTTAATAGAAGTCAATGCAAGCCGCTCCAAAGTTACCCTCAAGTAATGCAGGAACCTTTTTCTAAGTTACAACGATTCCATTGCACTGAATGAACTTGTCGCCCAAGTGTGAACCGACACTTATAAATAAGTGTAAACAAACATTTTGCAATGTATAAAAACAGTATAAAAACAGTGGACAGTGGATGCTGACAGTCAGTAGAGCAGAGGATGGTGTCAGTAGGGCAGAGATCGGTGCCAGTAGCGCAGTAAACGGTGACGGTAGTTTTTTATAATGTTATTATTTTTTACAATTGTGATTTTTTTATTTTTTTTTTTTACAATTTTGTTAGGTGCCCAGTTGGGGGGCTTTGGTGAAATATCAGGGGTCTAAACAGACCCCAAGGGGTTGATTTAATAAAGGCAAATCCACTTTGTACTACAAATGCACTTGGAAGTGCAGTCCCTGTAGATCGCTGTAGATCTGAGGGGAAGCTCTGAAATGAGGGGAAGCTCTGCTGATTTTATCATCCAATCATGTGCAAGCAAAAGTGCTGTTTTTTATTTTCCTTGCATGTCCCCCTCAGATCTACACTTGCAGTGCACTTGTAGTTCAAAGTGGATTTGCCTCTAGTAAATAACCCCCTAAGGCCCCTTTCACACTGCTGCGCTTTGCAGGCATTATTGCGCTAAAAATAGCACCTGCAAACCGCCCCTAAACAGCCTCTGCTGTTTGTTCAGTGTGAAAGCCCCCGAGGGCTTTCACACTGAAGCGGTGCGCTGACAGGAGAAGTAAAAACCTCCTGTCAGCTGCATCTTTGGAGCGGTGAAGGAGCGGTGTATTCACCGCTCCTAAACCGCTCCTGCCCATTGAAATCAATGGGACAGCGCGGCTATACCGCGGTAATACCGTGGCTATAGCCGCGCTATACGAGTTGTTTTAACCCTTTTTCGGCCGCCAGCGGGGGGTTAAAACCGCACTGATAGCGGACGAATACCGCGGTAATACAGCGCTAAAAATAGCGCTGTTTTACCGCCGACGCCCCCTACTGCCCCAGTGTGAAAGGGGCCTTAATGTCTCATTTTTGAGACAGAGAAAGGGACTAAGGACAGAGATTCCTCAGTCCTTTTCTATGCAGCAGTGGGAGAGGAGAGGGGGGAAGCCGGCAGCACTACTGGAGGGGGCCCAGGCAGTAGGTGGAACCTGCACCACATAGGGTGATTAGGGTGTGCCCAGGCCCCACACCCCATGCACACGGCTATGTGTACAGTACGGTCATTAATAGCTAGAAATTATATTGCCACTGCAACCAGTAGTACGCCCCATTTAACTAACACACTTTTGCTAGTTTATTTCTGTTGGAATAAGTCTTTGATAGTTCTCAGGTATTCAGGTCATTGTACAGCTAATAGTTAGTCACATTCTGAACAAGTTCAGTTAAATGTGACTAACTACTACTACTACTAGCTAGTACTAGTTAGTCATGTTCATCTGGACTTGTTCTATAATGTTGAAGAGGTTTCATACCATGAACAACTTTCATGGCTCCCATCCTGTATCTGGACAATCATATCTACACTTTCCATGGTGATTGGATTAAAGTGTCAATGCTATCCGTGTGGATATAAATGCTGGAATATCTTCCTGACACTCCTTGGAACCAAAGACGTGGCATGGAGAAGTGCCTTTAAAATTACAGAACAAGTCCAGCTGCATGTATCAAACTAATACTACCTTTATCATGACTTTTACAGACACAACTAATACTTACCACATCTATAGTAAGCTTTTCTTGATGAATCTTCTGCTTATCTCTTTGCTACATTTGTTTTTACAGTTTAAACATTTTCCAGGAAAATAAAGATTAAAAAGATATGCACACATCTTTTTTTTTAAATCTAGAATCCCTCATGTCTGAAATAATTCCCTAATGATGTGGAGCTGCCAGTACTGCACACTCAGTAAGAATATTTAAAAGAGAATTATTACTGGAGAAATTTTCTGAAGACAGTTGCCACTTGCCCCGGTTGTATTAAAAATATATATATTTATGTAGGAATTTTACTAGGCAAATCATTTGCTGAAGGTTGACATTTGCTACTTGTTTTAAAATTTTAGACTGCTTCCTGAGAAATTTTAAAAATATTATTATTTTTTTTTTTTTATTGGTACTCTTTATATCTGAAATCATTCCCCGGTGCCATCTTAGCAAACCATAACTTTCCAATGCAATAAATTTACATATATCTAAAAAATGCTTTCAAGTTACAAAAAAGCGTGATTGGTACAGAAAGACTGTGGTAACAAATTTCATTATTCTTGAGAGGATTACTCCCTGCAAAACAGATTGTGATGTCAGTACTGGTGAATTTGAGGTACAGTAGATTTTAAAATATTTGCTTGTGTCTAGTCCCTGTGAAAAATGACAGTAAAAAATAATCTTGCTAGTGTAGCACACATCTACAAAATTTGCCCTCCAAGGGAGCGTTCAGACATGTCCTATTGATCTTCAGCTGAATCCCAGCATAGTCCTATATAAAATCCACTGAGCTCTCATATATCAAAACTTGTTTTTATTGTGCGTCATTATAATGCTAATTTGTTTTGTTTTATAAGATATGTGTAATTACTAAGACTTCAGATGGTGTATTAAATGCTACAGATGTAAACCGTAAATTAGCGATAGGAATTCCTAGCAAGCGAACGTTTGTTGGGCAATTAGTCACATTTTACAGTTAGCACAGCAGGAAAAATACAACATAATTGGGTTGATTTGCTTAAAGAGTAGAGATTTTTCACCTAGCAAAGGGAATGTTCAGTGCTTAAGGCTTTAATCACACCTATGAAACCTTGCTCTTATGCATGTTAAAGTGCATGCACCCCACAACAGGCAAAATCAGTATGCTTGTTGTGGTGCATTGCATGGCGTTCATGCTGAATGGCACCGAATGCGTATATTTAAAAGGTATTTATGAGAACAATATATTTATCCTATTTTTGATAAATAAGCAACATTTAATTTACTTCAGTTATTGAATCGTGCAAAAAAAAAAATATATATATATATATATATATATATATATATATATATATATATATATATATATTTTTTTTTTTTTAAATCATGTAAAACCTAAGCTTTATTGTTTTTTAGTTTTGGATAGACAAGGGGATGGTTACTACCCGAGGTAGATTTTTTTTTCTGATTGTGGAGATTTTCCTATCACTTCCTGTCCCAGAGACAAAGCAGGAAGTCAGAACAGACCTCTCCAAGGCAAGGGGATATCCCCTCTTATATAGCTGCCACCAGAATATGTCTCTCCATTGGAAGATTTCCCCTCAACTGTTCCTCTGACAGATTAATACATTTAAGTTTCCCATCACATTTTGTACCAAAGACATTTTCCACCAGGACCAATAGATTGTCAGGGTCAGGGGACAGGCTCAGGGACCAATAGCAATAACAGTAAAGAGATTCACACCGACCAACAGGATACGGTAAGTACACGAGCAGGTCACCCTGGCGGATGACAAAGGCTTACCCGAGGGTCTAAGCACTAACTGGTCTTCACCAGAGCTTCTGCTGGTGGAGATGGATTTAATACAAGCTAGTGCCAGGTCACCGTCCTCAGGATTGCCTCACCAGGAGAGAAGCAAGCCAGAATTCAGTAAAAGATGTAGCAGGGATCAAGCAGAAGCATAATCAGTAAACAAGCCAAAGGTCAGTAACAAGTGGTTGAAGGTTGGGATCAAGCAGCTGAATAGTCAAGGAAGAAGTTAAAGGTTGGAAACAAATTGTAGCAAAGATAAGAACAGCTGCAGGTACGCAAGGAGCAAGATATTAGCTGGAGAGCACAATAATATGGAAAACAAGATGCTTATACCTTGAAGGGACTCATGATCTTAATTTCAACAGGAATGACAGAGTGCAGAGGAAACATGGCTTAAATCAGGAAGTTCACGGGAGGAGTTCAAGGTTCACCAGAAACAAGATACAAGGAAAGATTGTTCATGGAGTTGAACAGGGAGCTGTCCAGCATCCCAGGTGGTACAGTGAGAGGAGATACAGCCAGACACCGCAGAGGTCCCAGGTTCAGATCTGGACCCTGACAGAGATTGAATCTGCCCGGCATCTGTCTGGACACAGACAGCAATAAACACCTGATGAGAGTTAAAACCCCATCCCATTCCATCCAAAGTTTTAATCGTTTTGACATTACATACAATTTAAAGCTAAAAATGTAAGCTAAACCCTGCACTGCAAGGGTTAAATGCTAATTTTTGTCTAGGGCACCTATATTCCTCACTCCTGCAGCTTTCCTCCTTTCTGAGCAACCAGTTCCCCCAAAGCTATTTCTCACACTCTGATGCCTGCTTGTTCATTGTAGGTTCAATAGTCCTGCGCTGTAAGTAGGGATGCAGAGGGCCCGCCCACAACTCAGAACATCAGAAGGAAAAGGAGAGTGCCAGCTGCTGGGGGAGCTAGGGATCCGGTAAGTAAAAGTGTTTTTTAACAGTACCCCAGACAAAAATAAGCATATGAGCTCCCCCACGCACTACATGGGTGTTTTTACCCTTTCCCCATTTCCCTTGTACATAATTAGATGAACACAGATCTACCTCTACTTAGCTAAGTGAATGGTCTTTGTTCCCTTAGTCAATCTATGTAAATGGGCCCGAATGAAAAAGAAAAGACAATGCATAAATTCGACAAGCACAGGTCTGTAATTACATCGTTTTGGAACTATGTTTGTCTGCTTACCATTGTTATGTGCCACATGACATATTGTTCTCTAGTGCAGTTTTCACCTCATTTTCATCCCAGCTCGCTGCACTTTAGGCAGTAAACATTGTGGAAACGTGCCAGGTTTGCGGACAAGTTACGCAAAGGCCCAGGAATATTGAGAAAGTCAGCAAAAACAAATGTCAAAAAAGGAAATAAACTGCTTAAGAGACCAGTGGCTATTAACCATTTCTTAGGGCATAATATAATGAAGTAAGTTGTTAAAACGGGGTTTGGTATGCAGTAAGCTAACTCTTGAGATTCACAAAACCAGTCATTAATTAAACGGATCACATTTACACTAATTGATTTGCAATGTGTTTAAGCCTCAGCTTGCAACCATGAATCAGTGGCATACTTGTCACCAAAAGGGCAGACGGAATTCATGGGAATAGTGAGAAAAGCAGGGCTACCTTTTGCTAGTTCTATTCCAGCTGAAAATTATTCCTGTGGATCAGCCAGTGTGAGTGATAAGCACTTTAATTTATTGTACAAGTATAAGGGGGCATTTGCTTTACACATGATGTATCACATATACAAGGCGCATTCATAAAAGGGAGTAAAAGAGCTTTGCTTAATACTTTTATCACCTCTCCTTTGTTAAAAGCTAATTCCACTCTCCTCATTATAGAGTCATCTTTCTGTTCTCCAGCCAGTGACATTATCTATAAGGCATTTTCAGCCTTGCTTTATTAATGGTCCATTGTGTAATATGGCCATGATCTTCTAGGTGAGTAGTTACTAACTGCGCATTTTCAATTTATGGAATTATGGGGTCAGAAGGAGTACAGCAGCTTCTGGGCCCTATGGTGTGAATTGGGGACCTAAAAGTTGGATTATAGACACGTAATAAACAACCATCATTTATTATAGTTATGTATTCATTAATAGATCATTAAGTGCACTTATAGTCCTAAGCAGGGTTACAGGTAAGTAAATGCAATTACAAACATGCAAGAAGAGGGGAGGGTGGCCACTAAGTGTGATATAAGTGCACTTACACTTTAGATATATGTGTGTCTGTTCATGAATAGAGTACTTTTGGGAGAGGGTGGAAATTTCTCTATAACCCAATTATAGCTCTTTATGGCAGATTTGGATTGTGTTCTTTCTGTGCCAAAAGCCTACATTAAAGCTAAACTCTAGGCAGCTATAAAATACACAAATTAATGCATCCATTTAATTGTTAATGAATCATAAAATTTCCCTTTTAAATGCAAGTAGCATATTTGAATTGGACCTGTGATTAGCCTTTTGTAGTCCCTGTACAGCAGGTCTGGAGTGAGAAACAAAGAAGCGGCACAAAAAGTCATGTGCTGACCAGAAGCATGTGTATAGAAAGGGAAAACAGAGAGATGAGCTTGTTACTGTGCTGCTTCTCCTTTCACTGTCCAGTCACAGTCTGGAGGTGAGTCCAGGATGACCTGAGCTCAGAGGAAGTGGGTTGAATGATGCTGGCCATCAGACTGAAGACATGTAGCAGCAAGAAAAAGTACTGGAGGGGAAATCTCTGGAATTGAAGGGGAATATTAACTGCTTAAGGACCGCCCCACGCAGATATACTGCGGCAGGGCGGCCCTCCTGCGCGAAATTACGTACCTGTATGTGATTTCGTGCATGGGGTCTGGGGTGCGCGCCTCCGGCGACCTGCTCCTACTGTGATTGGACACAGCAGCAGCCAATAGCGGGTCCGGCAGATGCAATGTCCACCGGAACATGCCGATTATTCTGAGGAGAGGCAGAACGGCGGTCTGCTTTTGTAAACAAGGCAGATCATCATTCCGTGAGAGGGAAAGATAGAGATCTTGTGCAGGAACATGGATCTCTGTCTTTCCCTAGTCAAAGCAACCCCCCCACAGTTAGAAAGCACCCCATAGAGACATGCTTAACCCTTTGATCGCCCCTGATGTTAACCCCTTCGTTGTCAGTGTCATTAGTACAGTGACAGTGCTTTTTTTTTTAGCACAGATCACTGTATTATTGTCACTGGTCCCCAAAAAGTGTCAAAAGTTTCAGTTAGGTGTCAGATTTGTCTGCCGCAATATTGCAGTCCAACAAAAAAATCACTAATCGTCGCTATTACAAATTCTGTATGAATGACTACCACCACCGGCTCCACGGAGGATCCATGACCGACATCCTGGCCGCCCAGAGGCTCTGAGGACCCTTGGCACCACCGGAACAGCTACCAGGACCCAGGTCACAGGACTCACATCCCAGGAACCCCCCTCACTGGCCGGTGACACCCACATCCCCCGAGAGCACGCGGATGAAACTACTTTACATGCTGGTTTTTAGCAACTCAAATGTGAGTGTCTTTATCTATTGTAATAAATATTTTTAACATACATGCTGCACTTAGAGGGCGCCATCCTTCTTTCTTTTTTATTGTTCCAGAGCTTCTTCTAGCTTTTACAGACTGGCTGCCTTCCATTTATTCAGCATCATTTTATCCTTACATGGACTAATACCTAAACTTGTTGTGAAACATTAACTACCACCATCAAGTTCCCCCTCTCAGGAACCCCCAACCCACCCCCTTCCCCCCACCATTTTTAGTTATATGTACTCGGCTACCTCCATTGTGTGCCACATTAACCCCTTGATCGCTTCTGTATGATAATCTCTTGTTTGTTCAAATTATCCAGAAAACAATAAAAAATATGGGGAAAATAAATAAATAAACATTCCATAACAATATCCCATAGTTTGTAGAGTCTATAACTATTGAGCAAATCAATCTATATACGCTTATTGGAATTTTTTTTTACCAAAAATATGTAGCAGAATACATATTGGCCTAAATTGATGAATAAATTTGATTTTATTTTTTTAACATTTTTTTTATTAGGTATGTTTTATAGCATAAAGTAAAAAATATTGTTTTTTTTTTTTCAAAATTGTTGGTCTTCTTTTGTTTTTTAGCACAAACAATAAAACCGCAGAGGTGATCAAATACCACCAAGAGAAAGAGAAAGCTCTACCTATGGGGGAAAAAAGGATTTCAATTTTATTTGGGTACAGAGTTGCACAACTGCGCAATTGTCAGTTAAAGTAACGCAGTGCCGTATTGCAAAAAATGGCCTGGTCATGAAGGAGGAAAAACCTTCTGGGGCTGAAATGGTTAAATCAACCACTGGTTTTGTTATTTATTGTATCTTTTATTTGGCTATTCATTTTTATCTTGTTGTCTTTTAGTTGGAGTTCTGCTTAAAGCTACTCACACTTGTGCAGTTTCCCTGTGGCTGCTCGTGCATTCGTTTGAATGGGCTGCTTTATCCACTAAAAACACTGGGGAAAAGTCCCTGCACCTTTTTAGAAAAAGCAGCCTCAGAGAAACTACACAGTGCAGTATGGTTCCCAGTGCAAGGAGTGCCATTAGGATTAATGCTTTTCCTACACATCAACTGAGCATCAGCGTGTTTTCTGTGCGGGTGGTTGTGGCTGCAGTACAGGTGCAGACCAACTGCTGTACATACTACCCACTGTCATACCCTGCACACTCATCTCCTGTACATAGCGCCCACTGTTATACCCTTCACATTCCTCTCCCTCACGTGCACATACTTCCCAATTTTATAACATCCATACTCCTCCCCTATGCCTCTTGCCCACAAAAACAGTTCTCTAAAATGATATTGAATATTCTCAATGTTACCAGCTTTCGAATGGGCACACTTTTGTTAGTTCAACTAAAGGAAATCTTCTCAGATTTAATATTTGTTCTGCCCATTATTAGTACTCATTTAATTTTGTGATTACTACTGTGATCTATAGAGGAACATAGGGGATGTCAGCTACTCTAAATGTACCACTGGTAAAAAAAGTGTCCCTGAAAATATTTTAGAAATGTTGGCAACTATGTACTTGGGCACTGCCCAAGAGCCACCGGGTCAGTAGGGGGCCCCATGAGAGGCTCCTGGGATCCTGTGATATTAAAGCGGTAGTAAACTTTGCTAACATTTCTACTTTTTAGAGGCCCTGAGGTAGGTTATGCCATAATGTACAAGTATGCACAGCATATTAGCACATTAGAGTACACTTACCTGTCAGACTGAGCCCTCCAGCGCTCCGCTGTGCCTAACCTGGCGGGTTCTGGGCGCTTCCATTTTCACCCGGTCTTCCTTCTAGGTTCTGGGCCTTCTGACACTTACCTTGGCCAGGCTGCATTGCTGTCACTCCCGCGCATGCTCATGCGCATCCTCTCTCTCTCATTCTCCCTCTCTTATCCCTCACCCCTCCCTCATTCCCTTTCTCTCTCTGTCATTCTCCCTCTCTCTAATTAATTCAATTTGTTATAACAAAAAATTGTTTGCATTTTTATTTTATTTTTTTTTTTTTTATATAAAAAGCCCCACCAAAATTCTCAGCACCAGGCCCATGATGTTCCATATTTGGCCCTGGCCAGGGGAATTAATGCTCCAGTAAAAAAGGGGGCAAGGACACAGTCAAGGTTAGACAGGTACTGGTAGTAGGGGACTCAATTATTAGAGGGACAGATAGGGCAATTTATCACAAAGACCATGATTGCCAAATGGTAATTTGTTTACCGGGTGCATGGGTTCGGCTACAGGGGCACTTCCAAAGGGTGGTGTTAAAAAACGTGTACTCAGAATGATCTAGAGTGGTAATTGGGGTACCCCAAGGCTCTGTCCTGGGACCAATTCTGTTTAATTTATTAATAAATGATACAGAGGATAGGGTAAATAGCTCAATTTTAGTGTTTGCTGAGTAGGGCAATAACATCATAGCAGGATATTGAAACCTTACAAGAGGACCTAAATAAATAAATGATTAATGGAGTGGGCAACTAGATGGCAAATGAGGTTTAACATTGAAAAATGTAAAGTAATGCACTTGGGGGTTAAAAATATAAATGCAATTTATTTACTAGGGAGAGAAGCTCTAGGGGATTCCAGGATGGAGAAGGATCTGGGCGTCCTAGCAGATGACAGACTGAGCAATAGCATGTATTGTCAAGCTGCGGCAAGCAAAGCCAGCAGACTATTAGCATGCATTAAAAAAGGGATTTACTCCAGAGATAAAATGATAATTCTATCACTTTATAAAACTCTGGTTCGGTTACATCTGGAGTATTCTGTGCAGTTCTGGTTACCAATCCTCAGAAAGTGTGTGCTGGAACTGGAAAGAGTTTAAGAAAAGGGCAACAAAATTAATGAGGGGGTTGGAGGTCCTCAATTACGAGGAACGTAAAAATTTGATGGCAATATACAATTATCTCTATTGGTAACCCCAGTGTAAGTAGGAAACTATTCAGTCTCAGGGAGTGTAAGAGGACACATGGCTACACAATGAGATTGGAAGTTTAACCTTAAGGTGTGTAGGGGGTTTTTCACTGTCAGAACGGTAAGGATGTGGAACTCTCTTCTACAATCAGTGGTGTCAGCAAGAAGTATTGAATGTTTTAAAAGACTCTTGGACGATATATATAAATGTGTGTACACATACATTATCTCACAAAAGTGAGTACACCCCTTACATTTTTGTAAATATTTTATTCTATCTTTTCATGTGACAACACTGAAGAAATGACACTTTGCTACGATGTAAAGTAGTGAGTGTACAGCTTGTATAACAGTGTAAATTTGCTGTCCCCTCAAAATAACTCAACACACAGCCATTAATGTCTAAACCGCTGGCAACAAAAGTGAGTACACCCCTAAGTGAAAATGTCCAAATTGGCCCAAAGTGTCAATATTTTGTGTGGCCACCATTATTTTCCAGCACTGCCCCAAACCCTCTTGGGCATGGAGTTCACCAGAGCTTTACAGGTTGCCACTGGAGTCCTCTTCCACTCCTCCATGACAAAATCATGGAGCTGGTGAATGTTAGAGACCTTGCACTCCTCCACCTTCCATTTCAGGATGCCCCACAGATGCTCAATAGGGTTTAGGTCTGGAGACATGCTTGGCCAGTCCTTTACCCTCAGCTTCTTTAGCAAGGCAGTGGTCGTCTTGGAGGTGTGTTTGGGGTCATTATCATGTTGGAATACTGCTTTGCAGCCCAGTCTCTGAAGGGAGGGGATCATGCTCTGCTTCAGTATGTCACAGTACATGTTGGCGTTCATGGTTCCCTCAATGAACTGTAGCTCCCCAGTGCCGGCAGCACTCATACAGCCCCAGACCATGACACTCCCACCACTATGCTTGACTGTAGGCAAGACACAAATGTCTTTGTACTCCTCACCTGGCTGCTGCCACACACGCTTGACACCATCAGAACCAAATAAGTTTATCTTGGTATCATCAGACCACAGAACATGGTTCCAGTAATCATATGTCATTAGTCTGCTTGTCTTCAGCAAACTGTTTTGCGGGCTTTCTTGTGCATCATTTTTAGAAGAGGCTTCATTCTGGGATGACAGCCATGCAGACCAATTTGATGCAGTGTGCGGCGTATGGTCTGAGCACTGACACGCTGACCCCCCAACCCTTCAACCCCTGCAGCAATGCTGGCAGTACTCATATGTCTATTTTTCCAAGAGAACCTCTGGATATGACGCTGAGCATGTGCACTTAACTTCCCTGGTCGACCATGGCGAGGTGTGTTCTGTGTGGAACCTGTCCTGTTAAACTGCTGTATGGTCTTGACCACTGTGCTGCAGCTCAGTTTCAGTTCTTTGCCATAAGGTGCCATGTTGAACTTTCAGTGACCAGTATGAAAGAGTGAGAGCGATAACACCAAATTTAACATACCTGCTCCCCATTCACACCTGAGACCTTGTAACACTAATGAATCACATGACACCGGGGAGAAAAAATGGCTAATTGGGCCCAATTTGGACATTTTTACTTAGGGGTGTACTCACTTTTGTTGCCAGCGGTTTAGACATTAATGGCTGTGCGTTGAGTTATTTTGAGGGGACAGCAAATTTACATATTATAAACAAGCTGTATACTCACTACTTTACATTGTAGCAAAGTGTAATTTCTTCAGTGTTGTCACATGAAAAGATATAATAAAATTATTTACAAAAATGTGAGGGGTGTACTCACTTTTGTGAGATACTGTACATTCTTTTTCTCCAGTCGCTTCCAAAGATTTCGGAGGGCTACCACAAAGTGGGTGAGGCTTTTTTCCTCCTGCTGTGTGTGGATGAAAACCTGTGTCTCAGTTATGGGACTGTCACATTTTCCCCAAACAGGTCTTCCAGACGCACCACAATTTGTTCTAGGCTGGCATGGGAATCTTCTGGTGTCAACATCACGGCTCGGCGAGCATCATCCTCTAAGGAGTTAATAGCTAGTTCCACAGTGAGCCGGGTAGGAACCTGATACAGGCAAACAGCACTCTCCAGTCTCTTCTCCCACTTTGCTGGAGTGATATTTGACCCAATTCACTTAAGCACTAGGGCCAGGGCAACTCTTAATGGTGCCAAAGTGGTCCCCGCTCTTCCTGCCACCCCGGCTGTGAAGAGGGGCATATCCTGCCGACTGCCGCTGAGTGTGGCTAAGGTGCAACGTGATGTACCGGCAGCAAAGAATACTCTCAGAGGCTGAGGTGAATGAGAATAGTATATTAGGAAAGTCTCAACAATGTACAATCAGGCCCTGTGGATAGGCACAGCCATCCAGAGCCACTTACAAACAGTAGCAGAGGATCATGACCTTGAAATGATGCTGACAGCTTTTGCAGCGAGGGGTGGGAATGCGGCCAGACTTGTCCACACCCATATGGGGGGCTTCCTAAGTGAAGATAGCGTAATCCTCGCACTTTCCCTACACCTCAGGAACCTTTCCCTGCTGCTATGCACTGTCCCTGCCAGATGGAAAAACTGTCCCTACACTAGCCACTCACACAAAGTGCGCCCAACCCGGAAGCCAGAGTCTTAAATAGACACTGCTCTCACCCAAGATGGCCACTGAGGTCACGTGGGGCACCAGCATCCAATCAGACAGCTGTTACCTTAATGGTGGCAGGAAATCATAGAGGAACCAAGTTCCTCACAAATTCCTTCCCCCTTCTGCATTGTCCTTTTGGTCAAGCGCCACCTACAGTGGGGAGTACAGACTGCACCTGCCTACAAGTATGATCTAGATTTTATGTTTATCTTTATTTTTTAACTTGTAAAGACTAGAGAAGGGTTACGATATCTGACAGGTTTTTGTTTTTGTCTCTGTTCCCAATGGGGAGACTTACCCTTTCTACTCGTTCTAGAGATTTGGGGTTTTAGTCATTCCCTACTTTTTCTAAAATTAAGAAAAAGACTTTAGATTTTGTTTAATGACAAATGCCACATTGTAACCCCTTAATATATGAATATCTTTATTCATATCTTTACTGTAAACAATTATTCTTACTATCACAAAAGTGTAAACACCTAAAAAATATATGTTTAGCATAAAAGTTCATATAACCTTGACCACCTGATTGTATTTGGGTATACTAGGTATAGTTTACCCAGATCATGCCATCAGATCCTTTATGTCCAGCACGAGTCACAGCTGTCCCAAGGACATTATTTCCATCATTGACATTCATTAGTGAGCTCAAAACACAATATTAAAACCCCTGCGCTGAGAAAAGGTTACAATTAACATGAGTTGATTAATTAAGACACAGCATGCAATAACCCTCAGCAACCAGCTTTTTTTTCTCTAAATGTTCCTAACTCATGGAACATGAATCTAATTTGCTGCCATTGACCATTGATCTTTATTGGTCTTTGCACTGCCAAATTAAATAAACCCATTTTTTTTTATTATAGCACAGCATTTAGAGGCATGACTAACATTTTTATTACTAAATGGCAGTTAGTCAAATCACAACTTTTCTTATTCCCTTTGTACAGTTTTTAATAACCACAGACTGGTGCTTGATAGTGGACTGCTGAAGAACATCAGATTGACAGCTACAGAGTGTGTCTATGGCATTAATTGGCTCTTCCTTGAAAATAGTCACTGTACTCTCTCCTCCACACCATGTGCAGCTAAATCAGAATGTTGCATTGACAGCATGCTCTACAGAATTATGGAATTCAGTTGATGAAAATTTTAATTTAATTTGCTTTAATAATGCATGATGTATTGTCTAGTTCTGGAAGGATAAATTAACTTATTGTGAAAGAACAAAACGTGTGTGGTAAATCTCGAACCAGAGGTTTTTGATGACTACAAAATCTCTCAATTTAAAGTGGAATTACCGTATATACTCGAGTATAAGTCGTTCCGAGTATAAGTCGAGGCCCTAATTTACCACAAAAAAATGGGAAAAACTTATTGACCCGAGTATAAGACAAGGGTGAGAAATGCACAGCTACTGTAAGTGGAAAAGAGGGTCAACAATGCCAATTTGCAGCATCACTGTTCCCATTTGCATGCCTCACTGTGCCCATTTGCAGCCATAGGTCCCCTGAACTTCAAACTCGGTAGTTAAGGGTTCCTAGATGCCCCCTAGCTGCAGCCAAAATTTGGTGTGCAAACCCAGTGGAACTAGTACCATAAAATTTCCAAAGCTGGGGTTTCTAGCACCAAGTGGCCCCGAGATGCAGGGCCCCAAAAATCAATTCAGAAAATGTCAAGCAGTTTTCTGCAGCAGAGAATGACATTTTCCGAACCGGTTTTGGGGCCCCGTATCTCAGAGCCACTTGGTGCTAGGAACCCCAGCTTTGGATATGTTATGGTACCAGTTCCACTGGGTTTGCACACCAAATTTGGGATTCCTAGCACCAAGTGACCCTGAGATATGGCCCCAAATTCGGTTCAGAAAATGTCAAGCACTTTTCTGCAGCAGAGAATAACATTTTCCAAACTGATTTTGGGGCCCCGTATCTCGGGGCTAGGGATGAGCCGAACACCCCCCGGTTCGGTTCGCACCAGAACCCGCGAACGGACCGCAAGTTCGCACGAACGTTAGAACCCCATTGACGTCTATGGGACTCGAACGTTCGAAATCAAAAGTGCTCATTTTAAAGGCTAATTTGCATGGTATTGTCCTAAAAAGGGTTTGGGGACCCGGGTCCTACCCCAGGGGACATGTATCAATGCAAAAAAAACTTTTAAAAACGGCCGTTTTTTCGGGAGCAGTGATTTTAATGATGCTTAAAGTAAAAAAAAAAAAGTGAAATATTCCTTTAAATATCGTACCTGGGGGGTGTCTATAGTATGCCTGTAAAGTGACGCGTGTTTCCCATGTTTAGAACAGTCCCTGCACCAAATGTCATTTTTAAAGGAAAAAATCTCATTTAAAACTGCTTGCGGGTTTAATGTCATGTCGGGTCATGGCAATATGGATGAAAATCAGTGAGACAAACGGCATGGGTACCCCCCAGTCCATTACCAGGCCCTTTGGGTCTTGTATGGATATTAAGGGGAACCCCGCACCCAAATTAAAATAAGGAAAGGTCCCTATATACTCTGAACAGCAGTATACAGGCGGTGCAAACAAGACAGGGACTGTAGGTTTGTTGTTAAGTAGAATCTGTTTGTAATTTTGAACATTTTTAATGTGTTTAGCTCCAGCCAAAAAATCTTTTCTAAGCTTTTTGGAAAACATAGGGAAGGGTTATCACCCCTATGACATTTGTTTTGCGTCTTTCCTCCTCTTCAGAAGATTTCACCTCACTTTTTTGTCCCAATGAAAAATGTTTTTTGAAAATTTGGGTTTTTTTGTGGAACAAGGATTGGAAAGCATCAGTGGAAAGGAAAAATTGTTTTCCCATATTAACTCTTACAGGAGAGAATTTCCCTTCCTTAGGGGTAGATTTCATCTCACTTCCTGTTGTCTCCTTCCGTTTGCAAGTAGGAGTCGTTTGTAAGTTAGATGTTTGAAAGTAGGGTCCTGCCCTATATACTCAGCAGAAATTTGGGCCTTAGGTGTTGCTGTGGCCAAAACACTGTAAGCCCTCACAGGGCCCTGCTGTGAAATATTAGATCAAGAATTGTAATTACATGCCCCTGTTGAACAGGAGCTGAAAAATTAGGCCTTAGGCACTGGTGCTGGTGCCACAACACTGCAACCCCTCACAGACACTCTAGTTGGAACGCAGGAACGAGCCCTGCTGCAAAGTATTGCATCAAAAATTGTAATTACACGCCCCTGTTAGACAGGGGCAGAAAAATTGGGTCTTAGGCACTGGTGCTGGTGCCACAACACTGCAACCCCTCACAGACACTCTAGTTGAAACGCAGGAACAAGCCCTGCTGCAAAGTATTGCATCAAAAATTGTAATTACACGCCCCTGTTAGACAGGGGCTGAAAAATTGGGTCTTAGGCACTGGTGCTGGTGCCACAACACTGCAACCCCTCACAGACACTCTAGTTGGAATGCAGGAACGAGCCCTGCTGCAAAGTATTACATCAAAAATTGTAATTACACGCCCCTGTTAAACAGGGGCTGAAAAATTGTGCCTTAGGCACTGGTGGTGGCGCCCAGAACCAAAAATGTTCTTACAAGCTATCAGCGTGATGATTGAGGAGGAAGAGGATAATTACTCAGGGATAGTCACTCAGCATCAGCATAGGCAGTCTTTGAAGGGATCTGAGATTTCAAAAAAAATTATTCGGTTACATCTGCATCAGGTGCTTGGTAGCTGGTGGTGATCCAAGACTGATTCATTTTTATGAAGGTCAGCCGATCGACCGAGTCGGTGGACAGACGCACCCTGTGATCGGTTACCACGCCTCCAGCAGCACTGAATGTGCGTTCCGAAAGAACGCTGGATGCAGGACAGGCCAGTAGCTCAATTGCATACTGTGCAAGCTCTGGCCAGTGATCCATCCTCAAGACCCAGTAACCCAGAGGATTTTCGGTGGGAAAGGTGTCCAAGTCTGATCTTGCCCCTAGGTATTCCTGCACCATGTAAAACAGACGCTGGCGATGGTTGCTGGAACCGATCATACCTTGGGGCTGCGGACCAAAAAATTGTCTGAACGCATCGGTCAGACGGCCACCTTCTCCACCGCTCCTTCTTTGACTGACCGAAGCCTCAGCAACACGTTGTCCAGAAACAGGAGTTTGTAACCTCCCAGTCTCTGGGAACGCGTTGCACAGACCTTTCTGCAAGGCCTCCCGAAGATGTTTCATCCTCTGCTCCCTCTGCGATGGCAAGATAAGGTCCGCAACCTTACCCTTGTAACGTGGATCAAGGAGGGTTGCCAGCCAGTATTGGTCCTTCTCCTTGATACCACGAATACGAGGATCCTTACGCAGGCTTTGCAGGATCAGGGAGGCCATGCAGCGTAGGTTTGCTGAGGCATTCGGTCCGGAGTCCTCTGGGTCACTAAGGACAACAACGTCCGCAGCCACCTCCTCCCAGCCACGTACAAGTCCATGTGTTCCTTGGGACTGATCCCTTAAAGACTGCTGATGCTGAGTGCCAGGCTCCACCTCCATACTGACACAATCTTCCTCCTCCTCCTCCTCCTCCTCCTCGTCCTCTTCCTGTGTGATCGGCGGGCACGCAGGAACACTGTCTGGATAAAGGGGGCCTTGAGAGCTAAGGAAGTCCTCCTCTTCCTGCCTCTGTTCTGCCTCAAGTGCCCTGTCCATTATTCCACGCAGCGTGTGCTCCAACAGGTGGACAAGGGGGACAGTGTCACTGATGCATGCACTGTCAGTGCTCACCATCCTCGTGGCCTCCTCGAATGGTGACAGGACAGTGCATGCATCCCTGATCATGGCCCACTGGCGTGGGGAAAAAAAACCAAGGTCCCCTGACCCTGTCCTGGTGCCATAGTCGCACAGGTACTCATTGATGGCCCTCTGCTGCGTGTGCAGCCGCTGCAGCATGGCCAACGTCGAGTTCCACCTGGTGGGCATGTCACAGATTAGGCGGTTCTTGGGCAGGTTAAACTCCTTTTGGAGGTCCGTCAGCCGAGCACTGGCATTATATGACCGGCGGAAATGCACACAGACTTTCCTGGCCTGCCTCAGGACATCCTGTAAGCCCGGGTACCTGCCCAAGAACCGCTGCACCACCAAGTTAAGGACGTGAGCCAAACAGGGCACATGGGTCAGTTGTCCCTGTCGGAGGGCAGAGAGGAGGTTGGTGCCATTGTCGCAAACCACCATTCCTGCCTTAAGTTGGCGTGGCGTCAACCACCTCTGAACCTGCCCCTGCAGAGCTGACAGAACCTCTGCCCCAGTGTGGCTCCTGTCCCCCAAGCACACCAGCTCAAGCACCGCATGGCATCTTTTGGCCTGCGTACTTGCGTAGCCCCTTGAACGCCTACGGAGCACCGCTGGTTCCGAGGAAGAGGCCATGGAGGAAGAAGAAGAGGAGGGGGTGGAGGAGAGAGGTGTGTCACAATCAGCATTTTGGAGGCGTGGTGGCGGAACAACCTCCAACACTACTGCACCTTGTCCTGCATCCTTCCCAGCTGCCAGCAGAGTCACCCAATGCGCCGTGAAACTTAAGTAACGTCCCTGTCCATGCCTGCTGGACCATGAGTCAGCGGTAATATGCACCTTACCGCTGACCGCCCTGTCCAGCGAGGCATGGACATTGCCTTCCACATGCCGGTAGAGAGCCGGAATCGCCTTCCGTGAGAAAAAGTGGCGTTTGGGTACCTGCCACTGAGGAACCGCACATTCCACAAACTCACGGAAGGGGGCAGAGTCTACCAACTGAAAAGGCAGCAGTTGAAGTGCTAGCAATTTTGCCAAGCTAGCATTCAACCGCTGGGCATGTGGATGGCTGGGAGCAAACTTCTTTCGGCGGTGCAGCAGCTGGGGCAGGGAAATTTGCCTGGTACAATCTGACGTCGGTGTACCAAAAGCAGATTGCCCATAAGTACTTGGCTGTGACACACCTAATTCTACACCTTCATTCCTCTCACTGCAGGTCGCAGAGAGGACTGAAGGTCTAGTGGGGTTGGAAATCTCAGCTGATGAGGAGCAAGGAGAGATCGTCTTTGTTCTTTGGTGTGGGTCTTTTAGATACGCTTGCCAACGAACTGCATGGCAGGTCAACATATGTCTGGTCAAGCATGTGGTACCCAAGCGGGAGATGTTTTGGCCACGCGAGATACGCTTGAGACATATATTGCAAATAGCAGCGGTGCGATCTGATGCACTCGTCTCAAAAAAGGCCCACACCAAAGAACTTTTTGAATAACGCGCAGAGACTGCAGCGCCCTGCACATGTGGAGCTTTGGGGTGTGATGCAGTCAATGTGCTGCCCTTAGGCTGGCCCCTGGAGGGCATCCTGCCTAGTTGGTGATGTGCCACCTCCTCCTCCTCCTCCTCCTCCTCCTCCTCCTCTCTCCTATCAGGCACCCACGTTGAGTCAGTGACCTCATCATCCCCTCCCTCCTCATCACTGGAGCAAACCTGGCAGTATGCTGCAGCAGGGGGAGCATGACTGCCAGATTGCTGTCCTTCTTGGGCACCCCCTCTGTCCGTGCTCATGTTACTGCCTTCATTGAGCTCAGTATCATCATCAGAGCCTTCCAAACGCTGGGCATCCTCCTGGAGCATGTACCCAACACTGTGGTCAAACAGTTCGAGGGAATCCTCATGAGGACATGGTGGAGCTAGGGAAGGAGTCACTGATGACATTGAGCTGAGGGAAGAGGCCGCTGCTTTGCCAGACAAAGCACCCTGGGCATGGGTGAGAGAGGATGAGGAGGATGAGGACGGCTTGGTCATCCACTCGACCAAGTCTTCCGCATGTTGCGGCTCAACACGGCCAGCTGCCGAAAAAAAGGCCAAGCGTGTCCCATGGCCACGTGCTGATGAGGATGCACCGTCTCCACGACCAGCACTAGACACAGAGCCTGCTTGCCCTCTCTTATTGGCTTGTGACTGTCTGCCTCTCCTTCTTGGCCTTCCAGACATACTAATGGCCTGTAGCTGCACTAAGCTGGGATAGAACACCTGTAATTTTCTTCAGGTAGCTTTATATACTGTAACCAGACAAGCCTGCCTGTCAGTAGGAAGATAACAGGAACGGATCTAGCTGAACACTGTGAGCAGGACGCACTGCACTGAATGTAAATACCAGGAACGGATCTAGCTGAACACTGTGAGCAGGACGCACTGCACTGAATGTAAACAGCAGGAACGGATGTAGCTAAACACTGTGAGCAGGACGCACTGCACTGAATGTAAATAGCAGGAACGGATCTAGCTGAACACTGTGAGCAGGACGCACTGCACTGAATGTAAATAGCAGGAACGGATGTAGCTGAACACTGTGAGCAGGACGCACTGCACTGAATGTAAACAGCAGGAACGGATGTAGCTAAACACTGTGAGCAGGACGCACTGCACTGAATGTAAATAGCAGGAACGGATCTAGCTGAACACTGTGAGCAGGACGCACTGCACTGAATGTAAATAGCAGGAACGGATGTAGCTGAACACTGTGAGCAGGACGCACTGCACTAAATGTAAATACCAGGAACGGATCTAGCTGAACACTGTGAGCAGGACGCACTGCACTGAATGTAAATAGCAGGAACGGATCTAGCTGAACACTGTGAGCAGGACACACTGCACTGAATGTAAATAACAGGAACGGATCTAGCTGAACACTGTGAGCAGGACACACTGTACTAAATGTAAATAATCTAGCTGCCTGACCGTGGTACTAATAGGATCAAAAAGAACACCTGTAATTTTCTTCAGGTAGCTTTATATACTGTAACCAGACAAGCCTGCCTGTCAGTAGGAAGATAACAGGAACGGATCTAGCTGAACACTGTGAGCAGGACGTACTGCACTAAATGTATATAGCAGGAACGGATCTAGCTGAACACTGTGAGCAGGACGCACTGCACTGAATGTAAATAGCAGGAACGGATCTAGCTGAACACTGTGAGCAGGACGCACTGCACTGAATGTAAATAGCAGGAACGGATCTAGCTGAACACTGTGAGCAGGACGCACTGCACTGAATGTAAACAGCAGGAACGGATGTAGCTAAACACTGTGAGCAGGACGCACTGCACTGAATGTAAATAGCAGGAACGGATCTAGCTGAACACTGTGAGCAGGACGCACTGCACTGAATGTAAATAACAGGAACGGATCTAGCTGAACACTGTGAGCAGGACACACTGTACTAAATGTAAATAGTCTAGCTGCCTGACCGTGGTACTAATAGGATCAAAAAGAACACCTGTAATTTTCTTCAGGTAGCTTTATATACTGTAACCAGACAAGCCTGCCTGTCAGTAGGAAGATAACAGGAACGGATCTAGCTGAACACTGTGAGCAGGACGTACTGCACTAAATGTATATAGCAGGAACGGATCTAGCTGAACACTGTGAGCAGGACGCACTGCACTGAATGTAAATAGCAGGAACGGATCTAGCTGAACACTGTGAGCAGGACGCACTGCACTGAATGTAAATAGCAGGAACGGATCTAGCTGAACACTGTGAGCAGGACGCACTGCACTGAATGTAAACAGCAGGAACGGATGTAGCTAAACACTGTGAGCAGGACGCACTGCACTGAATGTAAATAGCAGGAACGGATCTAGCTGAACACTGTGAGCAGGACGCACTGCACTGAATGTAAATAGCAGGAACGGATGTAGCTGAACACTGTGAGCAGGACGCACTGCACTAAATGTAAATACCAGGAACGGATCTAGCTGAACACTGTGAGCAGGACGCACTGCACTGAATGTAAATAGCAGGAACGGATCTAGCTGAACACTGTGAGCAGGACGCACTGCACTGAATGTAAATAGCAGGAACGGATCTAGCTGAACACTGTGAGCAGCACGCACTGCACTGAATGTAAATAGCAGGAACGGATCTAGCTGAACACTGTGAGCAGGACGCACTGCACTGAATGTAAATAGCAGGAACGGATCTAGCTGAACACTGTGAGCAGGACGCACTGCACTGAATGTAAATAGCAGGAACGGATCTAGCTGAACACTGTGAGCAGGACGCACTGCACTGAATGTAAATAGCAGGAACGGATCTAGCTGAACACTGTGAGCAGGACGCACTGCACTGAATGTAAATAGCAGGAACGGATCTAGCTGAACACTGTGAGCAGGACGCACTGTACTGAATGTAAATAGCAGGAACGGATCTAGCTGAACACTGTGAGCAGGACACACTGCACTGAATGTAAATAGTCTAGATAGAAGATAACAGGAACGGATCTAGCTAAACTGAATACAGTGTATATATATATATATGCAACACCTGGGATGCATATATATACACAATACACTGTAAGTGCAGCTAACTGACTGACTGTTCTGCCTAATCTATCTAACTCAAATCAAATGACACTGTCTCTCTCTCTCTCTATCGCTCAGCACACCGGAACACACACTACACAGGGCCGCCGTGGAGGCGGCCTTATATAGTGTGGGGTGTGTACTAAATCCCCTGAGCCATAATTGGCCAAAGCCACCCTGGCTTTGGCCAATTACAGCTCTCTCTACTGACGGCGCTGTGATTGGCCAAGCATGCGGGTCATAGTGCATGCTTGGCCAATCATCAGCCAGCAATGCACTGCGATGCCGCAGTGAATTATGGGCCGTGACGCGCCACACGAATTTGGCGCGAACGGCCCATATCGTTCGCAATTCGACGGACGGTCGAACAGCCGATGTTCGAGTCGAACATGGGTTCGACTCGAACACGAAGCTCATCCCTACTCGGGGCCTCTTGGAGCTAGGAACCCCTGCTTTGGATATGTTATGGTACCAGTTCCACTGGGTTTGCACACCAAATTTGGGGTTCCTAGCACTAAGTGGCCCTGAGATACGGGGCCCCAAATTCGGTTCGGAAAATGAAATTTTTTGCTGCAGAAAAGTGCTTGACTCGAGTATAAGTCGAGGGGGGCACTTTCAGCACAACAAAATGTGCTGAAAAATTCGACTTATACTCGAGTATATATGGTATACTGAATTTGAGCACCACAAACTTTTTTAATTCATTTTTAGTATTCAAAGCAAACTCCCCCATCCACCCATGTCTCCATGCTTTATTTTGCTGAGAAATCACTTTGAAAAACACCTTTTAGCATTTCTGGCCGTGGCCATCTTGAGTAAGGTGATGATTCATGTAGCTTTTTCTTCTTGGGATATAGAAAGAAAGAGATTCCCCTAGATGCAACAATGCAACCTGTTCACAGAAGACCATTAGGGGAGACACACACGCTGAACATCTATAGGTCCAAGGATAATGGCGATTTCCCATGGCCACTGTGTTGCTTTTGATGCTGTTTTTAATTCCATGGAGTGCACTACAAGCATCTGATTGCTGCAACTAGCTTCTGTATCCTATTTACCCCTGAGGAAGGAGTATCTCTTGTAGACTCCGAAACTCGTAGGGTGAATGATCAATCTTATTTACCATCTACCTCAACTATTTGCAGTATCAGTTATGGTTGATATGTACACTCCATGATTTATGTTTTTATCTATGTATTTTCAATAAATATTGACCAGTTTTCTATTCTATTTGTTTTGTGACCCTATTTAAGTGCCGTTAAAGTCCTAAACTAAGGGGAATCTTTCTTTCTAAATCCCTATATTTGGATGTTGGAACCGTGAAACAATCACTGCTACCCTCTTAATATTCTTTTTCTTCTTGGAATCAATCTGCTGTTAGCTCAGGTATGCAGGCAGGAGGGTGTGATTAGCTGAGAAAACCCCTCCTCCCCTCCTGAAGACTCCTGGGATGTATGACATCATTTGCCAAGGCCAGAAACCAGGAAGTAACTGAAGAAATGTAAAAAAAAAGTTTAAAATGAGTAAATATTATATACTTTTCTATCTATTAACTGATGCTAGCAGCATAAGGTTTAACTATAGTTGATTGAAAGAGTGAAGTTCTGCTTTAACCACTTGAGCTCTGTAAGGTTTTACCCCCTTCCTGACCAGGCCATTTTTTGTGATGCGGCACTGCATTACTTTAACTCACAATTGTGCAGTCGTGCGTCGCTGTACCATAACAACATTTTTGTCCTTTTTTTTTCCCCCACAAATAGAGCTTTTTTTGGTGGTATTTGATATTTTTTGCACTATAAACAAAAAAAGACTGACAATATTTTTTACTTTCTACTATAAAACACACCCAATAAAATAAAAAATAAAAAATCTAATTTTTTTATCAATTCAGGCCAATATGTATTCTGCTACATATTTTTGGTTAAAAAAAATCTTAATAAGCGTATATTGATTTGTTTAAACAAAAGTTATAGCGTCTATAAACTCATTGATTTAGAGCAGGACTGCGATATTGCAGCGGACAAATCGGACACCTAACTGACACTTTTGACACTTTTTGGGGACCAGTGACACTAATGCCCCGTACACACCGTCGGATTTTCCGATGGAAAATGTCCGATCGGAGCGTGTTGTCGGAAATTCCGACCGTGTGTGGGCTCCATCGGACATTTTCCATCGGATTTTCCGACACACAAAGTTGGAGAGCAGGAGATAAAATTTTCCGACAACAAAATCCGTTGTCGGAAATTCCGATCGTGTGTACACAAATCCGACGGACAAAGTGCCACGCATGCTCAGAATAAATAAAGGGATGAAAGCTATTGGCCACTGCCCCATTTATAGTCCCGACGTACGTGTTTTACGTCACCGCGTTCAGAACGATCGGATTTTCCGACAACTTTATGTGACCGTGTGTATGCAAGACAAGTTTGAGCCAACATCCGTCGGAAAAAATCCTAGGATTTTGTTGTCGGAATGTCCGAACAAAGTCCGACCGTGTGTACGCCCTATAATACTGTGAGTAGTGCTAAAAATATACACTGTCACTGTACTAATGACATGGGCAGGAAAGGGGTTATCATTAGGGGTGAACAAAGGGTTAAATGTATTCCTAGGTTGTGCTTACTCACTGTGGGGGAGGTGCTTTGACTAGGGGAAGGCAAAGATTCGTGTTCCTGCTTTGCAGAAACACAGGATCAAAGCCTTCCCCGCTGACAGAACGACAATCTGCCTTATTTACATAATAATAATAATTGGCAGGTCCCTGTGAACATAGAGTCTGATTGCCTCCTGCTGCGTCCAATCACAGTGGGAGCGGGTCGCCAGTGGCACGTGCACCCCAGACCCGTAGGTGTCAGATCATGCACTGAGTATCTTGGCCTGGGGAAGCAAAGCATTCTGATACCCCTGGATAGGGCGGGATGCATGAGACTTCCTCCTCTTCTTTACAGATTTTAAACTCATCTTTTCACATCATCATCGTAAGTCGATTGAGTAGTTGACTTTTGCCAAGCCAGCAGGGCCCCCGCAGTCCATTTCATCTAAATTAGCCCAAATTCTAATAGTGTAAAGCTAGCTTAATGCTTCATAGAGTACAAATAGCTGATGGGTTTTAGGGTTTTAGGCATGGATTCAGATCACATCCACAAAACCCTTTTATTGTTAACAAAAACATACTAAAATACAAAAACAGGGAATGCAATCAAGGATGCTCAACGCTTGTAAAACTTGTTTTTGGTGTCACCTTTACCATTTATATATCAGGTATGGGTGGTAAATGGTAAAGCGCTACTCCCATATTAAATTTTAAACACAACAATAACCCCTATGTTGAATTTTATTTTTTTTTTTTATTGTTTATTTATTGAGTATTTTAAAAGAAAAAGGATCAGCATACAAGTTCACATGGAATATAAACATAACATATTTTGCATAAAGGGAGATAATATAGAGTGTCAAACGATCATCAGACATTGTATATACATCATGGTAAAAAGAAAAGAAATTGACTATTGAAATAGGTTCAACAGCAGCCTGGTTGGCACCTTTTCTACTCGTTCAATCAATAGTCTTGCTTGTCAAGCACATTACTTTAGAGCTACTTATGTATTCTTCAAGTTATATTCGGAGGAGTCCCATTTCCCCATATAGTGTCAAAACTGGGAAGGAAGTCCTCAATTACAGCTGTAAGACGTTCCATCCTACGGATGTCTGCCATGGCCGTCAAAAATTGTGTAAAAGTAGGGGGGTATTGGCAAGCCAGCACTGAGGGATGGCCCGTTTAGCTGCTAGCAAAATGAAGGCCATCAGTTTCCTGAGGGGTTTAGGCATTTCCGGGAGGGGTAGGCCTAATAAGAGGTGTATAGGCTGATAAAGAATGGGGAAGTGCAGGATTTTTTCCAAGAGTGTATGGATCTGTGACCAATAATGTGTGATCATGAGGCACTTCCAGAATATGTGGTAATGGGTGCCTAAGGACGAGCCGCATCTCCAGCATAGCCCAGAAATTGTCAACTTTTGTTTCATTAAGAATTCCAGAGTCCTGTACCAAAACATTAAGATTTTATAAGCGGTCTCCTTTTGGGCCACACATCTAGATACCTTAGAAGTAGCCTCCAAAATTTCCTTGCATTCATGTAATGTAATGGGTCTATTTAGGATGTAGGACCGTTTCCGCGTATAAGAGTGAGTTTGCTCTGTGATGGTGGGAGTAGCATGCAAAATCTTATATATAGTGGATATTAGGTGGGGTTCATAGGGGCCTCTAGAGCACACCAGTTCAAATTCCGTGGGTATAATTAAAATCAATTGTGGGGCTCTTGTGCAGAAAAAATGTAGAAAGCAGTAAAAGAGATTTTCCGGGACTTCATATTTAGATTGCAGTTCAGAGAAAGTGAGGAGTTTACGCGTCACTGGGGGAACCAAATGGCGTAACTGGAATATGCCAGCTTTTGTCCATGGTAGCATGGCTTCATAGGATAGGCTGTCAGGGATTTCTGGATTGAAGGTAATATTTATTAAAGGAGAGCATGGGGATGAGAGTGAGTATTTACTTAAACAGCTTTTCCAGATTGAAAGTGTAAGTAACATCGGATTTAAACATATCCTACGCAATTGAGATGATAATTTTGTCAGAGGATGGCCATAACATCCAGCATAGGTGAGCAGGTACTGCTATGCTCATTTCATCGATTAGGGGCACATCTAGATGTCCAAGAGGCTATAGCTCTCAAGTGTGTAGCAAAATAATATTTGATTATATCAGGTGTTCCCAGATCTCCTCTGGCTCGGGTTGCAAGAAGAACCGGGCTAGCTATTCTATGGGACATGTTATTCCATATAAAGTTCAGGAAATTCCTTTGAAGGAGTTTCAATTGAGACATTGGGATCATTACTGGAAGGATCTCAAAAAGATATAGAAGTTTGGGAAGCACTGACATTTTGAGGACATTTATCCTTCCAAGGAGGGATAGGGGAAGTTTCGTCCAGGTTTTCAGTAATTTGTTAATTTCTTTGAACATAGGGGGGAAATTTTAGAGTAGAGTAGGAGGAGGTTAGGTGGACACCGAGGTACTTAAGTGAATGAGGACACCAGTGATATTCAAAATTTTCTTTTAAGATCGTGAGCATGTCCGTCGAAAGGTTGATAGAGAGTGCTTCAGTTTTGGTCGAGTTGATTTTAAAACCTGAGATATTGCCAAACAGGTTTAGAGTTGCATTAAGTGAGGGGAGTGAGATATTGGGATGGGTCAATGTTAATAAGATGTCATCGGCAAAGAGTGACAATTTGTACTCTCAGTGTCTCAACGTCACCCCCTTTATGTCTGGGTGAGAACGAATAGCTTCAGCCAAGGGTTTCAGACTGAGAATGAAGAGCAGGGGGGAGAGGGGGCAGCCCTGCCGAGCATGTATGAAGGGGACGGAAATGTTGAATTTTATACACAACAAATAGGGCAACAACTGCTAATTAGTAATCAAATAATAATACTGTGTGATATGAATGCAAACCATTAACAGATAACGTGAACCATAAAAAATTCCAAGGGAAAAAGTGTCATAATAAATAAATACAAACACATCAAATGATATCACACCGCTTAGTGGTTACACGCCATGTGATAAAGTTCAAAATGTAAAGCAGTAAACAATATAAGCAAAATCTTCTGTGAATCAGGTGTTTGTTAGCATGAATCACCTAACCTGCCCCTTCACCTTACAAACTATGCACTCACCTTAAGTACAGACCTTCCGCAGGTCACTATAAGCCTTCCCCTTTAAAAGGTGTACAAATCCATCGGTTAGTTGCTAGGGTCCTAACCCAGGTACACTCATTCCAATATATGGTAATCCATATATAAGGTGCTCATACGAAAATCTGAAAGCTGACATAGTGTTAAATCGCTTAAAAACATTTTTTTTTTTTTAATCAAATCTTAACCACTTCCATACCGGGCCTATTCTGGCACTCCTCTCCTACATGTAAAAATCATATTTTTTTTGCTAGAAAATTACTTAGAACCCCAAAACATTATATATTTCTTTTTAGCAGACACCCTAGGGAATACAATGGCAGTCATTGCAACTTTTTATCTTGCACGGTATTTGGGCAACAATTTTTCAAACGTTTCATGATTTAAAAAATAACAAAACAGTAAAGTTAGCCCAATTTTTTATATAATGTGAAAGATGATGTTACATTGAGTAAATAGATACCCAAGATGTCACGCTTTAAAATTGCGAACACCCGTGGAATGACGCCAAACTTCAGTACTTAGAAATCTCCATAGGCGACGCTTTAAATTTTTTTACAGGTTACATGTTTAGAGTTACAGTGGAGGTCTAGTGCTAGAATTGTTGCTCGTGCACTAACGCACACGGCGATACCTCACATGTGAGTTTTGAATGGCGTTTTCATATGTGGGCGGGACTAACGTGTGCGTTCGCTTCTGATCGCAAGCTACCAGGGACAGGGGTGTTTTAAATTATTTTTTTTATTTTACTTTATTTTTTATTTTTACTTACTTTAACAACATTTTTTTATCACTTTTATTCATATTACAAGGAATGTAAACATCCCTTGTAATAGGAATTGTTCATGACAGGTCCTCTTTATGGAGAGATGAGGGGTCAATAAGACCCCACATCTTTCCTTCAGGCTGGAAAGCATGAGATCGGAAAAAAAAAATCCACCATCTCATGCATCTCATGCTTACCAACCGCAATTGCGGCATTGGTCAAAACTGCGGCCTGGACGTGACGTCATGACGTTGCGCCTGGGCCTCTCGACGGTCATAGAGATGACAGGTAACCATCTGGCTGATTTTTTTTCTCCGGGTCTCCAATGGCACGGGAGAGCCCGGAGAAGCACCGGATGGCGGTGCTTGTACCCTCCTGTTGCCTGTAAGAACGATCAATCGGCGGAACTGCGGCTATAATCGTTCTTATGGCGCACAGAATCGCCGGCTGAAAGCAAGGATATCTGAATGATGCCTGCAGCTGCAGGCATCATTCACATATTCCCACTGACGTCCTTGGGCGGGAAATGGTTAAAAGTGTAAACTCCCATTTTTCAGTGCACTTCCTCTAGTGCACCTAAGCAATGCACTTGACACATATGGGGTGCGCAGGCCCCTTAAAAGTCACTTGAATGTTGCTGAAACGCAGCTCTGGAGAGATAGGGGAAAGCTTTCTGCTCATGCGCAATGACGTCACTAAGCCCCACTCCAATGCGTTTTGTCACTCGTCACGTGACTTCCTCAAGGAGTGAACTTACATTTTTTAGCCAACATACAAACTAAAATCTCATGATTTTGGGGTGTTTTGGAGAGTAAAGAAAAAGATGCATACCAGCCTGTCTGATAAATAAATGGTATAAGCAACAATGAGAAACCGGAGTACAAGTGCTGTGCATCCACAAGAAATAAAATCCTGGTCTACTGAAGACAAAACTTTTTTTTAAGTTAGATTTCCCCATTATTCCTTTTTTGGTGACAACCCAAAATTTGGTATTGTCTTTCACAGGTACACAGACAGCAATAAAATCCCAACGTGTGTTCCAATCCCTTCTGCACTCTGTCCAAAACTAAAACAAAATCCCTTTAGTTATGCTTCAAGGCTGAACTCTAGGCAGATATAAAATACTGTAATGCACCTCTGTAATCATTAATACATCATTATCATTATTAATATTATTATTTAATACAAGCAGAGTATTTACCTGAATTTGACTTACTGTAGTATCAGCCTCTTGCTTTCTCTCTACATCAGATATGGAGTGTGAGACGAAGTAGGAGCACAAGGTGCCTATAAATTCATGTTCTGACAAGAAGCATGCTGATAGGAGAGAGCAGAGATGAGCTAATCACTGTCCATCACAGTCTGGGGTGTGTCCAGCATGATCTGGGTCTAGAGCAGGGGTCGGCAACCTACGGCCCGCCGCCGTTAAATGTCCGACCCGTCAGTGCACGTGATGAATTCACGTGCACCCGGCCTGCGGAGATTTTAAGTGAGAACAGAGCAGGGAGCAGGAAGCTGAATGAGAACACAGGACACACAGCAGTGCTGATAAGACAGGGGGAGCTCCTGGAGTTAACTTTCCAGGTGCTGGGTGGCCCTAGCAACCAATCACCAGCTTTTTAATATGAAAAATTAACTCCGGAAGCTCCCACTGTCTTATCAGTGCTGCTGTGTGTCTCTCCTGTGTTCTCATTCAGCTTCCTGCTCCCTGCTCTGCTCTGCCATGTCTCCCTATCTGCATGGGGCAAGGTAGGAAAGGGCAAAGCTGCGGGGGGGGGGGGGGGGTCCTGTGCAATATGCATGGGGTGTGTACAGGGGGGGGCTGTGTAATATTCAGGGGGTGTGTATAGGGGGCTATGTAATATGCAGGGGAGGCTGTGTAATATGCAGAGGGGGTTTAATATGCAGGGGAGTTGTGTAATGTAAAGGGGTCCAGAGGTGCGGGGGATGTGTAATGTAAAGGGGTCCAGAGGTGCGGGGGCTGTGTAATGTAAAGGGGTCCAGAGGTGCAGGGGCTGTGTAATGTAAAGGGTCCACATTATTATCTTCATTTATTAGCAGGTGAATGCGGCCCCCATGCATTCACAGTCATTGAATCCGGCCATTAAGTGGAAAAAGGTTGCTGACTCCTGGTCTAGAAGAAGTGGATTGAATGATGGAGGACATCTGGTGGCAGAAAAAAGTACTGTGGGGACTGAAGATAAATATTGAAGCAAACATTTTTTTATTTTAGCTTTTGATATGCTACTAATTTTTTTTTTCTTGCAATTTTTTGCAGGAGTTCTGCGTTAAACTCAACACTTCCCTGAATTAGCAGTACTCCCTCCTGTTCCTTAGTAAATCAATATTCCGCTGTCCATTCTGAAGCCACTGGCAATATTAGGACGCCTCTGTGTTTTAAATGACAGCATTAGCACAGCTCACTTCAGCCTGGTGATGGAGATAGCAACCAAATCACTTTCTTTGCTGACTATCTGTGGCCAGGGACAGAATTAGTCTGATGCTGCAGAGAAGTGATGGTGGGGTCACACTTATTATGAATGGTTTGGACATGACACAGTGCGGATATGAGGTAGATGGCGCCTCGCCAGATGTAATGCAGAGATCTGCAGGATGACATTTCTACACACTAGCTGAGGAGATAGTGGCTGAATTTATTTAATCCTGAGGAAAAAAAAAAAACAGGTTGAGTAATAGGTTATGGGAAAAGAACGAAGAAAACGTTTCCAAGATTTCCTCAGATGAGAGTTTTCAGGTTGTGCGAATCCCCCAGAATATCAGACAGAATCAAATAAAGACTGCAGTACAAGCATCTAAAAGTGTAACATAAATTAATCTGTATAAATCAGCCGGTTTGATCTGCAAAGGCCTGAGCTGACAATTCACACACTCCTGACTGTCACAGAACCATAAAATTGAAAGGCTAAAAAAAAGGAAATACAATGTTAAAAGGACAGCTATAGACAAAATTCCACTCTGCCTAGCACCCTAAATTGTTTGGGGCATTGACAGAGTCACTTTAAAGTCAACTGCACTTTAGAAAACTCACCAGCTCAACATAATAGGCCAGATGCCCCCACCACCCAGGTGGTAACTTACCTCTGCAGAGAGCTGTAGTCTTCTTTGGTGTTTAGCCACCGCTGTCCCAAAATCTTCTCTGGACTGGTGATGACTCTGCTGTGAATCCCTGTAGACATACATAGGGTCATCTTGCTAGCATTTCTAGTGTTTTGGTACTGCCCTATTCAAGTCTATGGGGGCAAACTGCACAGCATTGGGAAGCCCAGGGAAGAGTTCTGTCTAGAGAAGACTGCCACTGTGAGGCAGAAGTAGGAAAGCACCTAAAGTGACACTAATGCCTCGTACACACGAGCAGACTTTTCAACGGACTAGGTCCGACAGTCTTTCCGACGGACTTTGCAGCGTAGGTCCGCCGGACTTTCAAACGAACGGACTTGGACACACACAATCACACCAAAGTCTGACGGATTTGTACGTGATGACGTACGACCAGACTAAAATAAGGAAGTTGATAGCCAGTACCCAATAGCTGCTCTTGCGTCGGTTTTAGTCCGTCGGACTAGCATACAGACGAGCGGATTTTTCGACCGGACTCGAGTCCGTCGGAAAGATTTGAAACATGTTTTATTTCTAGGTCCATCGTACTTTTGGGAAAAAAAAGTCAGCTGGAGCCCACTCACAATCGAATTGTCCGACGGAGTCCGGTCTGTCGGACCAAGTCTGCCGGAAAGTCCGCTCGTGTGTGTGCGACATAAAGCTTAGTTTTGTTATGTCATACTTACATCCACTGTGCAGCTCGTTTTGCACAGAGTGGCCCCAAACATCCTCTTATAGGGTCCCTCGGCGGCTCTGGTAGCTCCTCTCCGCCGAATGTATGACTCGGCCCTGCCCCCGGCCCCGGGTCATTGTATTTGATTGACAGCAGCGGGAGCCAATGGCTGCGCTGCTATCAATCCATCCAATCAGGACTGGAAACACCGGCTTTTGCTGGTGTGCTTGTCTCCAGGACGAGATAGAGGGGGTACAGGTAAATAAAACGGGGGCTCATGGGGGGGCTGCAGCATTACAGGAGGTTTTTTCATCTCAATGCATAGAATGCATTGAGGTGAAAAACCTCGAAGGTTTACAACTCCTTTAAGTTGAATGTTTATGCTCTGGATTAAAAGGTTAGATAGAGTAGGTGGGTGGCTTTTTGTATAAAATCACAATTGTCCTTTAAAGTGTCACTGTCAACACCCTGAACAATTCCTAAAGCAATTGAGAGAGATATTATACTCAACTCCCTGGCAAGTGTTACATAGTTGCATTATTAGTAAGGTTGCAAAAAATACACAAGTCCATCCCAGATAGCAAGCAATTGTGCTGCACGTTTAAAAATGACTTGCTAAGCTATTGCTAGACTTGTCAGGCCTCACAAGTTTGTTGTACAATTGTAGAAAGTCAGCATTGCATGACTCCAAATGAACTTCCTTTGCAAACATTCTGCAAGTCTACTACAAGTTCTGATTCAGTTATGTTGTGCAATAGTCATCCCACCACAGGGGTCACTGTGGCTGAATTTTCATAGTATAGACTTGCAGAGCTCTTGCTGTAGACTCACCACTGCAACTTTGCTCCTGCTAGAGGCTTGCCACGCAAATGTGCTACAAATTGGAAAAGTGTCAACTAGAACTTGTACTCAAGTGCTCTGCAAGTGTACAACTTGCCAGTGAAAATGTGCAGCAAGTTAACAGACTAATGCCCCGTACACACGGTCAGACTTTGTTCGGACATTCCGACAACAAAATCCTAGGATTTTTTCCGACGGATGTTGGCTCAAACTTGTCTTGCATACACACGGTCACACAAAGTTGTCGGAAAATCCGATCGTTCTGAACGCGGTGACGTAAAACACGTACGTCGGGACTATAAACGGGGCAGTGGCCAATAGCTTTCATCTCTTTATTTATTCTGAGCATGCGTGGCACTTTGTCGGCTTTGTGTACACACCATCGGAATTTCCGACAACGGATTTTGTGGTCGGAAAATTTTATCTCCTGCTCTCCAACTTTGTGTGTCGGAAAATCCGATGGAAAATGTCCGATGGAGCCTACACACGGTCGGAATTTCCGACAACACGCTCCGATCGGACATTTTCCATCGGAAAATCCGACCGTGTGTACGGGGCATTACAGTTCAACGCTTACAATTATCCTTGCTATCTGGGATCTAGTTCAACCGATAGAAAAATAAATAAAAAGAACACATCCATATACAGAACCCTCCACCCACAATTAATCCAGAAGAAGGCAAAACTACACCTTCTACCTTTCCTCCATTTTAGACCTGCAGTATCTATTATACTCTTCAGCATTCAATACTTCCAACACTGTTGGATGTCTGTTTTACCCATTGCATAGGCATGTGCAGCCTATTGCATTAAGGTGTGTACCTCAAACCAAAGCTCAAACACACGTGCGTCTGTGTGTGTATGTATATATGTATACACATGCACACATGTACACACGCACACTCTTATAAATAAATGTTAACAAACATTTTAAAATGTATTAAAACATTTTTATTTAAAAAAAACATTTATCAATGTAAACAAACATATATATTTTTAACTTATTAATTAAATAATCTTTTAACATAAACAAAGCTTTTAAATAAATCTCTAAATCAAATAAGCAATTTTAAAAACGGCACGGTAAGTAGGATTTCTTTTTAATAAGTGTCATGTTTTAATATCCTGAATTGTATTTACTGCATTAAATAAATTTGTTAGATCCCCCAGCAACAATAAATCACCCAAGAACAAGACATCTCCCCAGCAACAATAGATCCCTCACGGCAACTATAGATTCATCAGCAACAATAGATTCCCTCCCCCATTAACAATAGATCCCCCCCAGCAACAATAGATCACCTCACAAGAAAATAACCCCCAGTAACAATAGAACAATAGATAGGCATATGGCAAGTGGTTAATATACACTTTATTTTTTTATACCAAAGACATGTAATATATATATATATATATATATATATATATATATATATATATATATATATATATATATATACGCACTTTTCTGCTGACAGGCCAGGGTTCATATAGTTTTCATTGTATATGTAAGAGATAAGGCCAGAGGGGGGCAGAATGCAGATGTAGATCACTGCGGGACCTGCAATCGGAACTATAGAAGCTGCATCGGCAAATGCGGCTCCCGGCTGCAGAGCACAGGGATGATTAGGGTGTGCCTAGGCACACCCGGCACACCCTGTGAGCACGCCTATGACCTGTTGTATGCTGTGGTTTTACCCATTGACCTCATGTCTTTGCTGTGTCCAGTAGTGTGATGTAGGGACTGGAGAAAGAGACCACAGCACATGGTGGGGGACACTCAGTCATATGACACTCTTTGGAACTGATGAATGCTGAATAGTCTGCAAGTTAAGTCAGATGCCATGGGCCACTAGAGATGCAGGGAACTAAATTTGGGGAATTTTGGGGAACTCAAGGAAAAACATTCATATTTTCTTTTTCTACATACTAAAAGCAATCCTCATTTATGAATTATGGGAGTTGCCATTATTGACCTTTTCTGAAGCTTTTACTTCCCTGGCTGGTGTGCTGTGTCAATGGCATGGGCTGTGGCAAACTCTTCATTTCTCCCAGTATAGGTTTCCTTTATTTCCTGTGCTGAATAACCCAGATAGCAAGGATACTGTCACGTATCTGATGGTAGAGCCTAATATGCAGAGGACGGCCTCTCTTACAGCTCTGACTTGGAGCCCCTGATAGAGCTAACAGGGAGCGCTGAGATGCAGAGTTGCACGAGTGCCTGGCAGGATCGCTGAACCTGGGGCTGGACTGGAACTCCTGGCCGGACTGTAGAGATGGAGGCAGGGCTTTTTTTCTCAGAGAATAGGTGCAGGAACCCCCCCCGTCTGAGTCACCCCTTGTCTCTGCCCCTACCCACTTCTGACCATGTCCCTTGATTCCACCCCCTACCCACCTACCAGTACTGCCTCTTTTAGAGAATACAGAACCAATTACCATTTTGTGGTGCTAAATCATTTGTATGGAACATGTTAATGATAAAAAGAAAAGCAGTAAAATAGATCCCCTGCAGCCAGGAATAGAATCCCAACAATAGATCCCCACACAACAATAGACTCCCCCAGCAACAATGGACTCCACCCTAACAAGCAACAGTGAATCACCCACAACAAATTATCACACCCAGTAACAAAATATCCACCCAAGCAACATTAGACCCCTCCCCCCAGCAGCAACAACAGATCTCCCAGCAGCCAGCATCAATAGATCCTCCAGCAGCCAGTAAAAATAGACCTCTCCCTCAACAGTAGATCTCTTCCAGCAACATAAGACCCCCCAGCAACAATGGATTCCCCATCAGCAACAATAGACCCTCACACAAAATCAGATCCCCACCAGTGACAATAGATCCCCCAGCAGCCAACATCATCCCACTGAAAAAAAGCCCTGGATGTAGGTATTGTAGAAGTCCAGGAACAAAAGTAAGCAGGGAGCTGGAACAAGCTGGCACCGGGACCCCACAGGCAGAAGTGCGGATGCAGCAGCAGGAGGGATGATGGCGCCTCCAAGACTGAAGAGAAGGCAGGTACAGGCAGGCTGGGTCATACACAAGTGGGCACATCAGGAACAGAGGCAGAGGCAGGAGCGGAGTCAGGATACAGGCCGGGTCATCAACGGGCTGGCAGCGGAGTGGCAGAAGCAACAGGCAGATGTGGAGTGGAGGACAAGCCGAGGTTGGATGCAGGCAGGAAGCAGGTACGTCAGGAAACAAGCCGGGTCACAACAGGAACGGAAGTCAGGTAAGTAATGCAAGCCACACAGGGAATGCTGTAGAGCAGACATCACTGAGCCCAGGTACTGACCGTGTTTAAATAACCATTTTGGCACCATGACTGTCACAACAAGCGCTCGCAAGCGCACCCGTGGCAATCTCAGAACTGGAACTGAAGTTCTGTAACTATCATTTTGATTGCTGGCATGGGCTTCCTGACAGATACTATGCCACTAATTTGTGGCAGGGTTGAATTGTAAGTTGCTGCACATTGTCACTAGCAAGTTGTACACTTGCAGAGCACTTGACACACAAGTTGTAGTTGACACTTTTCCAATTTGTAGAAAATGCGTGTGGCAAGTCTCTAGCAAGTCTACAGCATGAAAAGTCAGCTGCAGTGACCCCTGTGGTGGGATGACTATTGCACAACATAACTGAACCAGAACTTGCAGCAGACTTGCAGAATGTTTGCAAAGAAAGTTGATCTGGAGTCATGCAATGCGTACTTGCTGCAATTGTGCAACAAACTTGTGAAGCCTGGCAAGTTTAGCCATAGCTTAGGAAGTCATTTTCAAACTTGCAGCACAATTGCCTGCTATCTGGGAAGTATGGAGGCTTGCCAATGCTAGCCTCTCCTTTTGAAAATACTACTTCTCTGGTCGTTATGCTTATCCAGTGGCTTTATTCCATATGAACGAAAATTATCCTTTGGAGATATATAGACTATCATTGTACAGTCTCTTTTAGATTTACCAACAGCTGCTGTATTTAGCACAAAGGCCTACCTGTTTTTTAGATACTCATACTACATCATTTTAAATAAATTATACACAGATTGCACAATCACCTTGTAATGTGTGTGCGGTCATCATAACTTACAGGCTTTATACTTCAGAACAGGAATCTGGAGCCTCTCTACTCTGATACGGTCATAATATTATATTTTACGTATATTTGCTTGATTTGGGATCTTTTTATATAGTCACAAAGATCAGATAGGCAGAGTTCAGGCATGTGTCATAAGCAGATCTGAGTCTCCAACATAAAATAAAGTTTGTATAATATTTCAAATTCTTAAACCTAGTAGTCACATTCATTTTCTTTTTCCAGGCTCTTTTTAAGAGAATGTACAGGAAAATGCCTCCATCCAATTAGTAAGCTGCAAAACGAAGACATTCAACTCAAGACAAGGTTTTCCCATGATTAAGTCCTTCTGTAGATCAAACATGTTTGTGGCATGGCTTTGGGTGGGAGTGAGTGGCGTGCTGTATTGCAATAAATGGCTGTATTTGAATGTCTCCGGTGTGCAACGTTTTTTTTCCGGATGTGGTTTGCAGTGGAGAAAGAGCGGACTCCAGGGCCTCAGCACCCAGCTGATTGCAGGGGATTGAAGAACTTGTGAGTGGTGAAAGGAGATGGGTTCACCTAACAGAAAAATAAATGTTGATCGTGCCAGAAATCTAATGTCCTTGTATTTTCCTGTGCACTAAACTGAAATCTCAGACAATGTAATCGGCTCACCCCAGTTCACTATTAATAACTACATTGCCCCTATGTTATGGAGATTGGAGAAGAGGAAAAGAGGAGAAGGTGAGGTGTCTTGGTCCCAAACAGGAGAGCAACCTAGGGTGACAACACTGCTCCTCTGTAGATACAGTGAGTGAGTGAGCATTGTAACCCTAGGACAGGAAGTGTGTTACTGGCAGGATCACCAGGTTAAAATGTTAAAAGGGAAAAGGCCTGAAAAAAAAAAACAAATGCGTTGCCACATCTAAGGAATAGCAAACTACAAAATATAACTTTTTGGGGTTTATATAAAGTTTATCTTGGGCAACTCACACCCAAGTAAATTTCATTCACCTCTTCCCCAGATACAATGCTCTATTAACTTTTCTGAATCTGCTGTCAAGAGTCTCCTTTCTTTTGGATTGCAAAATGGGAGGATTTGTCTTGCATGTGGACAGTTTCCATTGGCTGTTTATTAGTGTGGCCCTGATATGGTCACAGTGGCATGATGACATCATGACAAAGGGTGCCAACAAGACCAGGATTGCAGTGGACTGCATGGACTCCAGTGGTGGTCTTCACCCTGAAGGGGTGAAGGTGAAAGTTATGTTATGGCAGAATGAGGTGAATAAAAGTGGCTTTGAAAGGCTTTGTTAACTGTTTTTTTTATTATTGTAAAATAAAAATAAAAAAACCATGACTTTCATTTTTTAATGTTAACCACTTCCCTACCTGCCCATAGACATATGACATCCGCAGATGGGATCTCCCATGCTGGGCAGGCGTGATATGACGTCCTCGGCTTCTCAGCGGTATTGGGGGCGTGCACACGTCACTGAGGAGCCGATGTGTCATCTCGGCACCCGCGATGACCGCCGGGCACTAGCGATTGCTCGTTACAGAGCAGGACCGTGGATCTGTGTATGTAAGAGAGGAGACTGATTGTGTGTTCCTTGTATATAGGGACACCGATCGGTCTCCTCCCCAAGTCAGTCCCTCCCCCAACAGTTAGAATCACTCCCTAGGTATTACATTTAACCCCTTGATCGCCCCCTAGTGTTAACTCCTTCCCTGCCGGTGACAATTATACAGTAATCAGTGCCTTTTTATAGCACTGATCGCTGTGTAAATGTGAATGGTCCCAAAATAGTGTTAAAAGTGTCCGATAAGTCTGCCGCAATGTCAAAGTCATGATAAAAATCACAGATCGCCACCATTACTAGTGAAAAAAAAAAATAATATAAATGTCATAAATCTATCCTCTATTTTGCAGGCGCTATATCTTTTGCGCACACCAATCAATATACGCTTATTGCTATTTTTTTTTACCAAAAATATGTAGAAGAGTACATATCAGCCTAAACTGAGAAAAAAAAAATATATTATTTTTAATGGGATATTTATTATAGCAAAAAGTAAAAAATATTGTGTTTTTTTTCAAACTTGTTGCTCTTCTTTTGTTTAAAGCGCAAAAAATAAAAACCGTAGAGGTGATCAAATACCACTAAAAGAAAGCTCTATTTGTGGGGAAAAATGATACATTTCATTTCATATGAGTACAGTGTTGCATGACTGCGCAATTGTCATTCAAAATGTTACAGCGCTGAAAACTGAAAATTGGCCTAGGCAGGAAGGGGGTGAAAATGCCCTGTATTGAAGTGGTTTTTAAACAATGTGCCCTAATTGGGGCGTGGCAGGGGACATGGATAAAACCACAAAAGGGCTGCACTCAAAATTTAAGAATTACCATGTTGCCAGTGGCTGTAAAAAAAGTTCTTTAAATTTTTACTTATATGAATTAAATGACTTCATATTGATATCTCCATTTGTGCAACACATAAACTCTTATTAAAATTAGCAGAGAAGGATAATAAGACTAGAATATGAGCAATATTTCAACTGCCAGATTTTAAATTATAAATCCTTTAGATCAGGGATTTATTACTGCTGTCACAAGTAGAGTTTCTACTCTACAATATATCTGTTAACCTGTGAGGTCTATTAATACTGAAGTGTAAGGATACATATCATTTTCTGTAGCAGGGAATTGCATGAAATCTTCGGCATCAAATAGAGTTGTGACTGCAGTGTTCTGGATATGTGTGAACTGCACGTTTTTTTCAGTATCCTGGCAACTATAAAACATTTCCTATTTTGTTTTGGTCGATGCAGGACTGTATGCAGTAAACACAGAGTATGCTATCAGACCACAAAACGGTATGGGCACAAGTGACAGCTTTCCGGGCGACATTGTCTTCAAATTCTGGCACTTTGCTGCTAATCAGCTTCTTCAAGTGTTCCACATTTCTGGGTATATAAATGTAGCAAGGTCTCCGGCCTTGTCCAGTCTAATGAGGACCTCCAAGGCCAAAGATAGCTGACATCCTTCAATACGTAGTGGGTTGTAAGGCATAGTGGGTGTAAAAATGGCGTGGGGATCCCCCCAAATTCCATACCAGGCCCTTCAGGTCTGGTATGGATATTAATGGGAACCCCGCACCAAAATTTAAAAAAAAAATGGCGTGGGGGGTCCCCCCAAAAATCCATACCAGACCCTTATCTGAGCACGCAATCTGGCGCCGCCCCTCCTCCTGAACCGTACCAGGCCACATGCCCTCAACATGGGGAGGGTGCTTTGGGGTAGCCCCCCAAAGCACCTTGTTCCCATGTTGATGGGGACAAGAGACTCATCCCCACAACCCTTGCCCGGTGGTTGTGGGGATCTGCGGGCAAGGGGCTTATCGGAATTTGGAAGCCCCCTTTAACAAGGGGCCCCCAGATCCCGGCCTCCCCCCCTGTGTGAAATGGTAAGAAGGTACAAATGTACCCCTACCATTTCACAAAAAAGTGTGAAAATGGTCAAAATGACATGACACAGCTTGGGACAAGTCATTTATTAAAAAATAAAAAATATATAATATATATATATAAATGTCCCACAAAGTCTTCTTCTTCTTCTTCTCTTGCTCTCCCGACGGACCGAAAAAGAAAAAAAAAACCCGCATGCTGCCACCGTTCCGCCTCCATGGGAGGCACCCGCCGTAATGACCGTCCTCTCAGGTGACAGTTCTTTTATAACTGAGGGCGGGGCCACACAGTGATGTCCCCGGGTGACCCTGCCCCCCACTGTCGCTTGGGGACATCTCTATGGCTTCCCTGTAGCGTCAGAGGGGGGAGGGGTCACCCGGTTACGTCACGCGGATATATATATATTTATCTACATAAACATGGCAGGGGGACATGTTTACTGTCTTGGGGGGGTCTGATTGAGGAAGAAGGAAGTCAATAATCTTCCTCCTCAGTTCTCCAAGCATTCTCTCTTTTCTCCCTGATTCTCCACCTCTGAGTTGGAGAATCTGGAAGGGAGAACTCTCACAGAGATTGCCAGTGAGGTGATGAGATCCCACCTTCATAATCCGGCCGTTAAAACTGACCTTACTTTGTGAATTGGTCCAAATCATTTGGTGCATGGAGGGATTTTGGTGTGGGATTGTTTTCAGGGGTTGGGCTTGGCCCCTTAGTTCCAGTGAAGGGAACTCTTAAGGCGTAAGCATACCATTTTGGACAATTTTATGCTCATATCTTTGTGGGAACAGTTTGGGGATGGCCCCTTCCTGTTTCATTATAGCTGCGCACCAGTGCACAAAGCAAGGTCCATAAAGACATGGATGAGCGAGTTTGGGGTGGAGGAACTTGACTGGCCTGCACAGAGTCCTGACTTCAACCCGATAGAACACCTTTGGGATAAATTAGTGTGCAGACTGTGAGCCAGGCCTTCTCATCCACATCAGTGCCTGACCTCACACATGTGCTTCAGGAAGAATGGTCAAACATTCCCATAGGCACACTCCTAAACCTTGTGGACAGCCTTCCCTGAAAAGTTGAAGCTTTTATAGCTGAAAAGGGTGGACCAACTCAATATTGTACCCTACAGACTTATGCCCGGTACACACGATCGGACATTGATCGGACATTCCGACAACAAAATCCATGGATTTTTTCTGACGGATGTTGGCTCAAACTTGTCTTGCATACACACGGTCACGATCGTTCTAAACGCGGTGACGTAAAACACGTACGTTGGGACTATAAACGGGGCAGTAGCCAATAGCTTTCGTTTCTTAATTTATTCTGAGCATGCGTGGCACTTTGTGCGTCGGATTTGTGTACACACGATCGAAATTTCCGACAACGGATTTTGTTGTCGGAAAATTTTAAAGCAAGCTCTCAAACTTTGTGTGTCGGAAATTCCGATGGAAATTGTGTGATGGAGCCTACACACCGTCGGAATTTCTGACAACAAGGTCCTATCACACATTTTCTGTCGGAAAATCCGACCGTGTGTACAGGGTATAAGACTGGTACGCCATTAACGTTCGTGTGCATGTAAAGGCAGGCGTCCCAATACTTTTGACAATATAGTATACTCTTCTTTTACATTATGAGTGTTGTCTGAATTTGCGCCTGGAGTGACTTTAATTCTAGGCAGCTATGGAAAACTGTTAAAGGCAATCTCTGGGAATTACAAAAAAATTACCCCCTTTCAGTGCCTCTCCCTCCTGCACCACAAAGAAGTACTTACCTTACTCTTTGCTCCTACAAGCTCTGCCACTCACATTTTCTTTTGGCCAGTCCCTCAACATCCTCATGTAAAATGCAGGGCTACTGGCACTGGCTAGGGCTAGTGAAATCATTGTGCAACCACCAGCTGGAGGGTCTCAGAGAAGAAGCTTCTGGGGTCCGATCACACAGATGGTGTGAGCCTGCCAAAGCGATGCATAAAGTGAGTATTACGCGTAATTTCTCTACTCCTAAACTTAAAGTGTTACTAAACCTATGACCCTGCATTCACTATATCTGGACTCCCACAGTTTACAGAACATGGAAATGCAATAGTTTTAGTAAATATAATCTGCTAAATACCTTTTCTCATCAGCAGTTAAAGCAGTCTTGTGACTTCTATCAGTGTCTGGTTAAAGCTTGTAGGAGGAGTTTTCATTCTCCCGATTGTCCTATGAGGCTGTATGGAGAGTGCTGATTGGCCCTGTGCTGATCACATGCACCCTCCCAAGAAAAAAAACAAAAAACTCTCTAGCAATACACACCAAACTGAGCATGTGCAGCTTTGCCCCCAAGGCTCTGTTCTATCAGGAGATGGTTTGGGGACTGTGGAAGAAGGAGAGGATCAGAGAAGATGGGATCAAACAGCCTTTTTACACAATGTAGAGGATTAACCCCTTAGGTTCCACAGTGAGTATAACAAGCATGCTTTACTGCATATACAGACTGATTTTACTGTTGGTTTTAGTAACACTTTAGCTGCTTGCCGACCGGCGCACGCCGATGTACGTCAGCACAATGGCACGGCTAGGCAAAAGGACGTACCTGTACGTCCTTTTGAAATTGCCACCATGCCACTGCGTGCGCGCCGGCTGGGAGCTCCGTGAGTCGGGTTGCGGGTCCCGAGGACTCGATTGCCGCGGGGATACCCGCGATCGCCTCACAGAGGGGAAGAACGGGGAGATGCTAAGGTAAACAAGCATCTCCCCGTTCTTCCTAGTGACAAGTGTCACTGATTTCTGCTCCCTGTCTTTGGGAGCAGCGATCAGTGTAGTGACACTGCTAGCCCATCCCCCCTACAGTTAGAACACATCCCTAGGATACATTTAACCCCTACAGCACCACCTAGTGTTAACCCCTTCACTGCCAGTCACATTTACACAGTAATCAATGTGATTTTAAGCGCACGGAACGCTGTATAAATGTGAATGGTCCCAAAATCACGCCAAAATTGTCCGACGTGTCCCCCATAATGTCGCAGTCAAGATAAAAATCGCTGATCGCCGCCACTAGTAGTAAAAAAAAAATAAAAAAATAAAAATGCCATAAAACTATCCCCTATTTTGTAAACGCTATAACTTTTGCGCAAACCAATCAATAAACGCTTATTGCGATTTTTTTTACCAAACATATATAGAAGAATACGTATCGGCCTAAACTGAGGAAAAAAAATGTTTTTTTATATATTTTTGGGGGATATTTATTTTTGCAAAAAAAAAAAGAAGCCAATTTTGTTTGAGAGCCACGTCGCACGAAGGCGCAATTGTCAGTTAAAGCGACGCAGTGCCGAATCGCAAAAAGTGCTCTGGTCAGGAAGGGGGTAAATTCTTTCGGGGCTGAAGTGGTTAACAAGCATTTAACCTTTGCAATGCCGGGGGCGCCTCTGCAAGTATAGTTTTTTTTTTTTAATGCCCTGGGGTTGAGCATTAATTCAGCTATGTATGTGTAACCTTACTGTTAATAAAAATAATATTTCGCCCTTCCTATCAACCATTATTCTCAGCACTCGGGATGAGGTTTGAGTTCAGGTTTACCATGGGTCTGGGGCAGATCTTACCTGTTTGTGGTTTACGGTCCCAGTGAACTAATGCAGGATTTAGCTGGGACTAATTCTTTAAAACTATAATGCATGGCAAGAGCCTTTGAACCTGGGTCAGCTGACTTAAAAGGATGAATAATGTGGGCTTTGTTATATGCAGCCCCTAACTATAAAAATGTGATCAAACAGAGGCTAAGATGGCAGTTTCCTTGGCTATAAAGGATAGGACGGTTTAGTTCCATTTTCAATTACTTTTTGATGCGTTTGTTTGTGTTTTCATTTACATGCAGTTTTTTGTGAGTATTGGTAAGGGGAGTTAATGTACCCCTCTAATCATTCACCTGGAACGGGGTGACCCTCTTGTACAAGAATGGGGGTCTGGTTGGGATACTAAGGGGAACCCCACACCTTTTTTCTGTTTCTTTTTTAACTGCTACATTCAAATTGCAATCAAACAGATTGGGGTGCAGCTGTATGTAAGTTAATTGTAAAAGAAAAAAACAATTCCACCGCAAAATATGCACTGCCAGTGAATGAAGCGCAGTTCTATAAGAATATACATAGCTGAATAAAACTGGTCATCTTTTTTGTCTGTCTCTTATGTGATTCAGATATACAATCTCTTTGTGGCCATTTTTCCCCTTCCATTATTATTTTTTTTTTTTTTTTTGTGGAGTAGCAACAGGGGCCAGTCATTGATGTAAAAAGTTCCTCTTGCTTCTATTAGAGGGGCATGTTCATTTGTGGACCCTGAAGTCATGATCCATGTTCATTTCATTGCCAAGCCTCCTGTTCTTTAGCTGCTCTGAGCAGACACAATGATGTTGGTCTGATGTTGGCCTTATATAAGGTGTGTGTGCCCTTCTTCCTATGGCAGCAGAGTCTGGGTATGACTTTCACTCACACTCTGCGTAAAGACAGATCAACATTTAATGCCTGCTGGCGAACCATTAAATCAGTAGCAGATTGACTGAAAAATGACATTATTAAGCAGAAACACTGTGTCTGAGAGATGAATAAAAATTTTAACAACCGCTGTCATAGATGGACACATCGTCCCCTGAGAGAGGAACAGTGCAAATCTGTAAAGTATAACTGTGAAATTGCCTGAAACGTTTCGCAGAAAAGGGTCTGCATGGAAAGTGAGAGCTGTTAAAACCATGCCAAATTAAAAGTTCTATTTTGTTGTATATAGTTATTCTGTATTTTTGATGAATGGCATACCTGACAAAAGTAAAGAACAGCGTATTTTTGCAGAGCACAAAATCATTTTATATGCCACATTTTAACATGCTTTTTTTCCAAACATCTCCTTTAAAGTGTTACTGAACACAGGACCCTGCATTCACTATATCTGGTCTCCCACAATACACAGAACATGGAAATGCAATTGTTTTAGTAAATATAAACTGCTAAGTACCTTTTCTCATCAGCAGTTAAAGCAGTCTTTTGACTTCTATCAGTGTCTTGTTAAAGCTTGTAGGAGTTTTAATTCTCCCATGATTGTCCTATGAGGATGCAGGACCACTGACCCTCTGTCTGGACACTGCTGATTGGTCCTGTGCTGATCACATGCACTCTCCCAAGAAAAAAAAAAAACTCTAATGCCGCGTACAGACGAACGGACTATACGGCATACTTGGTCCAGCGGACCGGAGTCCATTGGACAATTCGATCGTGTGTGTGGGCTCCAGCGGACTTTTCATTCCCCAAAAGTTCGACGGACCTAGAAATGAGACATGTTTCAAATGTTTTTGACGGACTCGAGTCCGGTCGAAAAGTCCGCTCGCCTGTGTGCTAGTACGACGGTCAAAAACCGACGCTAGGGCAGCTATTAGCTACTGGCTATGAACTTCCTTATTTTAGTCCGGTCGTACGTCATCACGTACGAATCCGTCAGACTTTGGTTGATCGTGTGTAGGCAATTCTGGTCATTCGGAAAGTCCGTCGGAAAGTCAGTTGAAAAGTCCGCCGCACCAAGTCTGCCGTAAAGTCCGCTCGTGTGTACGCGGCATAACAATACACATCAAACTGAGCATGTGCAGCTTGTCCCCTAGCCTCTGTACTATCAGGAGATGGGTTGGGGACTCTGGAAGAAGTGGAGGATCAGAGAAGATGGGATCATACAGCCTTTTTACACAATGCAGAAGATTAACCCTTAGGTTCCACAGTGTGTATAACAAGCATGCTTTACTGCATACACAGACTGATTTTACCGTTGGGTTTAGTAACACTTTAACAAGCATTTACTGTAACTCTTGTAATGCGAAGGACGCCTATGCAAGTGTTGTTTTTTTTTATGTCCCTGGGATTGGGCATTAATTCATCTATTTTTATGTATCCTTACTGCATACTGTATACAGACTGATTTTACTTTTGTGGGTTTTGTAACACTTTAAGAAAGTATTCATAAAAAAGTATTCATAAAAAAGTTTTCACATTTTGTAATAGAACATTGAATCACAACAGATTCAATTGTGTTTTTTCATACTAATAAACAGGAAGGTACTCTTTCACATCAAAGATAAAGCAGGTCTCTGCAAAGTGATTGTGCTCTGTCAAATGCTGCTTTCCTGACACAGCATGACAGCATATACGTATGGGTAGGCTCCGCCCCGTGCCCTATACCAGGACTGGCTATACTATATAAGTAAGTCTCCTCCCTGCATGCAGCATTCTCTTTTTGTTCCTCACTGCTACAACCGGTTATGCTACTACTGAAAGCAGGATTTTTTATTTTTCCATCACCTTGCCAGACGCACAGGTTCAAGCATTTACTGTGTTGAAGCTCCCCACTGTACGGGCAGACATGAACGCCTATATGGGGGGAGACCTCCCCCCTCAGGATCCAGGAAAAAGGGGGGTGCAGGCATCTGGTCTAGGAGAGACATCAGAAAACATCAAACAAACATGTAAGGGCTGCCCATTCTCAAAATGGCGGCAGCACTACTTCCGAGACAGGAACAAACTTACAGAGCACCAGCAGCCTTTTCCGGGTGGACCAAGATGGCGGAAATGTCACTTCCGGTGGTCAGAACGGCATAAGAAGTCTCAAGAAACGACTTCCAGGTGAAGCAAGGTGGTGACCAAGGCACTTCAGGTCGCAGAAAGGACGCAATTGGTGGCTCAGGAAGCCACAGAAGGAGACTCACCCACCCCCAGCAGTTAAGTGACAGAGGAAGTGAAAGTGCAGTGCACAGCAAACGAAAGCACAAGTTTACCAGCGTGAACCTGTCGGGTGCCACAGGAATCGAGCCTGGGAGACAGGTAGGAGACATACAAAGTCAAAAATTTTCAGTATCAATGTTACAACACATGACTGAGACAGTCATGACTGCCTCACTTAGATATATTTGCCACCATACTTACTTGCTGATTATTCACTATCAAATTATAATAGGTTGTTCCCTTTGTTCTGGCATGAACAAATTTTTTTTTTTTCCAACCTTATTTTAGCAATGCCATAATTTCAGTATTGTCTAACCGCTTTTTTAAGTTTTCGACTTTCTCTGTGCCTTTCAAATTTTTAGACTTGTTGCGGTTCTTAATTTGTTTTTTGTAACCTGAATAAAGTTTTTTTAATTCCTAATATATTCTTTCATTACCTCCCCAAGAGGAGGACTGGGTCCCCGCCTCCTAAGACTCAGATGGAGGCGTAGTTCCTTTTATTCACTATATAGCCTCAGTGCGTTCCCCAAGATGACGTCAGATTGTGACGAAACGCGCATCAGGAGGTTTGCCGTGTAGACGTCATCGCACTGTAACACAGTTGACAGTGTTCGCAAGCGGCCGGCTCTTTTCTTGACCAGTTTTATCAGCATTTCTGTAAGTGCAATCTTTTAACCTTAATAAACCTATATGGTACGTTTTTACACTAATGGTGAGTCTCTTTACATTTTTTGGGTAACGCTTGACCTATTCCCTTGGCCCTTGATGCTTGAGTCTCCCTGGGCGTCTGGTGCTTAGTTCTTCCCAATCAATACTTATTGATATTCAACATTCTGCACTCTCATGAGAGCTTGCCTTTTGGTAAGCGCACATTAGAATATTACCAGTGTGCATTATATGGATTGAATTTATTTTTGTTAACACATATGTTGCTGTGTGTTGAGTTCACACATTCATTGTGTGTGTCTGTTGTGGACTATATTTACATCACTATTTTTCATAGCCCTGCTTTATTGAACTTTATATTATGTAAGGCTGCTTCCATAGCATTACAGGTCCCCCCCCCATGTGAATGGATATTGGGTACATTGTACCCCTACCCATTCACCAAAAAAAGTGTCAAAAACATAAAAATTACAGGAGACAGTTTTTGACAATTCCTTTATTAAAAAAAAAGTGTCCCGCGATATCCATCCATCTTCAATCACAACGCCGACAGACCAAAAAAAATCATAAAAACTCTGCCTCGATGATAGGCGTCCCGCCAACTGCAGTCTCTTTGCGCTGATAGCTCTTATATAGCCAAGGGTGGGGCCACATAAATGGGTGACCCCGCCCCCTCTGATGGAGGTGGAGTCTTTCCTTTTTTTTGGTTCATCAGCGCTGTGATTGAAGATGGATGGACATTGTGGGACACTTTTTTTTTAATAAAGGAATTGTCCAAAACTGTCTCCTATCATTTTTACTTTTTTAAAACTTTGTTTGGTGAATGGGTAGGGGTAAAATGTACCCGATATCCATTCACTTAGGTGGGGCGGGATCTGGGGTCCCCCTTGTTAAATAAGCCCCCCGTCTGCAGACCCCCATAACCACCGGGCAAGGGTTGTGGGGATGAGGCCCTTGTCCTCATCAACATGGGGACAAGGTGCTTTGGGGGGACCCCAAAGCATCTTCCCCATGTTGAGGGCATGTGGCCTGGTATGGATCAGGAGGAGGGGGCGCTCTCTCACCCCCCCTTTTCCTGCGGCTTGCCTGCTCTTATATAGCCAAGGGCGGGGACACCCGGTGATGTAAATGAGTGACCCTACCCAATAACTTGTTATTATGACAATTTTGTGAAAAACAAAACAAAAAGAAAAAAAATCTTCATTTTGCAAAGAATTGTGGGAAAAAATTACAACTTCAAAAAACTTATCATGCCTCATACTAAAAACCTTGGAATGTCTACTTTCCAAAAAGGGGTCATTTGGGGGTATTTGTACTTTCCTGGCTTGTTAGTGTCTCAAGAAATGAGAAAGTACATCAGGTGTGATCAATTTTCAGAGATTGGCACTATAGTTTGTAGACTATATAACTTTCACAAAGACCAAATAATATACACTTATTTTGCTTATTTTTATGTAGCAGTATACATTTTGGCCAAAATGTATGAAGAAAAATTACCAATTTGCAAAATTTTATAACCAAAACTAAGAAAATGCATTTTTTTACAACATTTTCGGTCTTTTTTCATTTATAGCGCAAAAAAAAAACCCCAGTGGTTATCAAATATCATCAAAAAAGTTGTATGAAAAAAAAGACAAGAATTTCATATGGGTACAATGTTGCATGAATGAGTGTCATTCAAAGTGTGTGAGCACTGAAAGATGAAAATTGGTTTAAGGGGGTTTAAGTGCCCAGTGGGCAAGTGGTTAATTAATTTTACAATTGCTGCAAGACATATGTTGTGTATTGCCTGTCCTGCCCGAGAGGTATGCTCTATGTTGGTAGAACCATCAGGACATTGCAAGCGAGTTTCGGAGAGCACCGACGATTTGTCCAGGAAGGCAATCCCGAATATAGTGTCCCACCTCATTTTGCTGAACACCATCATAAGGCTGTTGCCGAACTCCAGGTATGGATCACTGAGTCTATACCAGAAAAATATTTACCACCTGAACGTTTCCACCATTTATGTAAACAAGAAATCTTTTGGATTTACACTCTAGATACTTTGGGTCCATAAGTCCTCAACAAGGAAATTAAAGTAAACCCAGTTATTTGAATAGTCTTTGTGTCATATTTTATAATTTCATTACATTGGTCCCCTATGTATAATTCTTCCACTGATACTTTTAAATAATTTTTCTGACGTTTGAGGTCATTTTCCATCTCTTGCGACTTCACCACCTGCATCCTGTAGGGTGGTAAGTAAACAGCTAAAAATTATAAATAGTTGTTAATAATAGTTGCCAACGTGATTGGCCAAGCTACCTAACTATTACAAAAATATTTACTACTTTTATTAAGGTTCATATAATTTATTACTAACTAGGCCATATTCATTACTGTTCCTCCTCTCTTTTCATTGTCCCTTTTATTGAAATGTATCCATTCACATGTAGATAGGTTGTTTTTGTAATTTTGCTTTTCTTATATTTTCTTCTTTTGTGAATGATTTTTAGTGGTTTTAATTGCTTTAACTAATTTATTATCATCTCTTATGAATATCAGTATATTGGTGCCGTTATGTACGTGTTAAGTATGTTTATTTAGTTCTGTGTTGTGGAATTTGTACTCTTTTTCCATATATATATATATATATATATATATATATATATATATATATATATATATATATAGTTCCTTAAAATCAGGCTTTACACATTTGCCCTGCATTGTTCTTCCGACTCGGGCAAGCCTTTATAAGACTGGCAGTCCCAATAGCCATCCAGATATGATGAAAAAGTGGAAGCTTTGAAGTGCATCATCTGACACATCCTGACGTCACTTCCGGCATGGCTCCGAGTGTGTTCCACGCTGGTTCCCACACCACCAGGCAGGGTTCTGGTCGGCTTATCCATCTATCCTGCCGAGACACAGCTGAATCTACTATGAAACATCCTGGGGCTTCGCTGAGTGACCAAGAACTCCTCGTATTACATGCTCATTGAATTTTATACTATGTGAGTAGTCATTTGGCTGATGTTTTTAATAGATTCCCGTTTGACTCAACTTACTGCACTTAGTTTGGTGCACCTTGCTGTTCTTTCAAACAAAAGAGGGCAGACCAGCCTGTTGCAGTATCCCACAGCATTTATTTAATATCAACAAGAATGATACTCACAAAAATGTAAAATAAAATTGCTCATCAAGCTCATCGAGGTTGATCTTAAATGCTGTGGGATAATGCACTAGGCTAGTGCGACCCCATTTTGTTTGTTTTTTTTGTAGTGGCTTCAGGACAGCCCCAGTCCTAGAGGGCAGCAAGGCTTGAAGCATCCCCCAATGACGTGGTGTCATCTTTTAAACCTGTACCAAGCAATCACACTTATGCGCAGGAGACACATTCTATCATCATTAGCCACTTCTGGTAGATGGAGGTCTGGTTGTGTGTCAGATTAGAAACTACTGGTGAGAGACTAAAGCACAGATTGGCTGAGTCTGAGTTCCAGTGCCACACCACAGTTTCTGCATGTGAAAATTTGCATTCCAGGCTGGTTTAACAACAGCTGGAGAATCTCCCCATCACCACTGATCTTGTCTTAAGGTAGCAGACACAGAGATGGATGCTGCATCGTGATAATCCTCAGGAGCTCCTGTAACCAGACTTTGCTTCAACATTAATCTGGCGGTTTCTCTATTAATAACTATATACAGTATACACAGGCATTTGTGTTCAATTCCACCAGGACTCTTGTTGAGCCCTTTGCTGATAATACCTGTTTGTACACTGGATGTACTGTATGTACTATTATTAATCTTCTTGTTCAATATTTTTTTATTCAAATAAAGTAGAACATACACAAGCATTTAAATGGTTCAGTGATACAAATATTTAGATCATCAGTACAGAGAAATAGAAAAGGAGGACTGATTATTTTGTTGAGTACAATGGTACAAAGATAATGGGATTCAAGGGTTCATCAAGAAGAATGGGTAGTGGGAGCTGGGTAATCCCCATATCGTGTGGATGAAAAAAGTACCCATTACATCTGGAGTTGCAGGCAGTGCGACTGCAAACAGTGGGTAAAAACTTGAGGAGCAGCCATGAAAAGCTTTAACCACTTGTCCTGATTATAAAAAGCAGAAGAAGAAATGAAGTAAAAGAGGGAGATGGGGGGGGGGGAGAAAAGCTAGTAGAACAGCAAGAAGAAAGGAAAAAGAAAAAGGGAATGGGGCGGAGGGAGATCTCCATTTCCACACGGGCGAAGGGTGTCTTCCGTCTACTATACTGGAGGTTTGTAAGACTAGAGCTCCAGGAGTGAGGAGTCCCTGCGTGAGGTTGCCAAATTTTCAAATGTTTTGTGATCTTGTTTAATATGGTCACCTCAATCTTTTTATAGGCTTGGGTAACCCTTTTTTTTTTTTTTTTACCACATCAGAGAATAGAGTCTTGGAAGCTTATTCAGCTTGACGTTCATTTACAGACCTCTTAAATTCACATCATTGTGGCAAAGTTTTCTTATCAATGCTCCCCCCCCTCCCTTCCCCTCTACATATTTCCTGAGCTTTGAGCTGGGATTACACAGGATCATAAATTAGACATTAGTTCATTACCAATTGATATGGACCTATAGAGTCGCGATGTGGGTACCGAATAATAAGTCCAGGGTCAATAATAACAGAGACTAAGGGGCTTCCCACGCCCGCTCCTCCGGCCAATTTCAATAATATCCAGTTGAATACACATATATATATATATATACACAAACACATACATACACATACACATACACACATACACATATATATACATATATATATATATACACATATATATATATATACACACACATACACATACACAAATACTCAATTCCATCACTCTTTCCCCTTGCCCTCTCATCCCTCCCGCCCAACATCCCACTCCCCTATATAGAGTATTCAGGGTTAGGCTTTCAACCCATTTAGTTAAACACAACTTCTATTAACTATTATTTGTCAGAAAGAGACAAGCACCCATCAAGTTATGTACTGGTAGACCAGTTCCCTGGCTGCCTAGGGCTTTTATTATTAAATCCCACTCTGTTATATTCTTCACTTCCTATTAAGAGCCTCCTACCTTCTCCAGCCATGGTCTCCACATTTTATCAAACTCCTTAAGATTGCCTCTCTTAATATACTCTGTTTTTTCCTTACAAAGGGTTTCCTTTAATATAACAATCCAATCTCTTACTGTGGGGGGTTCCTTTGATTGCCATCTTAATGCGATTGTTTTCCTTGCTTGGAATAGACCTCTTAGAATTGCCAGTGTAGTACTCTTCCTCTCCCCCTGTATCTGTCTATACCCCAAGATGCATTCTTTAGCCTCTTTCTCCAGTACGATCCCAAATACATCTCTCAAACTATCAATCACCCCCTCCCAGTAGCGAAACAACTTGGGACATCTCCACCTCATGTGAATGAGGTCCCCCGCCCCCCGGCATCTAGGACATCTATCATCAGATCTTCTTCCAAACTTAAAGAGACGTTTAGGTGTATAATAGGCTCTGTTTAACAACATCAAGTGTGATATCTTCTGTGGGGGGGAGACTGATATCAACGATCCCATCTCTAAGATTCTTTTCCACTGAGCCTGTGTTATAACCCCCACGTCCTCTTTCCACCTGACTTTTACATCATTGAGTAGGTCTTCACTATTGGCTTCTTTACTCAGTTGGTTATAAATCTTGGATATTAACCCCTTAGTCGGGGCTACCTGCAATATACTATGAAGTAGGGGCATTTCATTCCATACTAAACTATAGTTCCTAAATTGAACTTTAAGAGCGTGTTCTAGCTGAAGGTACGTATAAAAGGAGCCCGGCGACAGGTTGAATTCACTTTCCAACACTGAAAATTTCTTCAGAGTATTACCATTATACAATTGTCTCAACTTTTTAATACCTCGATCTTCCCATTCTCTTACTTTTCCTATCTTATGGATTTCCTGCAAATTTCGATTATTCCAAATGGGAGTATATTCATTACACCCCTTGTATCTCATCTGGTTCTTGACAGTTTTCCATACTTTAGTTAACATTATAATTGTTGGATAGGTGTCGTGAAATGAGTTTGCTTCTAGGGCTTCTATTAATGTATTATGTGAGGCGCCCATTAGTACGATTCTACCATTTGGGGTACCCCCTTCAGGGGCTCCACACCCCAATAACTGCTGCAGTTGGGAAGATAAAAAATACAGCTGAGGATGAGGGAGAGCATAACCACCCTCCTGTAGCGGGAGTTGAAGTACCCGTAGACGTATTCTGGCTTGTTTCCCTTTCCATATCAGTTCCCTGAACAGGCTCTCGATTTTGTTGAACCATTTCTTGCATATCCACACAGGAGAATTATGTAAAACATACAGCAATTGTGGCAGCCAAATCATTTTTATCAAACTGCATCTTCCTGCTACTGATAAAGGAAAACGTTTCCATATCCCTATCTTTTGTTTGAATTTCGACAAGAGTGGGAGAAGATTTTTACTAACGTATTGGTTAGGATCCCTAGTTATGACGATTCCCAGGTATTTCAATGCGTCCACTATTACCAACTGGTGCATTTCTTGCACTGTTATCAAATCGATGGAGTCTATGGGTAATAACTCGGACTTTTCCCAATTTATCTCGAGTCCTGAAAAGCTGCCGAACAACTCGACCATTCTCATTGCCATTAACAGTGATTTGCTCGTATCCCCCCAAAAAAGCAAGATATCGTCCGCGTACAGCGCGATTTTATCCTCACCCGTCCCTCTCTGGAAGCCGACTATCTCAGAACTCGCTCTTATAGAAATAGCCAGGGGTTCCATCACCAAGGCAAAGAGCAGGGGGGATAGTGGACACCCCTGTCTGGTACCCCTCTCTAGTTCAAACCAATCTGATAGGTCGTTATTAACTTTTAGTCTTGCCTTGGGTCTATCATAAAGCATTTTAATCCATGCAATAAAAACGGGGCCAAAGCCAAATTTCTCCAACACTCTCCAGATGTAAACCCATTCCACACTATCAAATGCTTTAGTCACGTCTAACATCAATATCGCACTTGAGCCTTCATTATCCGTTGGGGACTGTAAGTTTAAGAAGGCCCTTCTAATATTCGAGCTTGTGGATCTGTTGGCAATAAAACCCGCTTGGTCTATATGGACCAGCTTAGAGATAACTTTATTTAGTCTAGATGCCAAAACCTTAGCTAAGATCTTGGCATCAGAGCACAAAAGAGATATTGGCCTATAGGCAGACACATCAAGGGGATCCTTCCCCTCTTTCTGAATTACAATGATAGTTGCTTCCAACATTGACGCTGGCAAGTGGCCCCCCCTAGACGCCCCTCCCAGGGCTTTTAGTAGCTCTGGAATTAATACTTCGCCATACTCTTTATAGGCCTCAATTGGGAGGCCATCAGGACCAGGGGATTTTAGATTTGCCATACTGGTTATTGCTTGCTGGAGGTCTACAAGTGTAATTGGCTCTTCCAATAAGTCCCTTTCAGCTTGCGAGATGGTCGGTATTGCCAGGCCCTCCAAAAACTTCTCCATCACCCCGTCCATACCTTTTTTCTGAGTGGAATAAAGATTTCTATAGTAGTTCCTGAATACTTGCACTATCTTTGAAGTCTCTGCTAATATATCTCCACCTGGGGACCTAACAGCAAGAACAGTCGACGTGGCAGTATTGGACTTTACCAACTGTGCCAGCAGCTTTCCCACTCTTTCTCCCTCAACCCAAGAGACCTGTCGCTGTAAGAGGCACCTGGTCTCCGCAGGCTTGGGTAACCCTATTCTTATTTCCAAGTGGCAGAGTGATGAGGATTTCCAGGCATTTGCTATAGTTTGCTTGGAAGCTTTCAAGATTTGAATGACAAGTTTGTACTATTATTAATCTTTTCTTATATAAAGCTTTTATTGTTTCCATATTGGTGTGAATCTATATACTTATGGTTAATGTTATATGTGGATTGCAGTAGTTGCTCTGCTGCCAGTTACTTTTAGATTACTGATTAATTTCCCAGGAAAGGAGTTCCCTCTGTTCACAGAGGGCCTGTCCTGAATGGAGGCGATGCCAACTGTATTATCAAACACACACTTCCACTTAGCAAAGGTTCTGGTTCTCTTATTTATCTGCATGTTTAGTCACAATCCTGTTTGGAGGGGGCCATTTCTCATAATTCATCCAAAAGCGTTCTACAGGTATAAGAACACAATGACTTCCTAAGCCCTGTCTCTGCAAAGTACTAGCACTGATGGAGGGAGCATAGAAGAAACTGGGAGGGTCTAGCTAGGACTGAACTAATTAGCCTTAAACAGTTAGCAAGGACAGAAGGAGAAACCAAATCACATAGTAAACAAGTTGTAGTGGCCAAAAGATGACAGTTTAGTACTGAAGAATAGTTCCCTGATGCAGTGTACTACAACACAGAAAAACAGTCATCTAAATAATTTAAGTAAAAAAAACACAGATAGGCTGCATAAATATTTAGCAATTCAAGTCAGTATTTAGTGGAGGCATCTTTAGCAGAAATTGCAGCCTTAAATCTGTGTAAATAGGCATCTGCAAGATTTTTACACGTAGGCACTACAATTTTTCTCCATTCCTTTTTGCAAAATTGCAATTGAGTGAATAGTCATTTACAAGCCCAGCCACAAATGGATTTGTCTGAAGTTTGCACTCTTAACATTGCTGTTTTTAAGCTATTCTTATGTAGTTTTGGCTCTAGGTTTTGGTCCATTGTCTTACTGGAAGACAAATCTTCTCCCAAGGCTTATCATTCCTTTGAAGATTTCCTTGTATTTTGATGCAGTCATTTTATTAAAAAATGAACAGAGAGCACACTGGCGTAGTGTTAAATCCACAATAATTTTAATCAAATAAAAAGTTTATACTAGGTATAAACCCGTATCTCATAAAATCCAAAGTCTCCCATACCAATAAGCACAAATCTCTGACTTCCAAACCCTCACAGCCATCATGAGTGCTGCCTCAATAGTGCAAGATGGCTTACACGTTTAAAGGGGTACCCTTGTCATCATAGCTAATTTTATTATTTTATTTTTTCATTTATTTTTTTATTAAAGGCATTTAAATAGCACCAAATATGTATACAGCACTTTACCTATATTGTACATTTACATTCGTTTCTGTCCTCAAGGAGCTTACAATCTAAAATCCTTTCCTCACATGCATAGATACACATACTAGCCATACTAGGGCTGATTTAGACAGGAGCCAGTTAAACCACCAGCTTGTCTTTGGAATGTAGAAGGAAACCCATGCAAGCACCGGAAGAACTGGGCTGTGCAAATTATGGCACATGCTGTTATGGCCATCCTCCACTAGAGTTGCACTTTAATTTATAATGGGGGTACGTGTCAAGAGTGTGTCCATTGCCTACATTTGATCTAATAAAAGGTGTTTCTCTTTCCCATTTCAGAATGTTGGGAGGTATGCTTATATCTAATTCCTAGTACACACTTTCAGAAACTTAGATGAAAAATACCGCTTTCGAAGCGATCGTTTGACAATCTAATCATTAGTACACAACTTTCGAGAGCTGATCATGACAGTTCATCCAAAATTATTTGAAGGAACAAACAGGAAAAATGTTCTTTTACGATACCAGAACGAACGATTTTCATTTAACCACTTCAATACCAGGCACTTACACCTACTTCCTGCCCAAGCAAATTTTTAGCTTTCAGCGATGTCGCACTTTGAATGACAATTGCGTGGTCATGCTACACTATACTCAAACTAATTTTTTATCGTTTTGTTCCCACAAATAGAGCTTTCTTTTTGCGGTATTTGATCACTGCTGGGGTTTTTATTTTTTGTGCAACAAATAATGTTTGACGGGCACTGATAAGGCAGCACTTATGGGCACTGATGAGGTGGTACCAATGAGGGGGCACTGATGAGGTGGCACTGATGATGGGAACTGATAGGTGGCACTGATAGGTGACACTGGTATGCAGCACTGATGGACATTCATAGGCGACACTGATGGGCACTCATAGGAGGCACGGATGGGCACTCATAGGAGGCACTGATGGGCACTTAAATGCTGCACTGATGGGCACTTATGGGTGTTACTGATAGGTGGCACGGATGGGCACTGATGAGCACTGATAGGTGGGCACTGATGGGCATGGATGGGGACTGATAGGTGGCACTGATGGAGACTGATGGGTGGCACTGCTGGGCATCACTTATCTGGCAGGCATTCATAATGGGCACTGACTGGGACCATTTGGGGGCACTGATTGGCATATTTTGGGCACACTGTGGCATACCTGGCCATCCACGTGTTGGGGGCTTCCCTGGTGGTCCTGGTGGCATCCCTGGTGGTCCAGTGTGGGCATCCACGGGGGGCTGCACTGTTGTTTATTAGCGCAGCCCCCTGTGGATGCCCTCACTGATCGGCTCCCCTCTACTCGCATCTGTCAGACGCGAGTGAGGAAAAGCCGATAAATGGCTCTTCCTGTTTACATTGTGATCAGCCGTGATTGGACTGACACACCACACCACCGATCCCCGCGATGCGTGCCACCACGGGAGTGCACCGGCAGTTATCCTGCTGGACATCATATGACGCCCAGTCTGGATAACTAAACCACCATTGAGGGTGGGAAGTGGTAATCAGGATGGTATTCATCCAAAAAAAATCATTACAACACAATACAATACAACACATTCCGAAGTTGTATTCTGTCGTACGAAAATTTTTATAACTTTAGTAACCTAGTCATTTTCGATATGAGACTAACATGCAAAAAGAAAAAAAAAAATGGACGATCATTCATCTCGTCATGTGTACGAGGCTTAAGGTGAGATCTGGTAACAAAAGTATTGATAACGTTGGACATAATTTTATCTTGACCAATTAAATCTTTAGTGTTTTCAAGTTTACAGTCTAGATTTATTCTAGAAATGCATCTGAACTAGTGTTTGATCTTCAGTTGGACCACCACCGGTATCTTTGAAACATGCTGATTTTTCTGGGGTTGTTATATTTTCTAAATGCTGGCAACGACCCTCTCATGTTTGCAGCGTGCTGTTTGCTGTAATACAATTCTAATCCTTCTTCACCTATGCTGTGCAGCAGATATGCTATTTTCTTTTCCTTTGGGTACTTACAAGCACCACTTGCAGATTTTGTTCCCATCTTCTGCAGTTTTCAAAGAAGCTTTCTGGGAATATCAAAGGATTTGGAGATATAAACCTCTTTAAAAAAAAAAAAAAACAGCACAGGATTTCCGTATCATTCATTATTCCTAGGTCATCAGGTTTAACCCTTTTAATGCCACTTATTTTGCAATTCAAGCAGCTGAACCAAGTTTTCAGTTTTTTCACATGCCCATTGCAGACTTGAAAGGTTGCGAAAGATCTTCTAAAGCCTGTATTTTCTAAGGTTCTGGACTTATAGAATAAAAAAAACAACACCAGAGATTTTCAAACATACTGGCCAACAGACTCCTCCCGTATATCCCACAGCTAATCCACCTGGACCAGGCAGGCTTTGCCCCCCCACTTGGGAGGCTAGTGACAATACCACCATGTCCTCAACCTCATCTATGCAGCCTGCACCTCGAAGTGTCCCTTCCTTCTGCTCACCACAAATGCAGAGAAGGCCTTCGACAGGGTGGCCTGGCATTTTTTGCAGGCCGCCCTCCGCCACATCAGCCTAGGTCCCCACATGTCTACTCTACACCATCGGGTGAATGAGCTGCGCTCCGAGTACTTTTACATCTCTAGCAGAATGAGACAGGGCTGCCCCCTCTCTTTGCTCATCTTTATTTATTTCATTTTATTTTTTTATTCTTTATTTAAGGTATGCGGTTGAACATAACAGTATGACATGACGTACCATAGTCAATGAAATCCATTAATAGACAGTAATACAACCATATCAAAGAATCAATAGATATCAACAAAATAATAGACAAGGTTCCTGTACAGCAATATAAGGTATCCGTAAACTGTGGGCAGTAGCCTCTACAATAGACATGTGCAATTCGTTTTGTTCTGAATGAGTTTTTTGATGAAATTCGACAAATTTGTTAACTTGGAAATAATCGAATTAATGAAAACCCGTTTAACAAATATTTCCAAAATTCGAAGATTCGAAAATTTGGAAAATTGAAAATTCGGAAATTCAAAAATAAGAATGAGAATCCGAAAATTAAAAAGAACAAAAATCCAAAAATAAGAATAAAAATCCAAAAATTATAAAGCCCGAAAATTTCAAAAATCTAAAATAATAACTAATTAATAATAACTATTACTAACTAATAAATCATAGGTATTGGAATTTCCTTTCAAATTTGGCTGTTAGTGATTACCAATACGAATTTATCCGAAGTTAAGAATTATCTGAAATAACGAATGCCGCATGTAAATGAATGGAACATAAAAAAATAATAATAATAAAAAACTTTTTATTATTATTTATTATTATTAATTTGTTATGTTCCATTTGTTTAGATGTGGCATTTGTTATTTCGGATAATTCTTTGGATACATTTGTATTCGTTACGTTCACTAACAGCCAAATTTGAAAGGAAATTCCAAAACCTATAATTTTAATAGTTAATTATTATTAGTTAGTTCAGATTTTCGAATTTTCTGCCTTATTTTCTGATTTTCTGATTTTCCAATTTTCGATTTTTCGGATTTTCAAATTTTCATATTTTTAGATTTTTCAGAATTTTTGGATTTTTAAATTTCCGAATTTCCAAATTTTCAAATTATCGAATTTCCGAACCTTCGAATTTGGATCATAACAAATGACCCGAAAAACGAAAAAAAAAAAAAATGAATAAAACGAAAACAAAAATTTGTTTGGCAGTGCCAAACTCCCAACTAGCTGAGGACATGTAGAATCACCCACTGATTGGCTATTCTCTATGTATAGCTAGATCAGTCTTTCATAAATAAACCTTTCCTCACTGCCCCTGACACCGATCATTGGTAACCCTGACTTCATCCTTGGTTTCACGAAAAGGCACAGGAGATTAAGCCAACAGGGGAAGTTGTACCTCCTGGACTCCTGGCCCAATGGTGAGTTCCCCTCCCAGGCTGAAATAACTCGGCTTACCAACTTATCCCTGGACTGCTGGAGCACCACCCAAATCAGACACTATTTACCGACTTTCAGAGATCTCATTACTCCCCATGTACATTTACACTGTACAAGTCACTCTGTAGGAAAGGGGAACCATCCGGACACACTCTCTTTACTATATGGTTATCTGGCTGCACCCACTGACAACCCACTTTGGTCATATGTGCATCAATGAGAACCGGACTTGGGGACTTACACCTCAACAAGCTGAAAATCTCTTTCTCCTAGTCTACAAATCATCCATAACCAATCAGCACCAGGAGGCGGGGTATAAAATACCCCTGAGATGGTACAGTGTACCTTAGGCCTCATGTACACTTCTGCTGGTAAACGGACGTTTAGGAGCAGTTGGGTATTTTTTTCAACTGTTCCTGAACTCTCATCTATGTTATCTTATCAGTACATGTACACAGGGTCGTTCATAGTCGTTTCTAGGCAGTTACGTTTAGAGGCTTTTTTTGGAACCCCAAAAAATGCGTTCAGAAGCTGTGTTTACAGGCATTTCAAATGCCAAACGTTGCTACTCGCGTTTAGGAGCATTTTCATCTAGTAGCATTTTTAAAGGGAAACATTTTATTTATTACTTTTGAGCCTGGAAAATGCTAAAAACACACCAAAAACTCAATTATCACTGTATGCAAGCTTGATATAATATAATTGATATAATATTGATATAATGTGATATTCCCCCCATCAGCCAATTATGCTTTACAATACAAAACTTGCATTACCTAACGCTGAAGTTGAATAGGAATTTCACTCACCCGTCAACCATTGAGAATTTAACCTGATGACCCCCCACATTGAGCTTTAGACTCTAATGTCTGGCTGTTTGCATGTCTTTATGACCCAACATGTTATAAAGTTTTCCAGCTAGCTAATGAAATTCATACAATTGTCTCTTCCTTCCCCCAGCCTGTAACCCTATATCAATCTCTCACGTGTTATGTGAACTAGATGGGGTCTAACCTTTTCCAGGAGAACGTCAAAGGTGGCAATTGACATGCTTGTAAATTAAAAAAATTCTCTAGGTAATTACGCAGCTGAACATACATATTAGAAAAGTATCTTGTGGACATGTGTTGAGCCATCAATGGATGCACCCAGTAGCGATGAACTCTGGTCCTCTCACGCAATTTTCTAGGTCTTTGGAGCCTCAGCAAAAGCAACATCAGGATCATTTCCTCACACATGCTCATCATGGGATCCATATTAACAAACCAACCAAAAAATAACAGCTAGCTACAAGTACACTGCTTTCTCAGCTGCTACTCACACTGTTCTCTCACAGAATGGCTGAAATAGTTAATAAATACTTGTTTTTAGTGCTTTCTAATCATTTGGGAGGGTCTCCTGAGGTTATCTTTAGTAAACGCACCTGAACGCAAACGCGGCTAAAAGCGGCTTGTAAACGCTGCTTAACACACTTTTTTAAACGTGGATTACTAGCTGTGATGTTCCAGCTTTCAGGAGGTTGAGAAACGTCCCATGTACATGAAGCCTTACTTGCTCCACAAATGAATGGCAGTGTTACAGATACCTGCTGGTGGTGTAACCAAACAGTGGGAACAATGTCTCATATCTTCTGGCATTGTCTAAGGCCCTTTTGGATGGATGTGATAGCTACCATTAAACATCTGACATTTGTTAACCTGAGTGGGAATCCAGCGGAATTCCTCATCCACCTGACAGAAAGACCTATCCGGAAGTACAAATAATCACTGTACACCTGGTTAGCTTGCATCCCACCACTCTAAAACAGACACAGCCATGACTAGGGTCCTGTGGTATGCCAAAATCAATGAGATTCTTCATATGGAGGAGCTTATTGCTACCCTAAACAATACCTAGGAAAATTTCAGGGAGAGGTGGAGGCCCTGGAGATATTTCACCAGCACTGATGGCTATCTGCAGGCCTTGTCAGCAGGCCCCCCCCCCCACCTGATAGTCGGCCCTCTGCCCATGGACTGTAGGGGGTGCCTGACCCATAGAGAGTGACCCTTTGGATTTCTTCCCTCCTCTTTATCTCCCCCACCACCTTCCCCCTACCCTCCTGGTCCCTCTTAGTCCACCCTACTTTAACTTTCAAATTGGCTAATACCTTCTTCAAGGATTCTCCAGGTCAGTGGCGTATCCGCCATGTGTGCAGGGTGTTTGTTGCCCACGGGCCTCCAGGTCAGGGGGGCCCACTGTGTCCTGTCACACTCTGCACACATGGAGTAGGGAAGAAAAAAAAATCATGGTAAGTTTTTAGGGTCCCAAGTGGGCGTACAGTCTAGGAGCTTTGGGACTTTTTTTTTACAATAAGAGTGGCAGCGGCGGCAGCAGCCGCATTTACTGATGCCTCCTCTCCAGATCCGTCCGGCACCGCCCACTCCTTAACAAATGGCTGGTGGAGTGACATGACTTGAGTGCAGCGGCCACACTCTATAAATTGTGAGGGTGGGGCTTTGTGGACGAGAGAATGGCTGAGGAGCAGAAGGAGGTACTGGAGTCTGCGCAGGCTGGAATCAGGAGTGTAGGGGAGGCCTCCCATTCCTTTACCTAACTAATCCCCTGCAGCTGTTACCAAGCCAACCGAGTCTTACACAGTCACAGACATTGCTTCCTGACCTCTACTGTACCAAGTAAGCACCTGCTAGGCTGGTAAGAGAAACAAGGCATGCTGCAGACTCCTCAATTTCTCTCTCTCTCTTTACCTGTCTGTGTGTGTGTCTGTCTGGCTGTGTGCACAGCTGCTGCATATAATGGGCACAGTGGCTGCATTTGATGGGCACATTGGTTGCATTTGATGGGCCACAGTGGATGCATTTGATGGGCACTGTGGAAACAATTGATGGGCACAGTGGCTGCAATTGATGGGCACAGTGGCTGCATTTGATGGGCACAGTGGCTGCATTTGATGGGCACAGTGGAAGCAATTGATGGGCACAGTGGCTGCATTTGATGGGCACAGTGGCTGCATTTTATGGGCACAGTGGAAGCAATTGATGGGCACAGTGGCTGCATTTGATGGGCACAATGGCTGCATTTGATGGGCACAGTGGCTGCATTTGATGGGCCACAGTGGCTGCATTTGATGGGGCACAGTGGCTGCATATAATTGGGCACAGTGGCTGCATTTGATGAGCACGCTGGCTGCATCTGTTTTACGCCCCTGCTCAACGTCTTTGTTATATTTATGGAAATAACGTGCTGTGAATACACTTAGACACGAGCGATCGCGGGCACGAGAGCCAGCACGGGGATTTGTGTGTTTAAACACACAAATCCCTGTTCTGTCAGGGGAGAGGAGACATATCGTTTGTTCCTCCCCCAGTCAGTCCTATCCCCATACAGTTAGAACACTCTGAGAGAACACACATTTAACCCCTTGATCGTCCCCTAGTGTTAACCCCTTCCCTACCAGTGACATTTACACAGTAATCAGTAAGCAGCGCTGATTGCTCTAAAAATGTCAATGGTCCCAAAAATGTGTCAAAAGTGTCCGATCTGTCCGTCACAATGTTGCAGTACTGCTAAAAATCGCAGATAACCGGCATTACTAGTGAAAAAAATAATAAAAAAATAATAAAAATGCCATAAATCTTTCCCATAGTTTGTAGACTCTATAACTATCAATATACGCTTATTGCGTTTTTTTTAGAAGAATATAGATTGGCCTAAACTGATGAAGATTTTTTTTTTTTTAATTTGCCGGATATTTATTATAGCAAAAAGTAAAAATTATTGTTTTTTTTTTTCAAAATTGTTGTTTTTTTTGTTTATAGCGCAAAAAATAAAAACCGCAGAGGTGATCAGATACCATCAAAAGAAAGCTCTATTTGTGGGGGAAAAAAGGACGAAATTTCTTTGGGTACAGCATTATATGACTGCGCAATTGTCAGGTAAAGCGACGCAGTGCCAAATTGTAAAAAGTGCTCTGGTCAGGAAGGGGGTAAAATCTTCCTTTACTGAGTATGAAACATTCCCAGGTTCCCTATATGCTTCAGCATGGAATGACTGAAGAACTCAGTCTCCATGATTCCTGTTAATGGAGCAATCAGGAGGTTACCAAAGTTGATAAATTCTAATCCCCTACTAGAAATATGAAAAAAAAAATATCAGCCACACTCCATTCATAGCTCCTCTTGCCGTATGTATTAGTGGTCAACATGTGGCTGCAAACAATGTCTCCACCTAAGAAACAACCTTCCTTGACATGTTTACCCACTCCTGGCTTGCTCACAAAGATACTACTTACATCTGGGGGTATGCTGTGAAACTTGGATGAGCAAGAGCATGTTTATATGGGAGTCAATTGAAGTACAAGTCAAACACAGGTCAGCAGATTCCTATGTACTTTAATGTTGTAGTGTGGATGATGGTTCTGAAACTGCCATTGACCTGCTTTCTTTAGATGCATCAGGTCCTATTGATATTTATTGGCATTGCAAGTCGAGCTCAACCTTTTGCTGCATTTAGCGTTTGGCAACAGCCATTTTGGCAGGGGCATGGTATAAAAAAAACATGTACTGTGTCACAACAGGGGAGTTCTTTATTTGAATGCAGAGACAACAGTCATCATCATGTGAAGCTGAGGGTTTGGTCCACATCACCGCCCCTTTTAGCTAGATATTTTGCTTCTCAGTGGACTACAATATTTTTCTAGGAAAGAGATGATGTTAGGCACAGGCGTCTCTTAGGTGAGGACTTCCCCTTTGGAGGGAAGTGGGAGGACCACCAAGTGCAACAGAATAGAAACTGCAGAAAGCTGAGAGTACTCATGATATTAAAGGACTTTACCCTTAGTTCGGGAGAGTGTTCTGGGAATGAACAGGACAGAGTTTTCACCTTTTTAAAGAGGAGTTCCACCCGAGGTCCATTAAAAAAAAAAAAAAATTAAAAGTCAACAGCTACAAATACTGCAGCTGCTGACTTTTAATTGGACACTTACCTGTCCCAGGGTCCAGCAATGCGGGGGATCGAAGCCCCGCTCGTCTCCCTCTCCGTTCAGCGGCGCCGGCATTGCAAATGTGGGCGCCGGGCTGTGGCTTCACAGCCTGGCACCCACTGCGCATGCGCGAGCGGCGCCGTACGCCGTGATTAGCCGCTCAGTCACCTGGGACCTGTAATGGGTCCCAAATGATTGACAGGAGGGAGGGAGCAGAGCTGAGCCCTTCCTGTGCCGAGGGGGAAGTAATGTCACCAACCCAGGCACTGGAAGAGGCAGACTACGAGGGACCACCTAGCAACAGGCATTTAGAGGTAAGTAAAAAAAAAAAAAAATATCCACATTTTTTTTGTATTTTTTTTTAGGATTTTTCATGTAGTTTTTTTTTTTTGGGTGGAACCCCACTTTAAGAAGCTAACTGAGCACCCATGACACCACAAGCACCTGAGCTCTAGCAATTCTGAAGGATGTTTATTCTTTTAAAACTTTCCCTGAGCCATCATGTTGGAAATGTTGCTTTGTGAAGAACAGAGTGTTTTCTAACAAGTCATGGTAAAGAAAAGCTGTTAAAATGCAATCTGTACCCAAATGGACATTCTGTATCTGTAAAGGGTTGGGATAGAGAATGAGAGTGAGTAGGAAAGGTGCTTGGCAACAGTGTTGGCTCTGGTTTAAATTGGGGAAGATGAGCTATCAGTGATTTGCTACTGCTGTGGAGTGCATGGGTTTGCCTTCTTCTGAAATGAACTGTAAACCTTGTGCCCTACTGTGTCAAAGGGCCTGCTGCAGTGGAACCCTACAGCCAGTTGCCTGGGGCTACCAGTGTGAAGAGAGGCTTCCCAAAGTAAATGTTTCCCTGACAGCACTGAAGCTGTGTAGAAGTGAACCTTGAGTTAAAGCAGTACTACACTGTATCTGAACACCACAATCCAAAAGCGCTGTTTAATTCATTTTTATTATTCAAAGCAAACTCATGTCTCCATGCTTTATTTTGCTGAGAAACCACTTCACGTCGTAGCATTTCTGGCTGCAGCCATCTGGAGCAAGGGCAAATGATTCATGTAGCATTTACTTCCTAGAATCCATCTGCCCTTAGCTCAGGCATGCAGGCAGGAGGATGTGCTTAGCTGAGCAAACCCCTGAACTTCTCCTGAGGATTGTTGGGATGTATGACATAATTTGCCTAGGCATAAAAACTAGGACGTAACTAAAGAAATGTAAAAAAACTGTTTAAACAAGTAAATATTATATACTTTCCTATCGAATTACCAATGCTAGCATCATAGGGTTTAAAATAGTCAATATTGATTGAGAGAGCGAAGTTCCACTTTTAGTGACTTGGGTTTTTGACCTTCTTGACTGCCTAATAAAGAAGATAGCCCTCCAGCAGGAAATGGCTTAAAATAGAGTTTCAGCCTTTTTTACTAAAATAACACCCCATATTAAATATAATTTTTCTGATCAGATTGTTCTTTAACCGCTTCACCCCCGGAAGATTTTACCCCCTTCCTGACCAGAGCGTTTTTTGCGATTCGGCACTGCGTCAATTTAACTGCCAATTGCGCGGTCGTGCAACATGGCTCCCAAACAAAATTGACGTCCTTTTTTTACCACAAATAGAGCTTTCTTTTGGTGGTATTTGATTGCCTCTGCGATGTAAATTTTTTGCGCTATAAACAAAATAAGAGCGACAATTTTGAAAAAAATGCATTATTTTTTACATTTTGCTATAATAAATATCCCCCAAAAATATATAAAAAAACATTTTTTTCCTCAGTTTAGGCCGATCGTATTCTTCTACATATTTTTGGTTAAAAAAAATCGCAATAAACGTTTATTGATTGGTTTGCGCAAAAGTTATAGCGTTTACTAAATGGGGGATAGTTTTCGGGCATTTTTATTAATCATTTTTTTTTTACTAGTATTGGCAGCGATCAGCGATTTTTATTGTGACTGCGACATTATGGCGGACATGTCGGACATTTTTGACACATTTTTGGGACCATTGTCATTTATACAGCGATCAATGCGATTAAAAATGCACTGATTACTGTATAAATGACACTGGCAGTGAAGGGGTTAACCACTAGGGGGCGGGGAGGGATTAAGTGTGTCCTAGGGGAGTGATTCTAACAGTCAGGGGGATGGGCTGTGTGTGTCATTACTCTGATCACAGCTCCCGATGACAGGGAGCTGTGATCAGTGACACTGTCACTAGGCAGAACAGGGAGATGCTGACGTCCTCTCCGTGAGGCGATCACGGGTATCCCCACGGCGATCGAGTCCGCGGGACCCGCGACCCGACTCACGGAGCTCCCGGCCGGCGAGCGCACACAATGGCACGGCGGGGAATTCAAATGGACGTACAGGTACGCCCATTTGCCCAGCTGTGCCATTCTGCCGTGCCATTCTGCCATTAAAAAACTCACTGTGCTCTCCTTAGCAAACATGCTCCCATCTTCAGTGTGAGTATCTGAAACCCACTCGTTGCTCCTTCCTGGGATACGATGCTGCTGGCTACCCAGTATGCACCTCCTGATCTTGCACATGCGCATCGCGTGCAAAGCGTGCCTATGGAAATAGAAGCAGAGGCTGCCTATTGCTTCCTGGGATTGATGACACTCATATCCCAAGGGCCAATGGATCGGCCGTATATTACGTACCTCGATGTGTTGATGTACAACAAAAGAGGACCGTTCTGGTGGACAAATAAGGTAACAGCTTAAAAAAAGAAAACTTTCGATGACTAATGGAAATGTGATCACCAATGCGGAGGGGGGAACTTAAAAAAGTGGGTGGAAATCTGCTTTGACAACTCTGCTGGAGGGGGGTGGCACTGATAACATATTGGTAATAGTCATATCCCAGCCACTAGGGGGAGCTTCTTTAACAACTCACGCTATAGTGCTCCGTTCGTATGAAAGAATTATTTGACAACAATGCTTGACTACACAAGCCATTTTATATTTGAAACTGAATTTATAAATGTGTTAGCACTTTCAGGCCTTGCAAATACCTGCTATTAATCATTGTTTTTGAAAGGAAGGGACATTTACTGGCAACATGAATTGGTCAGAAGATTTGCACTCCCTAATTCACATTTTAAATGTGAAACTTTAAAGCAAGTAATAACAGTGAGAACACATAAAGTATATTTAATCATGTCTCTTATTAAATTTTGTCTTTGGAGTGTTGCCAACACATTTTACCCAGTATTCTAGCTAGAATTTCCTTTGTGTATTTCTAGTAGTTAAAATGCTATTTTGTGCCCTTTATAACAGTATGCTATGCTCTGTGTTATTTCAGGATTCAATAAAAGACGCAGAAACCTTTCTTCTGTACTCTTGACTCATAAGCATTAAGCTTATCAGAGATAAAAAATCTTTTTTTGCATGATGTACAGTGCAGTATGCATGCTTGTTTTAACGTTGCATAGTAAAATATCTACCAATGCAACCTTGTCCCCTAAGAGGAATCCTGTTTTATTGTTTTGTGTCACTGCTCATTTACAGTGCTTCAAAAGCATTCTCATTTCATCTCCAATCTCTGAATAAATACCATTAATCCTTAGCAGTAGTGTACACTTACATAACTCAGAGCACTTATTACTTGTTTGTAAAGCAGTTCTTCGCAGTACTTACACCCATTATCGACACTTTGCACTTTACTTACTATTGAATTATATATATCACCGCATTCTTTCATGGCACTGCAGTCAACTGCACTTTTCTGAGCAAAAATAGCAACGCTATTCAACTAATATACAGGATATACATAGTCTGCTCAGTAATAACAATAATAGTCATTCCTAATGTGATCATGGGAAATAATTTTAAATAAACACCAATGTGGGAATGCAATAACGCTCTAACAACACTTTTCTGATGGTTATGACTTTTCATTTGAATACCATGTCAATGTCCAAGTTTTTCAAAGAATGAACACTCGACTTATGAAATAACTTTAAAAAACTGCATGCTCATAAGACTAGCTAAGATTTTGGCTGTGAACAAATCCAGTGATCAAAAATTGTTGTTTTCAGAATATTCATTTGATTATCTAAAAATTAAAGGGGACAATTTGACCATTTTTATTTATTTTTTGTTAAAGATTGTTATTGGATTTACATGAATATGACAGTAAGTTTACAAACTTTCAATGGGACAAGTACAACGTGAACAGTAATGCTATGCGGATCATGTAAGATCAGTTGGAATCGAGTGAAACAAACAACATGGTATGACTGTAAAAGAGAACAGATGCGGGACTTTGAATGAATTCCTCACTTTTCACCACTCACCTTTCCACCTCTCCGGTTTTCTCTCTGACCTCTTTCAGCTTTCCCTTCAGTGGTTTGCCACACTCTCTCTTCCCTTATCTTTTCACCTTCTTACTCCCCTTTTCATCTTTCCCCTTATCTATCTCCCACTTTCCCCTTCCCCTTTCCAGACCCATTCCCCCTCTTTCCACACTCCTCCACTTCTGTCCTTCCCACTCCTTCCTCCCTTTCCCCTTACTTCACTACTCCTCCCTTTCACTTTCCTTTTTTGCCGTTTTTTTTGAGTTTTTATGTTTTTGTTTTTTGCTACACATTTGGTTATTTACACATCACCCCCCACACTTGTCTTTTACAGGTTGTGAAGCGCATCACCTTTCTTCCTCTATACGGGGTCACACACAATACCCATCCATCTCCATTCACCACACTGACCCACCTGGGGGGCCACCTGTGTGGGCGGCGCCGCTGAGACACACCCCCTCAGCTTCGGACCCTGGCACACGGGCTAGCTCGGCATGTGGGGCCGTGTCATCTCCGCGCATGCGTGTTGCGAGTCCATGTTTCCGGTGAGAAAGCAATATTTAGTCCTGTTCCACCACTACCCATTTGGTTTTCATTAATACTCATTACTGCTATTTCCCTAACTTATAGATGATACAACGGATACGCTCCTGATGAGGGGCTATAAGGCCCCGAAACGACGTAGAGCTCAGATCCACCGTTTTGTATACATAATGATTCATCACAAGCGTATGAACGTTCCTACCTACTGTATGTCATGTTTGCATTAGTATTTCTTGTCGAATTTTATATAATTTTTGAATGATTTTAATCATCATCATAGAGCTATGTGCCAGCATATATAGAGCCATGTGCCTTAATATGTATGTAAAAATATGAAATTTTGAAATTTTTGTATTATCTCAAGAATAAATCGCATTCTTATCCAATCTACATTCTTGCCCCTTGTGCCTCATTCAAAGTCCCGCATCTGTTCTCTCTTACTATCATATTGGCCTTCCATTTACATTTAACATGGTATGACTGTTTTGGAATTTTCAAGGATATACAGAAGAGAAAGGGACTCGAGTAGATCTAATGAGTTGGTCCCTAAGCAATGTTGAATGTACCTCCGTTCCATCCACCCCTAATGGGAACAAACTGTGGACAGATGGGGGCACATCCGGCAAGACACAATACAGGATAAGTCCTAGGATAAAGTGTGGTACCTGGGGTATGGATATTATGGGTTAGAAGGGAACCATGCTACAGGTACTACAGTCAATCATTATATATCTGTTACTGGTGTAGAAGTGATAATCAACAGATTAGTTGCTATATTCCCAACCTTATCGCGGGAAATAGCTTTGCAAGAGAGGGGATATCCCATTGAAATAAACAACAGGTTCAGGGATAGGATAGGAAAGCAGGGGGGAGGTGAGAGAGGGAGTAGCAGGTGTGTGTCTAGTGATGGGGCAGCTGAAAATTGTAGGCATCAAGTGCCTCTGTAGTCGACCCGCTACAGGGGGATAGGCAAAGACAGAGTGAGAGTGTGGTAGAAAAAGAGGGGGGGGGATCTCCCAACATGATGGCACGGCCCTCCATCAGGAAGCCCTTGAGGTAGGTAAAGAATAGAAAGAATAGAATGAATTAGCAAGACATTAGTAATGACTCATCGAAGTCGGGGGGAAGGCAATGCTTAACCCAGGGTTGCCATATTTTTTTGAATTTCCTCACTTTATCGGATTTGATGGCAGTCATTTTAGTAAAGACAAGGGCCCTATTCATCCTGTGTTTTGCTTCAGCCAAAACCAAGTTCTGCGATTTCCATGCTTTGGCTATAGTTTGTTTAGCCACTGTGGAAAGTTCGATAAGTAATCAGAATTGAGTATGAGTAAGTTCTGCTGGTTTCAGGTTTAAAAGGGCAGTAGCTGGGTCAGGAGAGATATTAGTCCAAGGCTTTGGATGCATTAGAGAAAATAAATCCTTGGAAATCCTTTTCCCGAAGTCCTGGGCCACCGGACATTGCCACCATATGTGTATGTGGGTTCCTGCGGCTGAGCAGCCTTCAGAAACAGTTCCCTGGATACGATGGGACAAATTTTGCAATTCTCACAGGAACAGGATACCAGCATGCTAGGACTTTGAAGTTAGTTTCAATTGCTGTGCAATTAGGGGAAGAGGATTTGGTAGCTAGCCATATAGCAGACCAATCTGCAGTCTTAAATGTGCGTTCCATATCCTGTGCCCATTTAATAGTGTAGGAAGGGGGTGCATTGTCGGGGATATTAGACAAGTGTTGATATAGGGTCCATATTAGTCCTCTGGTGTGTGGGTCGCTTTTACAGATGCGTTTGAATTGGGTGAGCTGATTCAGTGGAGATCCCACTCGGAGGAGTGGGATATAGAAATTTTTAATTTGCAGAAAACGGTGTTCCGCTCTAGGTAGTCCGCAGGTCTCGCATAGGGTAGGAAAAGTCAGAATTGTGTTATGAGAGGTTAGTTGGTGGAATCTAAATAGATTTGCTTTAGACCATGCAGCAAAAGCAGGCGGAGATTCCCAAGCTGGATAAAATGCTGGGTTTCTGAGAAAGGATAGGAGGAGATTATAAGGGAATTGGAAATTGCGAGCATCCCTTAATTTGTCCCAAATGGTCAGGGAATGTTTAGTAATGGGGTTGGAGGTGCAGGCTCTATCCTTAGGTTGTAGCCAGAGCATGTTCACTACCTAAATGGGGTCACAGTCAACTGATTCAATAGCAACCCATAGTGGCGTTTCAACTGTCGTGTGATATTTGAGAAGTTGGGTGAGCTGTGCAGCATAGTAGTAAGATGAGAAATTAGGAATGCCTAAGCCCCCACTCAGTTTGTGGAGAAATAGGGTAAATTTCGGGATACGAGGCTTGGTGGCCCCCCATATATAGGACATCACTCTTCGTTGCGTTAGGCGTAAGAAGTAGGATGGTAAAGGGATGGTGAGAACTCTGAGCAGATAAAAGAAATTTAGGCAGAATTGTCATTTTCGTGGCATTGACCCTACCTAGCCAGAATAATGGAAGGGAGGACCATTAAAGGTAGTTCACTGTAAAGAGGTCAGATAACGAGGCCGTGAGTTGTATCCCCAAGTAAGGGACTTGATGAGTCACCCACTTGAATGGCAGGGAGGACCTAGTCTGTTGGAGCTCTGGTTGCGATAGGGAAATGTTAAGTGCATTCGATTTCTTGGGCTTGACATGTAGTCCAGAAATCCGGGAAAAGTTATCCAATATAGCTAACAAATTTGGGGTGGAGGTGTGAGGATATGCCATGAAGACGAGGATGTCATCTGCAAAAAGATCGACAATCATTTTTGACCAGAACAAGCTAAAAAAAAACCGATGAAAACAATTTGAAAACAATTTGTTGAATCCAATGGGAACACACGCATTTCTAATCACTAATCAGTTATTAGAAATATGTTTGTTCCCATTGGATCCAACAAATTTTTTTCATCTGTTTTTTTTTTATTCGCTTATTCTGGTCAAAAATGATTGTCGAATTGTCCCCTTTAATTTTTAGATAATCAAATGAATATTCTGAACAAAATTCTACAGGTGTAAAGCCAGCCTAAGCTGGCATACAGAGACAGGCAGAGTACCCTTCTCTGTACACTGTGTAGCAGGCAGTACATTTGCTGCTGCTACCCCCTCCTCTTCCCACCCCAGCTGGCACTGGTTGTTAAAGACAATGTCAGCTTCACAGCCAACAGGCTCCTAGTTACCATTGACTCTGACATTGGTTACAGCCTAATGGGGAAGCTCAAAGACTAGTTTCAGTGGTGACTGGTGCTCAATTATTAGTTTTTTCAACATTTCGGGGGGGGGGGAATCAACCCAGGACTCCCTGGCCGTCAGGTCTTAGGACCCGCTTCCTATTTGGATGGGAGGAGAATCAGGAAGACAATAGTGAATATTAATTCGCTATTGTCACAAAACTGGGTGGGCTCAGGGTGCAGTGCTCTGCGCCCCGAGCCCACTCTTTTTTTTTAAAGCCAATTAGAGCCTCAGGCTTTAATCATGTGCTTAAAAAAAACAAAACGCTGGCCCCTGCAGGTAGATTAGGGGCCGGACGCATGGATTAGGGGGGCGGCGCCCCTCCACCCCGTATGGATGGGCCGCCACTGACTAGTTCCCTAACAGGTGCACTCTCTCCTTGTGATTGACTGCAGGAATTGGGTAGATTCTATAGTCAATAATAGGCTGTGTATTGGCTATGGATCCACCCACCAGCTGCTGTCAGACACAAGGGGAGCCGACTTGATGTGAATCCCCATCAGGCTCTGGCCACCCAGCTTCAAAATCCTCAACAGGAGGGAGCTCAGCTACGCTGAGAATGGAGTGTGTGTATGGACAATCAGGTCTCAGTGTGCCTCTGGACGTGGCGTGTGCCTGATTTATGGACCTGTTTAGAACAGGTCCATGAATTTGTTGCCCACGCCAACATTTGTCATGCGAAGGCACAATAGAATTCCAAAAGAGAATTTTAGACGCTCTTTATAAATTACTCTGAGTGTATTTGCTTTAATGCATTTCATGTTTTGGAAGCTATTCAAGTCTTTACAGTATTTTTGAAGATAAAAAATAAACTGATGACCTAGGAGTGGAGACAAGCAAATGTGCTAAAATTGACTATGCCAGTGATTCATGTGGTTCTCCCTGTTCATATAAAAAATATCAAACTCCTTACTGGGAATTCCGGTCATTTGAATTCAAGCTTTGTGCAGAGTTTTAAAGGGGCAAATTACATACTGTAGAAAGGGGATACGAATTATTGGTAGAAACCAGGTGGTGTTGATATGGTTGTAAAAATTAGAATTTTGTCAGTTTAGAAGGAAACTGAAAAATTATATTAAAAGGCCAAAAATATATCATACAGTCATATTGTATACCACATCTTGTTTATTGAGTAGCTTTGTCTTTGAACATTAGGTTTTGTTTTCTATTCAGTACTCTTTAGGGGCATTTACATTGCTTATTCCAGTGGTTTGCACTAAGCATACAGAAACATCAGGATTTTTTTGGGGTTGGATTTAAATCAACTAGGCATTTATTGTTAAAGTATAGGTAAACCTAATCATAAAAATATCATATAAGTTTTAACTGGTTAATATAATTTCAAAAAAATTGCTGGCCAAAGGTCACAAGCATTCTCCCAGCTATGTTGAATTATCCTTGTATTTTGTCTAATATGAATATTTCCTATGATTATGAGCTCCATCTAGTGGCCATAGTGTGGTGTTTTTCTGAAATACCTCAATCAGGAAAATACTCTATTATGGCCACTAGGCCACCTACGCTCAAACTCTCTCGTCTCCTCCTCCAATGCTTGTCTCCAGGATTTCTCCAGAGCCTCTCCCATCCTCTGGAACTCGCTACCTCCACTGGTCCGGCTATCCCCTACTCTTGCTACCTTCAGGCGATTCCTGAAAATTAATTTTCTCAGGGAAGCCTATCATGTCTCCAACTAATCTCCTACCACTTCGATCAGCTCATTCCTCACAGTTACAACCTTTTGTACCACCTGCCCCACCCTATTAGATTGTAAGCTCTTCTGAGCAGGGCCCTCTTAATCCTCCTGTATTTTATTGTATTGTAACTGTATTGTCTCCTTTTATATTTTAAAGCGCGCGTAAACTGCTGGCGCTATATATATCCTGTATAATAATAATAATAACTAGGCTGAGCTGATGATCATAGGAAATAGTCATATTAGACAAAAAAGAGAGAAAATTCATCACAGCTGGGTTAATGCTTGTGACATTAGTTCAGTGATTTTTTTTTTTTTTTAAATAGACCCCTTAGTGATCCTAAAGTGCTTGTTCAGACATTTCTTTTTATAGGGTAACGTTCTTTTCCTGTCATCCAGTTGTGCATTTGCATTGTCATCTTGGCTTTTGATGGAGACTACCAGTGGCCATTTCAACACACATCATGCCTACTTGCTCCACTGTTGTCACCATGGGCACACTGAGAAATGTGAGCAGAAATTGCTGTAGTACATGCATGTAAGAGGCTGCATGAGATCTGCAACCTTGAGATGAAACAAAAAATTTTTTTTTAAAAAGGTTCATTAAAAAATGGCAATTGTTTGTCTACTTTAAGTCAATACTTGCTGAAATAAGAAAAAAGCACTTTGACATTGTTATGCAGGAATAATAAGAAAATATTATGTACAAAATAGAGATGGTTCAGTGCTCACAAAGTTCAAGGACATATACTGTATCTTAGCACATCATTGTGTGTTTATTCAGTAGACTTTTTTTTAGGATGAGTCTGCACTAGAAAGGTTTTCATCGTCTCAAGGGCATCAATTAAACAACTGGTATAAGATTTAAAAAGAAAGAAAGTTTGTTATTTTTTAGATTTTTTAGAGGCTGTGGATAGTAGAAGGACACATTTATTTATTCAAAAGTATCTTGCCAGGGATGTGGCAGCATCACACCATTATCATAGATATTGACCCATGTGGCAGACAGCGTGTTAGAGAAACTGAAGATATTTTTTCATAAGCTAGAAGAGACCAGGTCTTTTTTTTCCTAGTGTTTTGTATGTTCTAGTTAGGAAAATTAAAGTAAAACTAAAAACAAAATTGTTTTGCCCATTTTGGATAGAGGGTTATAGCTTCTGCCAATTTTTATTGCCACCTGTGTCCCTTTGGGAAGAACTCCCTTTATTTCCTGTCTAATAGTCAAAACAAGCAGTGAGAGGAAATCCTCTTGTGTCACATATTGGAAAATTTCCCCTCTATTCCTGTTCTGGTGACAAACCAAAATTTGGGATTTTTTTTTCACTTTCACTCTTATAATGGTAAACAGGATAAATAGAAGGTGAATCTCTATTCTAGACCACAATAAAAACCTGACACATGTTATAATGCCTCTCTACTCTAGCCAAAACTTAAAAAAAAAAGAGTTGGCTTTAGCTACACATCAACTATTATTTCCTGCTGTGCCTGAGTGAGGAAAATACTCTCCAATGGGGACATAGATAGCAACAAAAAATGAAAATGTTTTTTGTAGAGAGGAGAAAACTTCTATCAGGATTTTATTACTTTTTCCATTTTTTGGGAGTTTTCACTTCACATTTATTCATGTAAGGATAACCTTAGTCCTGCTTATGAGATTTGCAATGAGTATACTGTCACCACTGTGCTGTTCACTGTTCTCCTTGCTGGAAAGAAAGGTGTACATGAGAATCTGCAGTACAATGATCTCCCTGCCTTTGTTTTATTAATTCTGTGGATCTGTGCTTCCTCCACGTCTGCTGATGCTCTTTGACCATTCATCAGTCATCAAGGGGATAGCTCTGAAATGAAGACGCAGGGTCTTGCCTCTACCAAAATGATTACCCCCTTAGAAAAGACTGCGTGAAATAAGGCATGGTGCGTTAGTAACGGGGAAATAGCCAGCTGGTGACCTTATTGTTGACTAGACATTTGCCCTTTGCATACTATCTTTGGGAGCAACTTCTACAACTCGGGTACTCATTAAAGTGTACCTTTCAGTAATTTTACAAAATTAAAAAAGGTAAATAGAAGAAAAGTTAAACCTTTTATCATTCAAAAGTATTTCCTCTCCCACAGTATTCAGACTGCAACACTGTAAGCAAGTCAGAAGATTAGAAGTTGCGGCAGAGGTGTAATCATGGCTTTAAATGCACAGACACCTGGATTTACCTGACTGTGTCATCTTTAAACTAGCATCTCACTTGGAAAGTAGATGCTATCCCAAGATAATTCCTGAAAAAGCATGCTGCCGTCCTTCCAATGACAAAATCAGATCAAGGTGGACTATTGGGAAGCATAGCGACTTTAATAAAGGAGTAAAACCGTTCACCAGGACAATGGGTCCACCAAGATCTTTAAAGTTAATTATGAGGCTGCATCATGATACTCTAGAAAACCAGAGGAACATAATATTCACTTGATTTGATCTAGGTGAACCTAAGTGCCTTTGATGAGTTCAGTTTTACAAAAATGGTGTGTGCTCACCAGAAATTATTATTGTACAGGATATACTGTATTTTGTGCCAGCTTGCACAGCGCTTTATAAAATGAAGGCAGGCAGTACAGTTTGCAATATAATTCAATACAAAAGGAATCAGGGGGGCCTGTTCATTAGAGCTTACAATCGAAAAATAATGTTTGGCCTAGGTTCACAGATACCTCATGGTGACTCTGTAGAGAAAAAAAAACCAAAAACATTAATGAATACATGTCAAAGCTGGGTTCCACTGGATCCTAGGCCTAGTAATAGTTGTTACATAAAACTACCAACCGTTTGTAGTGTCCCCTCCAATTTTTTGTGCTCAGGTGAATTACATTGTTAATGCTACAACATACAGAGCCATTTTAGACAATTGTGCTCTTTCAACCAACTGTCCCTTTTCACAAATACAGGTCCATGTTTGATAAGTCTGGTTTGGAGAAACTTGACTGGTCTGTACAGAGCCCTGACCTCAGCCCCTTTAGAATGAATTGGAACACTAATTGCAAGCCAGATCATGTTCTCCAACATCAAGATCTGACCTCACAAAAGCTCCTTTAGCAGAATGGGCACAGATTCCCACAGACATGTCCCAGAAAAGTGGAGGCTGTTGTAGCCACAATATAGTGGAGTGTGGACAACCACATAATGCCCATGGATTTGCAATTGGATGTCCAACAAGTTTAAATAGAAGTGAAGTACATGCCTAGTAACCTTGTAAAATCAGACTTCCTCACAATGGGGGCAGGGTACAAGGTGGACTGGTGGGCAGAGCTAACAGTGCCATATGTAACATGCTGCAGTGAAAGGTGGGTGTGGCAAAATTTTGCTAACAGTGGAAGGGGATTAAAACTTGGGCCTATGGACAGTGTGCAGGAGTCAGAAATATGTAACATACATAGTGTAGGGGACTGAGTTGGGTAACATACACAGTGAAGGGGTCCAGGTTGGGTAACATACATTATGCAGAGGTCTGAGTTGTTTAACATACATAGTGAAGTGGTCCGGGTTGGGTAACATACATCATGCAGAGGTCTGGGTTGGGTAACATACACAGTGAAGGGGTCTGGGTTGGGTAACATACAATGTGCAAAGGTCTGGGTTGGGTAAGCTACAGTACATAGTGCAGTGGTCTGGGGGTGTAACACAAGTATTGATGGGGTCTTGGGTGTGTAATAACACAAAGTGCAGGGGTACATGGCTATATCTCCAGAGACCTTTGTGCCATTCCTATAACTCCCTTGGTTTCCAACTGCCATTTGGAAGGCCACTCTACTCCTTCTTGGTTTCTTGCCCTCCTCTCTCCAACATGTCTTCCTCATTCCAGTGACCCAAACCGTGTCCCACCCTGCTCCATACTCCACCTCCTAGTACCAGCCAGCCTGGTCATCAATGGTAAACAGTGCTGTCACTATTGCAAATGCTCATGCATGCCACCCCTTACCGCACTTCTCTCTGTGGTGGAGTTAGGCAGACAGCACGGCATGGAACACATGTTTACAAACATTCTGGAGATGGTGACAGGTCTAGTAGTGACCAGGCAACGTGAATTAAATTACAGCATTGTCAGGTGATTTCCGGCAAGTTCACAGGTATGGTGATGCCTGGCGTCCACGACCATATAATATGTGTCTGCAATCTACGTTACTACACCATGGAACATGATTCTTATAGAGGGAAACATAAGAACAACTACTCCAGACAGAAGAAAACTCTGCAAATGAAGTGAAAAAACTAAAAAGTAACCAGGCCAGACTAAAGTCATATAGAGCTCTGAGGTAGTCAAGAATAAATTTATAGCATGAAAATGACATGAAGTAGGTGGGGTTGTACTTGAAGAGAAAAAAAAGCATTTAATCTAAAATGATTGCAGCGTTGAAAGTATAAAAGGTGGATTTAACCTTTATATAGCTGACTAGGCACAAGTTCTGCCAGGAGTAATTTACAATTATAGCTGAACATCATTTTAAAATCTGCTCACAGCTATTTCAAAAACTAACCCCAAAATAGCCATGGCTTTCCAGCAGAAAATGTACACTAAAATATATACTTAATTATAGTGCATAGTTTGTCCGTGATCTGAATTTTATTTTTATTGGTTTTTAGAAGATCTAAGCAAGTTTTATTAAAACTGTATATTTGCAGAATAGACCTGGAGGCAAAAGTAACAATGTCCTAAAAATGTATAAATTCCAATATGCAGCCTATGGTGTAGTGCTTGTAGCAGTCGGCTGTATTTTTAAACAGAAGATCTAACTGCAACTTTGACTTCTGTAGTCAGATTAAAGGAGAACCACAGGCAACAATCACAGTTCATTAATCAATATATACAGTAAAAAGCTACTAACTGTACAGAATGCAGACGGAGGGGGATGTGTCAGCCTCTGCATTCTTCTTGCCGTTGCCTTCCTTGAAAAAGTGCTCACAACAGAGAAAAGCTGCAGTTATGAATCGGCCATCTCCTTCATAGCTGTTGTCAGATTTGCCACGGCAAGAAGGGAGGAGGGGCAGGTGGCACTTAAAACTAGGATTAGAAAGCACTTAGAAATATGGGACAAAGTATTACTTGTACTTTATTCCATATGGGACAAAACTGAAAAACAAAAATGATTATGTTAGATCTTTTTCAACAATTTCACTGCCAGAGCGTTTTTATGGGTTTTTTGGCACAAAATGTATAAAAATGTAGGCCTGAACATTAGTTAAGCCCCCAAATATTATATATTTACTAAAAACAGACACCCTGTACAATAAAATCGTGGTAGATCAATTTTTTTTTCACACAATATTGGCACAACAGTTTATCAAGCTCCAAATTTCAGTAAAAAAAAACGTATTGAAGTCAATTTTTTGGGGCACAGTCGCAATATATTACCCATTTTTTTTGTAAAATATAAAAGATGAGGTTATGCCGCGTAAATGATAAATTTGACATGTTCAGCGCCGCAAAATGACAACAAACTTCTGTACCCTAATATTTCCATAGGTGATGCTTTGAAAGCCCCTACAGATCATCTGTTTGGCGTTGGCCGTGCATATTGGCCATAAAATTATTGCTCTCGCTCCAGCGTGCACGGCGATATGTAATGTGTATCGCAGGCAACGTTTTTGTATGTAAGCGCCCCAGTGCATTTACATTCGTGTGTGCGTGTAGTCTAGGACAGACTAAAAAAAACTGGGAGGGAGGGGGGGGGTCAAGTATTTAGGTTTAACATTATTTTTTAACATTTTTCATTTTCACTAAAACAGTATTTACAGTGCCTTGAAAAAGTATTCATACCCCTTGAAATTTTCCACATTTTGTCATGTTACAACTAAAAACGTAAATGTACAATGACCCTAAACCATACAGCCTGAGCTATAATTGAATGGTTTAGATCAAAGGATATTCATGTGTTAGAATGTCCCAGTCAAAGTCCAGACCAAAATCCAATTGAGAATCTGTGGCAAGACTTGAAAATTGCTGTTCACAGAAGCTCTCCATCCAATCTGACAGAGCTTGAGCTATTTTGCAAAGAAGAATGGGCAAAAATGTCACTCTCTAGATGTGCAAAGCTGGTAGAGACATCCCCAAAAAGATTACAGCTGTAATTGCAGTGAAAGGTGGTTCTACAAAGTATTGACTCAGGGGGAGCTGAATACTAATGCACGCCACACTTTTCACATATGTATTGTATTTGTAAAACATTTTGAAAACCATTTATCTTTTTCCTTCCACTTCACAATTATGTGGCACTCTGTGTTGGTCTATCACATAAAATTCCAATAAAATACATTTACGTTTTTGGTTGTAACATGACAAAATGTGGAAAATGTCAAGGGGTATGAATACTTTTTCAAGACACTGTATATTCCATAGGAGACAAAAGTCTACTATATGATATAATATTTTTAAGGCAGGTTCCCTTTCATTAGACATCAGGGGTCTTTTAGACCTCTGATGTCTCAGCTACCTTCCATTGAAGTTAGTGGAGTGCAGATTGTGCTCCCTTAACTTCTTCCCTGGCCTCCAAAGAGGTGCTAAGACTATGTAAGGCATAATGCCTATCTGACTGATTATCTTTTTCTGTGACTTCAGTTCTATTTTTGCATAAGCCTGGATGACTAAATTATAACCACTAGATAACACTAGATGAGCATAACTGAGACAGGTAAAAAAAAGTCTCAGAAAAGCTGGCAAATCCATGATCTGTGTGTTGCTACTGTCTAATGTTCTGTAGGAGGTCAGGGATATTCTCTTCCTCACTACTGTTGATAATGAGTGACAAATAAGATTCAACACATCATTATATGAATCCTGGATTGCAGTAGTGAATGTTTTTCTGACTGACAGGCTTAAAGTAGAGATAAAGCAGCAGGGGAGTCTTCATAAATGTTTGAATTTATACATTTTAAATGTTGCATTCGAAAAGCATTAATACAGATTGTAATACATTTAAATCTATTATTGTAAATAGGTTATTAATTGTTCCTCTTTTAATTCTTCCTCTTTGCTGCATAATTGGATACTCAGTGTGGAAAGAGAGAAGATTTTTAATCCTCCTGATATTTATGTGAGCTTTCAAGAAAACTTGTACTGATTGAAATATGGGGATTGCGTGCCTGACCTCTTCTTCTGAAAATGATATCTACCTAGCTATTATTCTGTAGAACCACATGAACTGTTTATTTCCAATTCAATCCTATGGAGAGCTTCACTGGAGCACAGAGTACAAATTTTTCCTAAAATGGAATGGAGAATGCACAGTGCATGGCTCGAAAGATTTTGACAAGTGGGACTGCAGCTTTGTAGGCAATAATGTAGACTGCCAGGGAGAGCTGAAGTAGAATAAACTTCAATATAAGCAGCAGTGGAGGCTGGTGCTCAATTTTTGGGGGGCGGAAAACGCACCCCCCGCCAGGTCCGCACTTCCCCTATCCACAGTCGTGGCTTCCCTGGCTTCTCCTCGCGGCTAATCCAGTCTTAATAACCACCTTTTGTCCTGATTGGCCGGGAGGAGAAGCCGGAAGACAATAGCGAATATTGATTTGCTAATGCCACAAGTGGGTACGTTCGGGGCGCAGTGCTCTCCTTTTTTAAGTCAATTAGAGCCTCAGGCTCTAATCATGGGCTTGCAAAAAAAAAAATCATAGAAACCTGAGTCTGGCGCCCCACATGGAAATTAGGGGGCCGGCACCCCTGCGCCCCTTATGGACCGGCCGCCCCTGATAAGCAGGACTTTTTCTCAGCAGGAATGTGGTGGTATGCAGTTTATGCTACCTGCTGGGGATCTATTGTTGCTGGTGGGGGATTTATTGTTGCTGGGGTTGATCTACTGTTGAAAATGGGGGGGGGGGGGTTATTGTTACTGGCTGACTGCTGGGGGATTTATTGATGCTGATGTAGCTCGCCCCATGTAGGAGCCACAAGTGACATGGGATCCCCCACCCTGCACAGCCAGGCACAACAAATTTTCTCAGGCACGCTTGAGTCAGGAAAACACTTTGTTTTTTTATGTATTTTATTGAGGAGATAAAAACTTGGATGGGGAGTAGGGGTATTATGGGAAGCCCACGTGACTTCAATAAACTCTTCAGGGAAGAGATAGCAACTATTCCTATATACAGCTATATACACTCCTTCTCTTCCACCAGCACTAACTTGCTTGCAGAACACCGGCAGAACACCAGCTGGCACACTGTTTGGAAAACCTGACACAGATTTCAGTAAGAATTTTAAAAGCAATAGCCCATTACAGGCAGGGATCCCAGGCCCCTTTGTTGAGTAACAAAAATTCAATGTCCAGCTTCACATCCCTTTGGCTACTGATCCCAGCACCACCTATTCAGGAACTGCCAGCCCACCTGGCTGCAGATGCCTCTCTCTCCAGCCCTCCTGGCTACTTCTTCACAGTCCTCCCAGAATGACACTCACCAGTCCTCCAGACTGACAGTCAGGAGATCTCCTTAATGGGCAGACTCTCTCTCTCCTGCTGGCCTCACACTTGTTCCTGTGCATTCAGGAAAGTATTCCTTAATGTGTTGTAGAGGGTCCCTTCAGCACCTGAGCCCTAGGCCCGAGGTCACCCCCCCTGGACTATGGGGCACTCTCAAGGGCCACAGACAGCCTCCTCAGCACTCCATCTCCATCTTCCACCCAACTGCCCCTGCTGACCTGAGTATTTAAGAGGTACCTGATCCCTGGCAACAGATTCTGCTGGGGATTGGCTGGGGCCCTCATCAATACTCCAAGATTCCAGAGAGCAGGGGGAGTTACCAGTGGTGTTGCTTGCTGAGTCATCCAGCCTCTCTGAGTCACTCAGTCCTGACCCAGATTCAACCCAGGCCTGGCTCTCAACCAGACCAATTTACCTACCCTAACAACTATGTACACTAACACCTACCTAGTGGGCACTACACTGGTGTGACTTTATTGTTGCTGGAGGGGATGAATTGTTGCTAGAAGTCGAATGTTGCTTGCTGTAGAGATCTATTTTACTGCCTTCCTTGTTATCAATAATAAATTCCATACAAATTACTTAGCACCACAAAATGATACTTGGTCTTGTATTCTCCAAAAGGGGTGGGGCCGGGGGGAAATATAGAGAGGTGGAGACAAGGGACAGTGCTTGGATGGGGCATAGACAAGGGGTGACTCGGGGCGGGGAGGGTGCACAGTACCTGCATCTATTCTTTGAGGGAAAAAAGCCCTGGATATACAGCCATGGCCAAAAGTTTTGAGAATGACACAAATATAAATTTTCACAAAGTCTGCTGCTTTAGTGTTTTTAGATCTTTTTGTCAGATGTTACTATGGTATACTGAAATATAATTACAAGCATTTCATAAGTGGCAAAGGCTTTTATTGACAATTACATTAAGTTTATGCAAAGAGTCAGTATTTGCAGTGTTGACGCTTCTTTTTCAAGACCTCTGCAATTTGCCCTGGTATGCTGTCAATCAACTTCTGGGCCACATTCTGACTGATGGCAGCCCATTCTTGCATAATCAATGCTTGGAGTTTGTCAGAATTTGTGGAGATTTGTTTGTTTAGCCGCCTCTTGAGGATTGACCACAAGTTCTCAATAAGATTAGATCTGCGGAGTTTCCTGGTCATGGACCCAAAATTTTGATGTTTTGTTCCCCAAGCCACTTATGCCTCGTTTCCACTGAGCGGATCGGTTCGATTCAGTACGCTATTTTGGGTGTTTCCATTATGAAAGTGGCCCATACAACCGAACCGTTCCATTCAGGGTCCTGCTTCAGATGTGGAGCCATAGAAAATGAAACGGTTCGGTTAGGGCGGAGCTACGATACAATCCACTGATTGGCGAACGTGTGATGCCATGCTAGGCATTTTTTCTAAACCCACGTATGGCCCCTGTTGGTCCGACTTGCAGTGGAAACGCTCGTCTGAATAGGCCGGACCATTCTAGGCCTTCCAAACTGTACCGACCCGAACCGATCCGCTCGGTGGAAACGAGGCATTAGTTATCACATTTGCCTTATGGCAAGACGCTCCATCATGCAGGAAGAGGTATTGTTCGTCACTGAACTGTTCTTGGATGGTTGGGATAAGTTAGGATGTTTTTGTACCATTCTTTATACGTGGCTCTTATGCCCCGTACACACGGTTGGACTTTGTTCGGACATTCCGACAACAAAATCCTAGGATTTTTTCCGACGGATGTTGGCTCAAACTTGTCTTGCATACACACGGTCACACAAAGTTGTCGAAAAATGCGATCGTTCTGAACGCGGTGACATAAAACACGTACGTCGGGACTATAAACGGGGAAGTGGCCAATAGCTTTCATCTCTTTATTTATTCTGAGCATGCGTGGCACTTTGTCTGTCGGATTTGTGTACACACGATCGGAATTTCCGACAACGGATTTTGTTGTCGGAAAATTTTATAGCCTGCTCTCAAACTTTGTGTGTCGGAAAATCCGATGGAAAATGTGTGATGGAGCCCACACACGGTCGGAATTTCCGACAACAAGGTCCTATCGCACATTTTCCGTCGGAAAATCCGACCGTGTGTACAGGGCATAAAAGGCAAAATTGTGAGTGAGCCCACTCCCTTTGATGAGAAGCAACCCCATACATGTATGGAAAATATGAAGGAGACACTCCTATGGCCACATCAATGTAAGGATTTGATATTACAAAATAAAAAATTGGGCATTGAATAGCCCAAAGGTCGGACTTTAGAGGCACAATGGACAGTAGTAGCTATAAAAATATATATTTTATTTATAGCAATACTTGGTACACAAAGAGCAAAAAAAGTAAAGAATTAAATACCGTATTTATCGGCGTATAACACGCACCGGCGTATAACACGCACCCCAATTTAGGAGGGAATTTTAAGGAAAAAAAAACTTTTAGGAGGGAAGTTGAAGGGAAAAAAAACTTACATTTAAACGCCCATCATTGCAGCCTTGTCAGTGCAGCCTTGTCAGTGCAGCCATGTCAGTGCAGCCTTGTCAGTGCAGCCTTGTCAGTGCAGCCATGTCAGTGCAGCCTTGTCAGTGCAGCCTTGTCAGTGCAGCCTTGTCAGTGCAGCCTTGTCAGTGCAGCCATGTCAGTGCAGCCTTGTCAGTGCAGCCTTGTCAGTGCAGCCTTCCCCAGTGCAGCCTTGTCAATGCAGCCTTCCCCAGTGCAGCCTTGTCAGTGCAGACTTCCCCAGTGCAGACTTCCCCAGTGCAGCTTTACCCAGTGCAGCCTTCCCCAGTGCAGTCCTCCCCAGTGCAGCTTTACCCAGTGCAGCCTTCCCCAGTCCAGTCTTCCCCAGTGCAGCTTTCCCCAGTGCAGCTTTACCCAGTGCAGCCTTCCCCAGTCCAGTCTTCCCCAGTGCAGCTTTCCCCAGTGCAGCCTTCCCCCAGTGCAGCCTTCCCCCAGTGATCCCAGCCATTCTGGGTTTCAAAATCGCCGATCGCGATTTGAAAATGGCGCCGCCGGCGCCGAAATACACAGTGCCGGTCCTCGGCTCTTTCCGGCGGCTGTCGTTCATTTTCGGCTCCACTCGTAGTCCCGAGCGGAGCTATCCGAACCTAGCCGAGTAGGTTCGGATAGCTCCGCTCGGGACTACGAGTGGAGCCGAAAATGAACGACAGCCGCCGGAAAGAGCCGAGGACCGGCTCTGTGTATTTCGGCGCCAGCGGCGCCATTTTCAAATCGCGATCGGCGATTTTGAAAATATGACAGGTCGGATCGCAGGGGATCGGCGTATAACACGCACCTGCGACTTTCCCCTGATTTTAAGGGGAAAAAAGTGCGTGTTATACGCCGATAAATACGGTACATATGATACACGCTATACACAATACATGACAAAAATTAACATGCATAGTATACATAGTAGTGAGCCCCTGTGCATCAATGGGTTTCACTGTCTAGCTTCGTCGGGACACTCAGGGATTGTTGGAGAAAACAGTTCTCACTATCTAAAATAAAACACCTAAATAAGACTTCATATAATAGCAACATATATTAAAAATGGATCATCATCATATCTGAGCGACATATAAGGCACACACATAGAAATACCTTGCAAGGGAGTCCATGGAAAATAGTCTCACCCATTAGGCTTTACAGTAAGTATTCTCATATAGAGTATTTCAAGTACTTGGGTATTCATAACAGAGAGCCAACTAGAACAGTTCATACAATGTTCAAACAAAAAATACTGTGATGAAATAAATAGATACTCACTGGCTCAAAGTGCCAAGTAGCACCTATATTAACAATATTGGCAGGTAGAAAAACTCAGGAAGACATAACCGGATGAGAAAAGAGAGAGGGGATGGTGGTATGGACTTTGACAATGAGAGCCGAAAACCTTAATAGTGTGAACATATATTTAAAGCCGGCTCCATATACATGAATACTAAGCAAGGAGCCCAGGCTGCGATCAGCAAAGCAGAAGTCAAATTAAGTCAGGTTCAACAGTCCCCATCAACAGCCATCCAAAAGGAAAGGAGAGTAATATAGTATAAGTATATTTTAAACAGGCACCGCGCTTATGAGGTTGCAAAACTGATGGAGTTCACTTTGCTTGTATTTACCATAGCTAAAAGTCCATTCAGCATACTCCCCAGAGAACCGCATGTTCACCACACTGGGATAACATGGAGGGAACTATTTATAGCCCTCTAAGTACACTCATAGCCCGGCCACATTGCAATGCACATGGCACGGGTTCTACGCTGAGTGATGGCGCCACCAAGTGATGTCATCCAATGACGTGGCGGCAGGCACGCCCCCATCTGACGCCAACAAACAAATCGGCAAAGACAGAGCCATCCGTAGAGGGCATCAGGTGGATACAATACAACAAAGGGGAGGACGTCCAATCCTGCATCCTCCCTCATAGACATAGGAACAGCAGGAGAGGGGGAGGAGCATGGGCGCATACACAAGCAGACCCAAAATACAGCCCGTTCATAATACAGAGTCAACGCATATCCACGGCACACATGAACTGCGTAAACACCTAAACACAGACAACTCTACCCAAAGAACAAAGCCAACTATTACCTATTTTGGACAAGAAAAAAGGAGGGGGGAGGGTTTTTGTTGGACAAGGTCTACACACTACAATGCAATTAAGTGGCATCCATATATAAGATAAGAGAGTGCCACAAACATGGCACAGAGATAGGCAAGAGATAATTCATAAAAAAGAAAGGCTATATTGCTCAAATACCATCATAAATGTGTAATCAATGAATACATAAATCATCGTCCAAAGATATATACTGTAAGCATGTCATAAGCTTAATAAGCTAAATATTACATATGTTGTCATATATTGATAAACTTTTTTCAAAAAAGAGAAACAATACCCCTATTATGAGTCAATATCTCTGTGTTTGGACTATAGAAGACAAAAAATGGGAAAAGGTTAAACAATGGTCAAACAGATCCTAAAACCTTCATTTGGAGCGAACACATGGAGGAGGAATAGATATATCAAATCCCCCCTATAGAAAAGGTCTGAAGCTCAAAACGTCATTTAGGCCCGGGAATGATGTAGCTTGTAAGTTGTATACTTGGGTTTCTTTCTGTAGAAAATAAATAAACAATACTTTCGCGCCTGTGGTAATATTGTGAAAAATTAATAGATAAACCAAAAAACCAAAAAAATTAAAAATTAAAAAAATTACAAAATTGAAAAATGCAAAATACAAGCTGCTCCCCTAATTTGAATGAAACAATCAAATGAGTAGTAGTGTACAGTAGGGGGCGCTAAAGACCTGAAAACATATGTATCTGCCACTAGATACACACACTCAACAACAACCGCAATGGGTTGTATAATCCTTGTTATGCTAAACTATAATTAACAAATACATACTATGAAATACAAATATACAAATATGTAGATTAAAAGTGAAGAGTGATAATGAAATCAAAAATCCTTAGTGCAAATGTGATGAATAGACTCGTGATGTTTGATTGTCCCAATCCATTGAAAAGATCAGAGCAAAACAATTAATTGAAAACAACATCCAAGCAGACACATAGATCTTTTAAAGATGCAACAAATCTTGCGATGTTAATAGATTCCGTCACCCAAGAGGAAAAGACACCTGAAGGTAATAGATATCTGCTTACCAGATACCAATGACTCCTTTAGCTAAAAAGAGAGTCATTAGTGCTTGTACAGGATTGTGCCTGTTCACATGAAGGCTGGAAGGCTGGATGGACCTTTAGGCATAGATCACTCCCGTCCCATTCATTCAGGATAGGAAATATGAGAAACAAAAGGGAATCTCCATAGTGTAAATCCGTTTAATGTATAAAAGTAAATACAATAAAATAGCCAAATGGCCTCTTACATTGATCGGTGCCCACCCGGCACTGGGACTGCTTGCATGTCAGGGTGAATGGTGTCAGGAACCCTTCGCATCACATCGCACATGCGGCGTGCGTTCCACCCCGTGCGTCTAGCTAACCAGATAATCCGGAAATAGGAGGGACGATCCTAAGACATGTGACCACGTACCGCTCCGACGTACGTTTCGTATTCAGAACGTCTTCAGGGAAGCGTACATTGGTCACTAGGCAACTGGTTTATATAGGGAATAGGGCGGGTAAATTAGCTTGATGCGAATACTCCGCCTATTTGTCAATAAAGTTGAGCATTGTGCACAAACCAACCAAGGGATAAAAGCTCCCTCTTGTGGTTAAATGTCTTAGTGCTCCAAAAAATTGACTTAGAGAAAACAATGATAATTGTCAACTAGTGTAATAGCAGAAGGCCAATTGGAGATGGTATACTTATGCTGCATAAACAATCTCATAACTAATGGTAATATATTATTGATTGTAAAAGAATGAAAAATAATAAAAATAAAAATAAAAATAAAAATAGTCCCGTCATTCAGAGCAGTCTCAGTCTCGGTTTCACAATGGCTGGTATGTGATAAACACATCTCAACATTTTACATTGAAACCACAATATATAATATTTGAATGTTTAATACCTTGGAATTCTACCACCACAAACTATATTAAAAAAATGATAACCACGTAAACCACCTGTTAATTATTATTAAAACGCCTACGGTAGGAACCTTTAATTACAGCGTAACTAGTAACATCAAGATTCATAAATACATACTAATATATTGTGATTAATCATTCGTTAAAAAACAATTAAGGTCTATGTCTATGTTCATCCCATACGGTTGCATACTCTGTAGCTTATAGAGCCAATATGTTTCATTTTTGGACACTGTCCTTTTCATATGAGTACCCCTCCAGTCCCTTGCTACTTTATCAATCCCATAAAATGTACATAATGATGGATCACTGTTGTGGTACATTTTAAAGTGTCTCGAGACACTATGGTTGGGGTAGCCATTTTTTATATTGGTAAGATGTTCATTGATTCTTACTTTAAGTTGACGTGTGGTTCTGCCCACGTACTGTAAGGAGCATGGACATTCCAATACATAAGTCACGTGGTCAGAATCACACGTGATTAGTGGTTTGATATCAAATTGTTGCTGGGTAACCATAGAATTAAATTGAGATTTCTTTTTCTTAGAGTTCGGTTTCCTTGTTATTTTGCATGCATTGCACCTTGTGCAATAATAGAAACCAGAACCATCCAGAAACGTAGATGGTTTCCTGGGTGGGTCCGGTACATTGGGGGCTAAACGATTCCTGAGAGTAGGGGCCCTACGATATATGAATTTTTGTTTACTTGGCAAAGAGGACTGTAAATCTTTATCTTTTAACAGAATTGGCCAGAATTTCTTAAAAATACCCTCCACTGTTCTGTATTGCCGATGAAAGCCTGACAAAAATGCGCATTCATCTTTATATTCTTTTTTTGGTTTAGGAACCAACAAGGTTTGTCTGTCCATATTTGACACCTGAATTACCAGTTTCTCCAAAACATGGGCTGGGTATCCCTTTTCCAGAAATCTGGTAGTGAGGATATCTGCTTGTGCAAAAAAATCTGTATCATTTTTACAGTTGCGCCGTATGCGCATGTATTGCCCTTTAGGTACAGCCCCAATCCATTGCGGATGGTGGCAACTGTGTGTGGGGACATAGGCGTTGCGGTCGGTTTCCTTAAAAAAGGTTTTTGTGCTTATAGTGGAACCCTGTTTGAAAAGTGTTAAATCCAAATAGTTTACTGTTGTTGAATGTATATCTGCTGTGAATCTAAGGTTGTATTCATTATGATTCATACACTCCAGAAATTCACCGAAACTTTCCTTTGTTCCCTCCCACAAGATAATGACATCATCTATGTACCTTTTGTACAACAGAAGTGATTTGGGTCTGTTATTATAAATGGTTTCTGACTCCCATTTGTTTAGTGTAATATTCGCCACACTTGGCGCATAACGGGCGCCCATGGCAACTCCACCTATTTGATTGTAGTACTCATTGAGCGCCCAAAAATAGTTATTCCCCATGGCCATGGATAGTCCTTCCAATAAAAATTTTTTTTTTTTTTTCTGGTTTCTATTATTGCACAAGGTGCAATGCATGCAAAATAACAAGGAAACCGAACTCTAAGAAAAAGAAATCTCAATTTAATTCTATGGTTACCCAGCAACAATTTGATATCAAACCACTAATCACGTGTGATTCTGACCACGTGACTTATGTATTGGAATGTCCATGCTCCTTACAGTACGTGGGCAGAACCACACGTCAACTTAAAGTAAGAATCAATGAACATCTTACCAATATAAAAAATGGCTACCCCAACCATAGTGTCTCGAGACACTTTAAAATGTACCACAACAGTGATCCATCATTATGTACATTTTATGGGATTGATAAAGTAGCAAGGGACTGGAGGGGTACTCATATGAAAAGGACAGTGTCCAAAAATGAAACATATTGGCTCTATAAGCTACAGAGTATGCAACCGTATGGGATGAACATAGACATAGACCTTAATTGTTTTTTAACGAATGATTAATCACAATATATTAGTATGTATTTATGAATCTTGATGTTACTAGTTACGCTGTAATTAAAGGTTCCTACCGTAGGCGTTTTAATAATAATTAACAGGTGGTTTACGTGGTTATCATTTTTTTAATATAGTTTGTGGTGGTAGAATTCCAAGGTATTAAACATTCAAATATTATATATTGTGGTTTCAATGTAAAATGTTGAGATGTGTTTATCACATACCAGCCATTGTGAAACCGAGACTGAGACTGCTCTGAATGACGGGACTATTTTTATTTTTATTTTTATTTTTATTATTTTTCATTCTTTTACAATCAATAATATATTACCATTAGTTATGAGATTGTTTATGCAGCATAAGTATACCATCTCCAATTGGCCTTCTGCTATTACACTAGTTGACAATTATCATTGTTTTCTCTAAGTCAATTTTTTGGAGCACTAAGACATTTAACCACAAGAGGGAGCTTTTATCCCTTGGTTGGTTTGTGCACAATGCTCAACTTTATTGACAAATAGGCGGAGTATTCGCATCAAGCTAATTTACCCGCCCTATTCCCTATATAAACCAGTTGCCTAGTGACCAATGTACGCTTCCCTGAAGACGTTCTGAATACGAAACGTACGTCGGAGCGGTACGTGGTCACATGTCTTAGGATCGTCCCTCCTATTTCCGGATTATCTGGTTAGCTAGACGCACGGGGTGGAACGCACGCCGCATGTGCGATGTGATGCGAAGGGTTCCTGACATCATTCACCCTGACATGCAAGCAGTCCCAGTGCCGGGTGGGCACCGATCAATGTAAGAGGCCATTTGGCTATTTTATTGTATTTACTTTTATACATTAAACGGATTTACACTATGGAGATTCCCTTTTGTTTCTCATATTTCCTATCCTGAATGAATGGGACGGGAGTGATCTATGCCTAAAGGTCCATCCAGCCTTCCAGCCTTCATGTGAACAGGCACAATCCTGTACAAGCACTAATGACTCTCTTTTTAGCTAAAGGAGTCATTGGTATCTGGTAAGCAGATATCTATTACCTTCAGGTGTCTTTTCCTCTTGGGTGACGGAATCTATTAACATCGCAAGATTTGTTGCATCTTTAAAAGATCTATGTGTCTGCTTGGATGTTGTTTTCAATTAATTGTTTTGCTCTGATCTTTTCAATGGATTGATACAATCAAACATCACGAGTCTATTCATCACATTTGCACTAAGGATTTTTGATTTCATTATCACTCTTCACTTTTAATCTACATATTTGTATATTTGTATTTCATAGTATGTATTTGTTAATTATAGTTTAGCATAACAAGGATTATACAACCCATTGCGGTTGTTGTTGAGTGTGTGTATCTAGTGGCAGATACATATGTTTTCAGGTCTTTAGCGCCCCCTACTGTACACTACTTCTTTCTGTAGAACCCTTTGATCAAAGTTACCCCCTTGTGGGTCTTCATTTTCCATGGATTCCCTTGCAAGGTATTTCTATGTGTGTGCCATATATGTCGCTCATATATGATGATGATCCATTTTTAATATATGTTGATATTATATGAAGTCTTATTTATGTTTTTTTATTTTAGATAGTGAGACATGTTTTCTCCAACAATCCTTGAGTGTGTCCTGATGAAGCTAGACAGCAAAACGCATTGATGCACTGGGGCTCACTACTATGTATACTATGCATGTTAATTTTTATCATGTATTGTGTATAGCGTGTATCATATGTATTTAACGCTTTACTTTTTTTGCTCTTTGTGCACCATGTATTGTTATAAATAAAATATATATTTTTAAAGCTACTATTGTCCATTGTGCCTCTAAAGTCTGACCTTTGGGCTATTCTATGTCCAATTTTTCTTTTTTCTTCCCATACATGAATGGTTTCAGGATGCTTTACTGTTGGCATGACACAAGACTGATGGTAGCGCTCACCTTTTCTTCTATGGACAAGGTTTTTTCCGGATGCCCTAAACAATCGGAAAGGGGATTCATCATAGAAAATGACTCTACCCTAGTCCTCAGCAGTCTAATCCCTGTACCTTTTTCAGAATATCAGTCTGTCCCTGATGTTTTTCCAGGAGAGAAGTGGCTTCTTTGCTGCCCTTCTTGACACGAGGCCATCCTCAAAACGTCTTTGCCTCACTGTGCATGCAGATGCACTCACACCTGCCTGCTGCCATTCCTGGGCAAGCTCTGCCCTGGTGGAGCCCCGATCCCACAGCTGAATCAATTGTAGGAGACAGTCTTGGCGCTTACTGGATTTTCTTGGGCGCCATGATGCCTTCTTCACAAAATACAGTGGAAATGTTTTTTCATGGAATTAAAGGGGTTGTAAACCTTCAAGGTTTTTCACCTCAATGCATGTTATGCATTGAGGTGAAAAACCTCCTTTAATGCTACAGCCCCCCCGAGCCCCGTTCTACTTACCTGTACCCCCTCTATCTCGTCTTGTCTTGGGTCCTGATTGGATGGATTGATAGCAGCGCAGCCATTGGCTCCCGCTGCTGTCAATCAAAACCAATGACTCGGGCGCAGGAGGCGGGGCCGAGTCATACACTCGGCTTCTATGGACGCCGAATGAATGAATCAGGAGCGCGCCCGCAAGGTAGCCCCCTGGGAGACCGCTTCTCCCAGGGGGTTATCTAATGTGGGGAGGAGCCGCAAGAGCCACCGAGGGACCCCAGAAGAGGATGATAAGGGTCACACTCTGCAAAACGAGCTGCACAGTGGAGGTAAGTATGACATGTTTGTTATTTTTTTTTTTTTTAAACAAAGCTTTAGTGTCACTTTAAGTTCATTTTCATGGCAGAGAGGGACTTTGCCGTTCATTTCAATTCATCTGATCACTCTTCATAACATCCTGGAGTATATGCAATTTGTCATCATAAAAACTGAGGCAGCAGACTTTGTGAAAACTAATATTTTTGTCATTCTTAAAACTTTTGGCCACGGCTGTAAAATAAGTGTAACTGCACCAAAATTGCCACCTGGCCCTATGTTACAATTTAATTGTACAATATTGATCGTAAAATGTAGTGCAACGACCTAATTGAAGAGTTTGAAATTTAATAGTTCAGTTAGGTGGCCAATTTTAGCCTGATAGTACTGTGCATGTCATCGTTCCTATCTATCTTACAGTTCAAACCTTTTCTCTTCCACTGTGATATACAGGAGATTACCGAAAGCTAATAAAAAGACTGATTTTTGTACTTTGCTAACAATATTTTAAAAAATACTCTTAAGGATTCTTAATAAATACATAACTGGATTAAACGATGAGCCAACTTTTATTATCTGCCTAGAGTTCAGCTTTAATGAATTACAGATTAATTACAGGTATAGCATCTGTTATTCAGAAAGCTTAGTATACCCAAAAGGCTAATAAAATCATTTCTCCTCGGGAAAAATATTGTCAAGAGACATGATCACCAATTTTCTCTTTTATACACCATGTAAAGAACTGCTTTACAATTTAGGGAGTGCAGAACTGTGGGGACCAGTATGGGAGAAAGAAAAAGACATTACAACCGAATGGTAATCATATATAAAGAATGGTGGAAAGTGTTCTTGTTGCACAAACAATAAGTTGCCAGCTGTCATTTTTCTAGTCTATGTTATAGAATGGAATAAAGAGCCTGGCTGATTATTATGAACAACTATATACCATTTTTTTCTTCCATTGTTTGAACACTTTAGTTTCAAGTACCAGTTTCCATCACAAAGCATCAAGCTTCTTTCATTGTGTATTTCATTGTTTGCTCAAATTATATTTTTCAAATCAGCTGTGCTTTGCATACTTGTACATTATGGTTTGTTCACACATTCAGCCAAGGGGCAGCAAAAGGAGGCAGTTCAGCCACAGTTTTACCACCCTCCAGCTCCTCACCTAAATAAGGATATGCAGCCACTCAGGGATGTACACATGCTGCAGCTGTGGGAAAAATGAAACCCCTGTCATGTTCAAGCTAATGGGGCTCATATTCCTCTTTCTTGATCCAATGTCTGTGTGAGCGCAGTTCAGCCACTTTGACTTTTATGGGGTTGGTAGATCAATAGGTGGAGACTTTTTGAGAACATTTTCTTACCCTTTAAGCAAGAAGGGGTGCGATGTAGAATAGCGAGGTTCTTCTCTTTGGTTAATGCACAGTTGAGCCTGTTAAATGGCAAATTCTAAATCCGTCAAACATTTTGTAGGAATCCTGCTATAAGCTTTTGTGTCCGTAAATAAATATAGTATGTTTTGCTGCTAGGCTGTAACCAGCCTGAGCATCTGCATCTCTAGTCTCTGCAGATCTTTACTAAGCTCAGTTGGTTGATTGCTTCTGCCTCTTCCTGTAACGGTGGTTCCAGTAATCAGAGTGGGAAAGAGAATTACTGAGTAATGATTAGGTATCTGACCCAACCAATCCTCGAGGTCCTGGTTCAGAGGTATATTTAGGGAGATGATAAATATTTGGGTCACCTTTCCAAAGTGTTCTGTACCATCTGGGCTTTTGCTTGAAATAAATGTGTGTTTAGAATGTCTTTCTTCTTGGGCCTTGCCTCAACCAGCGGCATGTGCTAGTGGTCTAAAAACTTAAAAGGATATTAAAGTCTTTTTTTTTTCTTCAAAATAACAAACATGTTATACTTTCCTGCTCTGTGCCATGGTTTTCACAGAGCGGCCCAGATCCTCCAATTTAAGGGGCTCATGCCGGCGCTCCTGGACCCTCCCTCCTGCTGGGTGTCCTGACCCACGGCTCTGTGTGCGCATTCACACATGGATGAAGGTAAAAAACCTTAAGCCTTTGCAACCCCTTTAAAAAAAGATCTGCTGGAGAGGATATCGGCAGGAAATCGAGCTGGAAAATGATCTTCTTGATGAAGAGTGTCACAGAGGAGCTGAGTGGAAGCTACCATCTGGACATTGTAGGAAGCATTCATCGACCATGATTCATCAGATTTTTGACTGCTGAAGAACTAGATTAATTAGAGAGAAAACCACTGCAACTTAGGAAAGACTGTGACTACTCTTACAGGGTAATAGATCTGTCTGGCTGCTATGACAGGGCCCGCAATTACCCATAGGCTGCTCTTAAAGGGCTTACTACTACTTCAGAATACCTATCCTATTTTTGAGCTTTAGCAAATTAAATGTTATTTATTTAGGGTTACATCTACTTTAAAGCAGACCTCCAGCAAAAACTAATTAAAAATGAATAGCCCATTAAAAAGTCCCTCTGCTATAGTTATGGTGGTAGATGGTAGCTTCAGATGGGTAGTCACAGCTATCCCAGCCGATGTGGCCACAACATAAATCCACAGTAGGGACATTGTTCAAATAGAATCTCTTCTTCTGGGGGTCACAGCTGGGCATTTAAACTTCTTTCCAGAGGACTAGCTCTTGTGTCAGGTAAGTTTCCTGTAACATAGATGTGTGGGAGGGGTATTTTTGTTCATCTATTTTTTGTCTTATCTAGCACTTTGGTTGCCCACATAACCAGGGGGTACAAGGATAGAAAGGAGAGAGTGATTTCATAAGACTTGACTGAGCTATTCTGTAGTGTCTGAACATTTAGGGGCCAGAGTGACTGGGGACGGCAGAGACAAAGTGGTAGGGTTGATTTAACCTTTGCCCGCCAGCGCAATAGCCGAAAGAGGGCTACAGCGTGGACCTAAATTGCTGGGAGGGCACCCATGGATGTCTCCCTGTGCATGAGCTGCCTTTGCGCCTTCTGTGCAGTGCACTCTGTGATCAGCGAGTCAATAAAACTCAGCTGATCACAGATCAGAGTAAGGGGCCAATCCCGGGCCCCTTACCATGTGATCAGCTGTCAGCCAATGACAGCTGATCACGTGATGTAAACTGAAGATGTAATCGGCTTTTTATTTTTCTCAAGCTGACAGAAGGAGTAAAAAAAGGCGATTACCGGCTTCTGTCAGAGGGACATCGGTCCCGCACATGGACACCCACTGCTGCTAAGCAGTGCCCACCAGTGCCACCTACCAGTGCCTATCATTGCTGCCTAGCAGTGCCCTCCAGTGCCACCTACCAGTGCCCATCAGTTCCACCTATCAATGCCTACCTGTGACATTTATCAGTGCCGCCAATCAATGCCCATCAGTGCCTCAATATCAGTGCCACCTATCAGTGCTGCCCATCAGTGTCACCTACCAGTGCCTATCAGTGTCCATCAGTGCCGCCTTCAGTGCCACCCATCAGTGCCCACTAGTGCCGCCTCATCAGTGCTAATCAGTGCTGCCTTATCAGTGCCCATCAGTGCGGCCTATCAGTGCCCATCAGTGCCACCTCATTAGCGCATATCAATAAAGGAGAAAAATTACCTGTTTGCTAAATTTTATAACAAACTATGAAACCTTTTTTCCCCCTCCTCTAAGAGAACTGCAATGTTTTTTTGTTTTTTTTATTGGGGGGGGGACAGAAATACTTATTTTGAGGCCTCATCCATGCACTTTATAAATATAAAAAAGGGGAAGTTGGTGCTGTTCTGTGTGACAGAAATGTAAAGAGCCTCATGTCTGGGTAACCGCATGCAATCAACAGAAAAAATGGACCCTCATAGCGTACCACCGCTTAAAAAACTAATTTATTGTTAAAAGAATGGAAAGGCTGTAGCCTAACAAAACAGGGTGGTGAGCTAATTGCTCCAACAGCCAGACAGAATAAAACAAGAGCGCTCTCGCGGTCTGCACAGCGTGCATTCCACAGACCGTGCCGAGAGAACCGGAAGTGACGTAGTAGTTCCAAGAGTCCCACCTTACATTTCGTCACTAGACGTCGTCTGAGTTTTTTAAGCCTTGGTACGCTATGAGGATCCATTTTTTCTGTTAATTGCATGTGGTTACCTGGACCTGATCGACCTGCAGTGGAGATAGGAGATATAGCAGTAGTGTTATACTATTAGCTTGTATACAACCCGTGCCACACCACTCACCCCAAGAGGGACTAGGAAGGACTTGGACTCCTGGAGGAAATCCAACCGGTCATATCAGGCTGTGGAGGAGGATACACCCCGGGATTGGTCCAGTAGGGATAGGACTATATCCCATTCAAATGCCTTTCACCCCTGCAGGGGTAAGGCACTCTGGTGAGTGCAATCACGAGAGGGGAGCAAGAGAAGTTACTTATATTTTTGGCACTGAAACTTGGAAACAGACTGTCACCATTTATATGCATTCATTTTTTGAGTTTGCACCAGTCACTTTGGGATTTTTAATTTTTATTAATTATCATTTTTTAATCACTTTTCGCTTTTATTACTTTTTTTATACGGATTATAATTTTTTGTGCATCTATTGGACTTTTTATATCCTATTAATTGAGTTGTATTTGATTATGTTGTTTGTGTACTAATTGGGCACTCATACCTCTACATTAGGTACACATCATACCATTTTATATTTTTTGGCTCACCATATAATTTCTTTGTATTACCACTTGTTTTTTGCACCTGTGCTGCTCACACAGTCATTGAGTACTCACACCTCAGAGCCCATTCACGCAGGGGCAACACGACTTCCAGCACGACTTTGGGAGGCAACTTGGACACGACTTGAGTAGGAATCACAGCGCGACTTGGGGCAACTTCAACGCGACTTAAAACATGACTTGAAGTCGCCTCCAGGACAGGGAACTGAACATACCAGGCTCTTAGGTCTGGTATTGATGTTAAGGGGAACCCCTACGCCGAAAAAAATGGCGTGGGGGTCCCCCCAAAATCCATACCAGACCCTTATCCAAGCATGCAGCCCGGCCGGTCAGGAAAGGGGGTGGGGACGAGCGAGCGCCCCCCCCTCCTGAATCGTACCAGGCCGCATGCCCTCAACATGGGGGGTGGGTGCTTTGGGGAAGGGGGGTGCCCTGTGCCCCCCCTCACCCCTAAGCATCTTGTCCCCATGTTGATGCGGACAAGGGCCTGTGTAGTGTGTTTTTTTATTGACACTTCTTTTCCCCCAGGTGAATGGGTAGGGGTATGTACCCCATACACATTAACATAGGGTGGGGGGCCGGGATCTGGGGGCCCCCTTATTAAAGGTGGCTCCCAGATTCCGATAAACCCCCCGCCCGCAGACCCCGACAACCAATGGCCAGGGTTGTCGGGAAGAGGCCCTTGTCCTCATCAACATGGGGACAAGGTGCTTTGGGGTGGGGGGGCCACAGGGCGCCCCCCTTCCCCAAAGCACCCACCCCCCATGTTGAGGGCATGCAGCCTGGTACAGTTCAGGAGAGGGGGCGCTCGCTCTTCCCCACCCCCTTTCCTGACCGGCCAGGCTGCATGCTCGGATAAGGGTCTGTTATGGATTTTGGGGGGACCCCCACGCCGTTTTTTCGGCATAGGGGTTCCCCCTAAAATCCATACCCGACCTAAGGGCCTGGTATGCTCTTGGAGGGGAACCCATGCTGTTTTTTCATTTAAAATTTGGCATGGAGTTCCCCCTCATGATTCATACCAAACACATGTCAGTATTACTTGTCGCTCATCAGGAAAGGAAAAAACACATTATTCTTTTCCCGATGAGTGAGCCAGCTTGGTGCTGGCATATCGCGTTCACTCTTCCTGGGTAAAATCTTTTCTTTTTCCTGTAAAGTTGCCTCATTATGAATGGGGATCCGACTTGGAGGCGACTTCCATTGAAATCAATGGGTACAAGTCGCCTAGAAGTCGGATTGAAGTAGTACAGGAACCTTTTCTGAAGTCGGAGCTACTGCAGTAGTGTGCATTAAGACGGATCCATTCACTTACATTGATTTTTTCATGTAGCGCGACTTGAGGTGACTAGGGGCGACTTGGAGCGACTTGAAGTCGGATCCAAAGTTGTCCCTGTCGGAATGGAGTCTCACTGTTTACTTATCATTTGGGTATACATACCTTATTATTAGGGTTACACCTACACAGGGCTTGTTACATTTGGTTCACCTAGTCTCTCACCTTTGGGATATTCCTTCCTCATATCCCATTCCAGTCACCACACGTGTGAGGCACTTTACATTTCTGTTTCTGCCAACTTCCCCTTTTTTATATTTATAAATTGTAGATTTCACTTGTGAAGTTTGTTTTGGGGAGGCAGCAGTTCATTTCATTCCTAAGCGCGGAACTCTTGTTTATTTTTTTCTCATTCCTGCACTTGCTTATTTCTGGTCTAGGTGAGAATGACATGAACAGTTACACATAGCCTCCCGGAATACCCATGACATGGATCCCAGGAGGCTGTGGGTGCATTATGGTACATGCACTACACTGCTTCATGCCAAAAGAGGCAGCAGGCCCCACTGGTGAAGTCAAAAGTGGAAAGGCTATAAAAATAGGGAGGAGGGAGGGGGGGGGGGGGGGGTGAGCAGACTTTCTTAATAATGTGTGTGTCAGCATACTGTGATATATTGTAATGCATTGTACTGTGTTTAACCCCTTCCAACCTAAGGGTAAAACAAATGTTAATGCCAAAGCAAAACAAAGTGGGCTTTCATTTGGTGGTAAATGGTGATAGATATCCCCTGATTTTATTTTAATTTTAAAAGAAAACTGGCCCAAAATAGTAAAAAAACAAAACAAACAAACAAAAATTTTATTTAGCTGTATATTTCTTGTTACTATCATAACCACCCAAAATAAATTTTTCTGCTCCTGACAATCGCAGAGATACAACAACTAACATACACATATGTGGTATGTATCCGTAGTACAGCCCAGAAACAATAGTGTGCATTTTGCTGTTTTATTTTTATCCTACCTAAAACACACTGACACTGATACTAATTTAAAAAATCCTGCCCAAAATATACTGACGTGACCCTTAACCCTGACCTTGACCTTTTACCCTTACTTGACCCAAACACTAACCCTCTAGGTATTTTTTCTTCTTTTTTTATATTATTTTTTTACACACAATTGTTTATTTATCTCTTTCTGCAAGGGGAGAGAGAGAGAAAGATGCAATGTATCCTTCCTCTCCATTCACAGAGAGAGACACACAGGGACTGATCACTGTGATAGCCAATAAGAGGTTATCACAATGATCAGGTGACCCAGAAACGGGAGTACCGGGTCCCAATCATTAGTACTCCCGGTGAGACCCCAATGTTTGTGCTGGGAGCACATCGCACAGAACATATATGTGGCCCCATGAAAAAAAAAGCCCAGTCCAGTGGGACTTCATATATGCGTAATGTCGGTGGGAAGGGGATAAATGCAGCATGTTCCTTTTTCACCCAGTGCACACCAAAGCAATAGTGTAAACTGATCCTATTGGAAACAATAGTTTTTGGCTTGTTATTGCACTGGGTCTGCTTTGAGCAATGCAGCCAACACATGTGGTGTCATTCTGGTGGGAACTAATATCGTGAGGCTCTTCAAGCAGTGGCGGCCCGTCCATAGGGGGCGCATGGGCTCTGCCGCCCCCCCCCCCCCTCCAGACAGTCACAAAAAAAATGGCAAAAAAAAATGTAATACTGGCCCTTTAAAAAAAAAATACAAAAAAGGTCCTTAAGTGCACTGTGTTCAGACGCCGGACACAGTGCACTTATGTGAAGAGCCATGACTATGCAATCACAAGATTGCAGACGCAGCGCTTCATTTGTGGGCGTTTATCCTGCCTTGCGGCGCTTTCTGAGGGCGCCAAGTAGCTTCCGTCCGGCGCTTGTAGTATCTATTGCTACGGCCGGGTGGTTTGATTGACATCTCAGTTTGATATCACTTCCTATTTTCTCTCTCCCATTGCGCCCGGGAGAGAGGAAACAGGAAGTATGAGAGGAGCGGACTCCTCCATCACTGCTGCCAGTGCCCACACAGTAGGAGAGAACACCACACAGCAAGGTAAGTACTGCTGTGCTCCCGTGGAGAACGGGAGGTGGGTTCGATGTGACACAGGCAAGGCTGCATTTGGTGGACACAGGCTGTTTTTGGTGGACACAAGCTGGCTGCATTTGATGGGACACAGGCTGCATTTGGTGGGACACAGGCTGCATTTGGTGGACACAGGCTGCATTTGGTGGACACAGGCTGTATTTGGTGGACACAGGCTGCATTTGGTGGACACAGGCTGGCTGCATTTGATGGACACAGGCTGCATTTGGTGGACACAGGCTGCATTTGGTGGACACAGGCTGCATTTGGTGGACACAGGCTTCATTTGCATTTGGTGGACACAGGCTGCATTTGGTGGACACAGGCTGCATTTGTTGGACACAGGCTGCATTTGCATTTGGTGGAGACAGGCTGCATTTGCATTTGGTGGACACAGGCTGCATTTGGTGGACACAGGCTGCATTTGGTGGACACAAGCTGGCTGCATTTGGTGGGACACAGGTTGCATTTGGTGGGACACAGGCTTCATTTGGTGGACACAGGCTGTATTTGGTGGACACAGGCTGCATTTGGTGGACACAGGCTGCATTTGGTGGACATAGGCTGGCTGCATTTGGTGGACACAGGCTGCATTTGGTGGACACAGGCTGCATTTGGTGGACACGGGCTGCATTTGCATTTGGTGGACACAGGCTGCATTTGGTGGACACAGGCTGCATTTGCATTTGGTGGACACAGGCTGCATTTGCATTTGGTGGACAAGGACTGCATTTGCATTTGGTGGACATAGGCTGCATTTGGTGGACACAGGCTGCATTTGCATTTGGTGGACACAGGCTGCATTTGGTGGGGCACAGGCTGCATTTGGTGGGACACAGGCTTCATTTGGTGGGACACAGGCTTCATTTGGTGGAGACAGGCTGGCTGCATTTGGTGGGACACAGGCTGCATTTGGTGGACACAGGCTGTATGTGGTGGGACACAGGTTGCATTTGGTGGACACAGGCTGGCTGCATTTGGCGGGACACAGGCTGCATTTGGTGGACACAGGCTTCATTTGGTGGGACACAGGCTTCATTTGGTGGACACAGGCTGGCTGCATTTGGTGGGACACAGGCTGCATTTGGTGGACACAGGCTGTATGTGGTGGGACACAGGCTGCATTTGGTGGACACAGGCTGGCTGCATTTGGTGGGACACAGGCTGCATTTGGTGGACACAGGCTAGCTGCATTTGGTGGACACAGGCTAGCTGCATTTGGTGGGACACAGGCTTCATTTGGTGGACACAGGCTGGCTGCATTTGGTAGGACACAGGCTGCATTTGGTGGACACAGGCTGTATGTGGTGGGACACAGGCTGCATTTGGTGGACACAGGCTGGCTGCATTTGGTGGGACACAGGCTGCATTTGGTGGACACAGGCTGCATTTGGTGGACACAGGCTAGCTGCATTTGGTGGGACACAGGCTGTATTTGGTGGGACACAGGCTGCATGTGGTGGGACACAAGATGCATGTGGTGGGACACAGGCTGCATTTGGTGGGACACAGGCTGCATGTGGTGGGACACAGGCTGCATGTGGTGGAACACAGGCTGCATTTGGTGGGACACAGGCTGCATTTTGTGGGACACAGGCTACATTTTGCGTGACACAGGCTGCATTTTGTGTGACACAGGCTGCATGTAAGGACGGACTCCACTGGGCACACCTGATGGCATCTGGTGGCAGGCGACGTGGCTAGTGACACACTCAGGGCTCCCACTGATTCTGCATTATGGTGAGTTGAATTATTTCATTTTGTATTACAATGCAATAATAGAAATAATGCGCTTCAATCATCCTGACACCATAACAACTACCCGCTTAGGCTCTGAGGAAAGGAGCTCGCCCCCGAAACGCGTTAGCCGTTGCTGCATCTACTTGTGGGGTCCGGTCCCACTTCATCCTGGTGTTTGTTACTGCATACCTGCAGTCTATGTCCATGCCTGTATTTCAAGCTCCTTTGTGAGTATATTACTTGTTATTTACTTTTTAATAAATGCTACCAGTGGTAATGCGCTAGGTCGGTGCGGCCTCTCTTCTTTTTGTTACCATAACAACCATGGTGCCAGGATGATTGAAGTGCTAACACCAGGTGTTTGGAAAATCTTTATCTGCTGATTGTTAAACTTTCTAGAATACACATATTTCTATTGTTGTGTAGGATCTGGGCCTGCTGTCCCTCCATCCCTCTCCCTCCATCCCTCGTTCATCTCAGATGCTAACCACACCACCTTAGAGCCATGCCTACTATTTTGCTGAAACCACACCCATTTTCACCAAGTGGGAGGGGTCAAAAAGGAAGGGTGGGGTCTGGCGCCCCCCATCCTAAAACTTCACCAGCCGCCACTGCCTTCAAGGTATAAACACTGGTATCAAAGAGAGGCCCGGAGTAAAAGGAAGAAAGCAGGAAACGCAGGGCTGGCATGACAGGGGTTAAATGGGCTTGTTTAAGGTTTAGGGTACTGGGTCTAAGGCTACATGAAAGGTCAGCAGGCTGCAGGGGGCAGAGTTTGAGCTGGATGGAGAAAAGGGGGAATTAAGCAGTAGACAGGACGGGCTTCAGACGGAGAGGAGAGTGGAGCAACTTCCCACCCTCCTGCCCTGAATATGGTGGTTTGGGACCGGTTAGGGAATCGGGGGGTCTTTCTAAGCCAGATGTGGGGGTGGCGGAGTGCATGGTCCTTTTTTAGGTTCATATGGGCACCAAAGGTATGGTATAGGGAGTAGGACCGTTTGAGGTACGGCCCACAGGTGGTGGATGTGTACCTGCTAGTTGTCTCCGAGTTGGTTTTTTTTGCGGCTGGAGGCCTGTGAAGTGACAAGCAGGTACTGTCCTGGGTTTTATGCCTATTAGGACCTTGTAGCCCTTTTTCTATAATAAACAGTCTGGTCTGTTTTTTATGTTATTAATGTTAATTATTGGCTATTTATATTTGTTTAATAAAAAGGCTGCTATGGCCAATTTAACTCCAATTTTGTGTGGTGTGGTCACTAAGGGAAAAGGTGGGGTTTCTTGGTATAGCAGTAACAAGACATATTTAATACCATAGTCATGGCTTTCTGTACACTGTAATGTTTTGCCTAATTTTTCACAGCGCTAAAAATTTACCAAATAGATAAATAAAGCTGAATGTTTTAAATGCATAAAATACTGCGTAATACTGCGTATTCCAGTATTTTTTTTTACTAGAAATAATTTAATTTATAAAAAAAAAATAGCTGAAGAAAAAGTCAGTACAAAATCAAAATGAATGTAAAAACATTTCCATGTTGTTCCTTAATATCAGCGCTTTAGGCATGGGTCTAGTATGCCTAATGTGTAACAGATTACTCACCACCACCCATGTCATAAATTTGTGCCAAGTCTAGTAAAGTGCAGACACCAGACAGCGATAGATACAGCCCCATCTGCTGTGGGTTGCTGAAGGCCACATCAACATTCTGCGCTGCAGACTTATTATGAAAGGTTTAGTCGCTGTGTATCTGCAAAGCTAAAGTTATACATATCCTAACCGCGCTCATTACCCGCTGTCACACATTTTTACTCCAGCCCCTGAAATCATTCAATCCTCCACAGCACATGAATTACACACTACGTTGCACACGCATTAACCACAAATCTTTGCACACACGTGTTTATTTACATACAACCTATTCAACTCCCAACCTCCTGGGATTACTCCAACATAAATTGAGTCTTTACTACAGTTTACTTAAGTCTGAGTGCTTTGCAATTAAAGCAATAAATGTTTACGCAGGGATAAATCTGTTTTAATGAAACTTTCTCCCCGTCAAGTTTTTAAATCAAACCTTGAATTTGCAATTAGAATATACATTTTCTGTCTCACTCTCCAGCTGTTACTGTCACAGATCCCAGAAACGATAGAGAGCTAATCCCTGCAGGCTTCGCAAACCAGGGAGCCGCTAAACACTTGTAGGGCTAAGGTTGGGACATGACGGAATGCGCCAGGATTTCTTCTTCTGGGACACAATTAGCAGTGTCTTAAAATACACACAGAATGAATTATTATTATGTATGTTAATACATTTATCTGTATTTTTACTGTTGGAAATGGGGATGTTATTTTAGGCTCATCCATGGGGAACTACGTGAAAAATTCAATGAAAAAAAATTCACCTAGATTTACTGAAATGTACATATTTTTGCATAGCAAACAGGGATGAAATCCATGGGCCAAGCCCAGTTATGTCATCTGCATAGTTTCTAACTGTCCTTCATTTGGACAAACTGGCTCTCTTTCGCAATTAAATCCCGTTGCCCCACTTCCCACTCAGTTATTCCTCTTTTTGAGACATATGGGGAAAGTTCAAATATATATACAGTGGGGACGGAAAGTATTCAGACCCCCTTAAATTTTTCACTCTTTGTTATATTGCAGTCATTTTCTAAAATCATCTAAGTTCATTTTTTTTTTCTCATTAATGTACACACAGCACCCCATATTGACAGAAAAACACAGAATTGTTGACATTTTTGCAGATTTATTAAAAGAGAAAAACTGAAATATCACATGGTCCTAAGTATTCAGACCCTTTGCTGTGACACTCATATATTTAACTCAGGTGCTGTCCATTTCTTCTGATCATCCTTGAGATGGTTCTACACCTTCATTTGAGTCCAGCTGTGTTTGATTATACTGATTAGACTTGATTAGGAAAGCCACACACCTGTCTATATAAGACCTTACAGCTCACAGTGCATGTCAGAGCAAATGAGAATCATGAGGTCAAAGGAACTGCCTGAAGAGCTCAGAGACAGAATTGTGGCAAGGCACAGATCTGGCCAAGCTTACAAAAAAATTCTGCTGCACTTAAGGTTCCTAAGAGCACAGTGGCCTCCATAATCCTTAAATGGAAGACATTTGGGATGACCAGAACCCTTCCTAGAGCTGGCCGTCTGGCCAAACTGAGCTACCGGGGAGAAGAGCCTTGGTGAGAGAGGTAAAGAAGAACCCAAAGATTACTGTGGCTGAGCTCCAGAGATGCAGTTGGGAGATGGGAGAATGTTGTAGAAAGTCAACCATCACTGCAGCCCTCCACCAGTCGGGGCTTTATGGCAGAGTGGCCCGACAGAAGCCTCTCCTCAGTACAAGACACATGAAAGCCCGCATGGAGTTTACTAAAAAAACACCTGAAGGACTCCAAGATGGTGAGAAATAAGATTCTTTGGTCTGATGAGACCAAGATAGAACTTTTTGGCCTTAATTCTAAGTGGTATGTGTGGAGAAAACCAGGCACTGCTCATCACCTGTCCAAAACAGTCCCAACAGTGAAGCATGGTGGTGGCAGCATCATGCTGTGGGTATGTTTTTTAGCTGCAGGGACAGGACGGCTGGTTGCAGTTGAGGGAAAGATAAATGCATCCAAGTACATGGATATCCTGGACGAAAACCTTCTCCAGAGTGCTCAGGACCTCAGACTGGGCCGAAGGTTTACCTTCCAACAAGACAATGACCCTAAGTACACAGCTAAAATAACAAAAGAGTGGCTTCACAACAACTCCGTGACTGTTCTTGAATGGCCCAGCCAGAGCCCTGACTTCTGACCATTGAGCATCTCTGGAGAGACCTAAAAATGGCTGTCCACCAACATTTACCATCCAACCTGACAGAACTGGAGAGGATCTGCAAGGAGGAATGGCAGAGGATCCCCAAATCCAGGTGTGAAAAACTTGTTGCATCTTTCCCAAAAAGACTCTTGGCTGTATTAGATCAAAAGGGTGCTTCTACTAAATACTGAGCAAAGGGCCCGAATACTTAGGACCACGTGGTATTTCAGTTTTTCTTTTTTAATAAATCTGCAAAAATGTCAAAAATTCTGTGTTTTTCTGTCAATATGGGGTGCTGTGTGTACATTAATGAGGAAAGAAATGAACTTAAATGATTTTAGCAAATGACTGCAATATAACAGTGAAAAACTTAAGGGGGTCTGAATACTTTCTGTCCCCACTGTATGTATATATATATATATATATATATATACATATATATATATATATATACAGTATCTCACTTTGCTACAATGTAAAGTAGTGAGTGTACAGCTTGTATAACAGTGTAAATTTGCTGTCCCCTAAAAATAACTCAACACACAGATATTAAGGTCTAAACCGCTGGCAACAAAAGTGAGTACACCCCTAAGTGAAAATGTCCAAATTGGGCCCAAAGTTTCAATATTTTGTGTGGCCACCATTATTTTCCAGCACTGCCTTAACCCTCTTGGGCATGGAGTTCACCAGAGCTTCATAGGTTGCCACTGGAGTCCTCTTCCACTCCTCCATGACAACATCACAGAGCTGGGGGATGTTAGAGACCTTGCGCTCCTCCACCTTCCGTTTGAGGATGCCCCACAAATGCTCAATAGGGTTTAGGTCTGGAGTCATGCTTGGCCAGTCCATCACCTTTACCCTCAGCTTCTTTAGCAAGACAGTGGTCGTCTTGTGTTTGGGGTCGTTATCATGTTGGAATACTGCCCTGTGGCCCAATCTCCGAAGGGAGAGGATCGTACTCTGCTTCAGTATGTCACAGTATGTGTTGGCATTCATGGCTCCCTCAATGAACTGTAGCTCCCCAGTGCCGGCAGCACTCACGCAGCCCCAGACCATGACACTCACACTACCATGCTTGACTGTAGACAAGACACACTTGTCTCTGTACTCCTCACCTGGTTGCCGCCACACACGCTTGACACCATCTGAACCAAAGAAGTTTATCTTGGTCTCATCAGACCAGAGGACATGGTTCCAGTAATCCACGTCCTTAGTCTGATTGTCTTCAGCAAACTGTTTGCAGGCTTTCTTGTGCATCATCTTTAGAAGAGGCTTCCTTCTGGGATGACAGTCATGCAGACCAATTTTATGCAGTGTGCGGCTAATAGTCTGAGCACTGACCCCTCACCTCTTCAACCTCTGCAGCAATGCTGGCAGAACTCATGCATCTATTTCCCAAAGACAACCTCTGGATATGATGGTGAGTACGTGCACTCAACTTCTTCAACAATGGAAGTCAAATATAATCCCAATGATAAAGAATTCGTTTAGGGAGGTAGATAAAATTAGGTTAATGGAAGAACTAATACATATGCAAAATAACTTGGAAACAAAATTTGTTAGTACTTGCAAGAGCTGGTTGGAATTTAGAAAAACCCAGGTTTATGTGAACTATATGGGAAGTAACTAGATATTCCGTTGTTCCCCGCCTATGACCCCCTCCCTTCCTCTCCCTCTCCCCCTCCCCCCCTTTTTTTTTTTTAATTTTGTTTTGTTTTCTTATTGGTACACAATAATTAGGCACATTTTATTGGAGAAATTTGCAATGGAAATAAAATCGAGAGTTTCTCCTCCTTATAACTTAATAAAAGGGTTTGGAAACATTCAGTTTATTTATGTAAGAAAGAAGTTACTGATAGAACTAAACATTATAGATGATGGGTGAGGGAATTGTTACAGGTGGGTGTTTTTTTTATTTTTTTTTTTCACGGAAACGTGCACTTTTAAGGTGGAATCTCTAATAGGTGGCAAAAAAAGCAGAGAATTTCTCCTCTTTAGAAATCAATAGAAAGGGATGGGACTGGTCGCGTTTTATGTAAATAAGAAGGAATATCACTAAGAGAATTTTATGTTATAATTAGGGCACTCTTCACAATTTAACAAGGAAAAAATATAATACTGCTGTGGGTTTTTTTCTTTTTTTTCTTTCCTTTTTTTAGGGGGGACTAGATGGCGAGAGACAGTGAGATATCTTTAACATGAGGGAGTACGTTAGGAGATAGATCAACGTTTGTGTAATGTCAATTGTATTGTGTATGTTTTGAATGTTTTGTATATGTTTATATATATTTGTATGGTTACGAAAGGAAATGATTTGAAATGTAATGTTTTAACATGTATAATAATTTAATAAAAATAATTGAAAGAAAAAAATTGGTCAGACGAAGCACCAAAAAAAAAAAAAAAAATTACAAAAATGTGAAGGGTGTACTCACTTTTGTGAGATACAGTATATATAAAGATGTGCTGCATGGTCGAGTAGCTAGAAGAAAGCCATTACTACGCAAATGCCACAAAGTATCCCGCTTACAATACGCCAAACAGCGCAGAGACAAGCCTCAAACCTTCTGGTACAAAGTCATTTGGAGTGATGAGACCAAAATTGAGATCAAACATGATGGCAAGATGAATCCAGTATGTTAGAAAAAAATACTGGAGGAACATTTGCATTCATCAGCCAGGAAGCCACGCATGGGACAGACTTGGACATTCCAACATGTCAATGATCCATTACACAAGGCCAAGTCGTCCTGTCATTGGCTACAGCAGAATAAAGTGAAGGTTCTGGAGTAGCCATCTCAATCTCCTGACCTCAATATCATTGAGCCACTCTGGGGAGATCTCAAACGTGCAGTTCATGCAAGACAGCCCAAGAATTTACAGGAACTGAAAGCTTTTTGCCAAGAGGAATGGGCAGCTTTACCATCTGAGAAGATAAAGAGCCTCATCCACAAATACCACAAAATACTTCAAGTTGTCATTGATATTAAAGGGGGCAATACAGGGTATTAAGAACTGGGGTATGTAAACTTTTGATCAGGGTCTTTTGGGTAGTTTCTGTTGTGATTATGATTTAAAAAGAGTAAATACAGTTGATTGATAATAAATGGCTTCAGCCAAACACTAACCATGAGTGAAAGAAAAGTTTTTGTGTTATCATTCATATTTTCTTAAAAAAAGGCCAAGAAATCGTAAATTCTGCCAGGGTATGTAAACTTACGAGCACAACTATATATATATATATATATATATATATATATATATATATATATAAATATATATATATATATATATATATATATATATATATATATATATATATATATATAATTTTACTTTACTAGTACTGGCGATGATTAGCAAACTATAGCGGGACTGTTATATTCATTATATACATTCTGACATTCTGACACTAACTGACACTTATGCACTGTCACTGTACTAATGACACTGGCTGGGAAGGGGTTAACATCAGGAGCGATCAAAGGGTTAACTGTGTGCCTAACCAGCATTAATGTGTACTGTGGGAGGTGCTTTTACTAGGAGAAGACATAGAATTTATTCTCTGCTTTGCATGGACACAAATTCCATCCCTTCCGTCCTGTCAGAACGACGATTTGCCTTGTTTACATCACCGCTCTGTCTCTCTGCCTGATGATCTTAGAGTGCAAGCAGACATCAAGTGTGCCCCCTACCCGAAAGAGTCGGATAACGTATATATACGTGATCTGGTGCAGAGTTGCCAAAAACCTAAAGTGGTTAACTCAAAATAGTGTACATCTACGGTATGTAAGGAAGTGGATTGCTGGACCAGGAGTTACTAGCCAGCAGGATCATTTGGGAAGTTTCCCTTCACTTCTTGTCAAAGACAGTTGTCCCTGCAACAGGTGTCCCAATGAGAAAATTTCCCCTTACTGCTTCTGGGGACAACTCTTTAGCATTCCCCCTCATTATCTTTCTCAGTTACTATGGGCATTGGTATAACCAGAGGGGTAGTGGTGTATCGTCCATGGGTGCATCCATGGATGGCCGTGCCTGTCACTTTCTGGGTCCTGGGAATTTACAGTAGAGAGATCACAGTCCAGTGAGGTGGGTTAACGAGCGGGTGGGCCAGTCAGCGGGGTCGGCAGGTGAGTGAGCGGGCGGGCAGGGGCAGTCATCGGGTGAGTGAGCGGGCGGGCTGGTCGGCAGGTGAGCGGAGGTGCTGGCCAGTCATCATCTCTCACCGCCCGCCCTGCATCACTGCAGTTCCGCCCTCACTGTGCAGCCGTTGGCAGCAGAGAGATTACATCATCTCTCTGCTGCCTGTCTTCACTCTGGCAAGCGACAATCTGCACCTTAGCAGGCAAGTGACAATTAGCAATGTGTGGCAGGTGACATGGCAAGTTACAATCAGCAACGTGTGGCAGGTGACGTGGCAAGTGACAATCTGCAATGTGTGGCAGGTGATGTGGCAATTGACAATCAGCAACATGTGGCAAGTGACAATCCACATCTTTTGGCAGGTGACGTGGCAAGTGGCAATCCAAAACTTGTGGCAAGTGACAATCCGCAACATGTGGCAGGTGACATGGCAAGTGACAATCAGCAACGTGTGGCAGGTGACGTGGCAAGTGACAATCCGCAACGTGTGGCAAGCGACAATCCGCAACGTGTGGCAGGTGACGTGGCAAGTGACAATCAGCAACGTGTGGCAAGTGACATTACACATCTGGTGGCAGGTGACGTGGCAAGTGACAATCTACAACTTGTGGCAGGTGACATAGCAAGTAACAATCCGCATCTGGTGGCAGGGACATGGCAAGTTACAATCCTCATCTGAAGGCAGGTCGATGTGGAAAGTGACACACTCAGGGCTCCCACTGATTCTGTATTATGGTGAGTTGAACCATTTCATTTTATATTACAAAGTAATAATAGAAATAATGAGCTTTAATCATCCTGACACCATAACAACCATGGTGCAGTGATGATGAAAGTGCTAACACCAGCCATTGCTCCAATAAATTGAGCACAAAAAAACGTATTTTCTGGCAGTGCCCCTCCCGAGGCTAGACTCTGGATCTGACCCTGTCTGGACCTAGAGAGCAGGGTACAGCCAGCCCCAATGAGTAGTTCTCCCACATCACTCAGATGTGAACAGGGTCTAAATACAGTCAGGTCCATAAATATTGGGACATCGACACAATTCCAATCTTTTTGGCTCTATACACCACCACAATGGGTTTGAAATGAAACAAACAAGATGTACTTTAACTGCAGACTTTCAGCTTTAATTTAAGGGTATTTACATCCAAATCAGGTGAACGGTGTAGGAATTACAACAGTTTGTATATGTGTCTCCCACTTTTTAAGGGACCAAAATGGGACAGATTAACAATCATCCATCAAACTTTCACTTTTTAATACTTGGTTGCAAATCCTTTGCAGTCAAATACAGCCTGAAGTCTGGAACGCATAGACATCACCAGACGCTGGGTTTCATCCCTGGTGATGCTCTGCCAGGCCTCTACTGGAACTGTCTTCAGTTCCTACTTGTTTTTGTTGCATTTTCCCTTCAGTTTTGTCTTCAGCAAGTAAAATGCATGTTCAATCGGATTCAGGTCAGGTGATTGACTTGGCCATTGCATAACATTCCACTTCTTTCCCTTAAAAAACGCTTTGGTTGCTTTCACAGTATGCTTCAGGTCACTGTCCATCTGCACTGTGAAGCGCCGTCCAATGATTTCTGAAGCATTTTGCTGATTATGAGCAGATAATATTGCCCGAAACACTTCAGAATTCATCCTGCTGTTTTTGTCAGCAGTCACATCATCAATAAATACAAGAGACCCAGTTCCATTGGCAGCCATACATGCCCACGTCATGACACTACCACCACCATGCTTCACTGATGAGGTGGTATGCTTTGGATCATGAGCAGTTCCTTTCCTTCTCCATACGCTTCTCTTCCCATCACTCTGGTACAAGTTGATCTTGGTCTCATCTGTCCATAGGATGTTGTTCCAGAACTGTGAAGGCTTTTTTAGATGTTGTTTGGCAAACTGTAATCTTGTCTTCCTGTTTTTGAGGCTCACCAATGGTTTACATCCTGCGGTGAACCCTCTGTATTCACTCTGGTGAAGTCCTCTCTTGATTGTTGACTTTGACACACATCTACCTCCTGGAGAGTGTTTTTGATCTGGCCAACTGTTGTGAAGAGTGTTTTCTTCACCAGGGAAAGAATTCTTCGGTCAACTACCACAGTTGTTTTCCGCGGTCTTCTGGGTCTTTTGGTGTTGCTGAGCTCACCAGTGCGTTCTTTCTTTTAATGATGTTCCAAACAGTTGATTTGGCCACACCTAATGTTTTTGCTATCTCTCTGATGGGTTTGTTTTGTTTTTTCAGCCTAATGATGGCTTGCTTCACTGATAGTGACAGCTCTTTGGATCTCATATTGAGAGTTGGCAGCAACCGATTCCAAATGCAAATAGCACACATGAATTGAACTCTGGACCTTTTATCTGCTCCTTGTAAATGGGATAATGAGGGAATAACACACACCTGGCCATGGAACAGCTGAGCAGCCAATTGTCCCATTACTTTTGGTCCCTTAAAAAGAGGGAGGCACATATACAAACTGTTGTAATTTCTACACCGTTCACCTGATTTGGATTGTGTTGATGTCCCAATATTTATGGACCTGACTGTATAATAAATTAATCGACCCCAAATTCATCCTCCCAACTTCTCATTTTTGCTGACACTGAAATCGGTTTCACCAAAATCACTCCATTCACCCTTAATTGATACAATCCATATCTTGGACCAGGTAGAGATGCTGACAATAAAAAAAAGGTGTTGGTAAGTGCACAAGAATGTGTCACAGATTCCCAATCTTGCACACAATAGGCAACAGCAGTAAAAATAAACATTTGATGCGGCAAAAAAAAAAGCAAAGCATTACCAGTGATGGATTCTGAGTCCTGAAACAGGCACAGTGGAATTAAATTATATTTAACCCCTTTCCCGCCGAGAGTATGCAGATGTGTGTACTTGGCTTTCAGGGGTTATACCGGGATGATGCCCGCAGCTGCAGGCATTATCCCGATACTGTTTTTTAGAGGCGGCGATTAGCTTTCCAAGTATAACAACCGATGCAGCTAAAAGCCGCTCGGCTGTTATACCGGAGGAGCGGGAGGGGACGTCCACCCCTCCCGCCGCCTCCCGCCGCTCTTACCGGGTCTCCCGATCACCAATCCGCCGCCTCCGGCGGCTACTGACAGTCTGGAAGGAAGCCGTGAGTGGCTTCGTTCCAGCCTCCTAAACGTCATACTGTCACTTCCCGTTTACTCACCTGCCAATGGCGCCGGTTTTAAAAAAACATACAGTATTCAGAATCGCCGAAAAAAGCGATCTGAATACTGCGAAGTGCAAAGGAGGGATCGGGGGTCTTTTAGACCCCCGATCTCTCCATAAAGAGTACCTGTCACCACCTATTACTATCACAAGGGATGTTTACATTCCTTGTGACAGCAATAAAAGTGATCAATTTTTTTTTTTTAAACACAATTTATAAATATAAAAATAAATAAAATAAATAAGAAAAAAAAATGTTTTAAAGCGCCCCTGTCCCCGCGAGCTCGCGCAGCAAAGGAAACACATACGGAAGTCATGTCCGCATATGTAAACAGTGTTCAAATCACACATGTGAGGTATCGCCGCGATCGTCAGAGCAAGAGCAATAATTCTTGCACTAGATCTCCTCTGTAATGCCCTGTACACAAGGTCGGACATTGATCGGACATTCCGACAACAAAATCCTAGGATTTTTTCCGACGGATGTTGGCTCAAATTTGTCTTGCATACACACGGTCACACAAAGTTGTCGGAATGCGTTGACGTAAAACACGTACGTCGGGACTATAAACGTGGCAGTAGCCAATAGCTTTCATCTCTTTATTTATTCTGAGCATGCGTGGCACTTTGTGCATCGTATTTGTGTACACACGATTGGAAATTCCGACAACGGATTTTGTTGGCGAAAAATTTTATAGCCTGCTCTCAAACTTTGTGTGTCGGAAAATCTGATGGAAAATGTGTGATGGAGCCTACACACAGTCGGAATTTCCGACAACAAGGTCCTATCACTCATTTTCCATCGGAAAATCCGATCGTGTGTACAGGGCATAACTCTAACCTGGTAACCGTAAAATAAATTTAAAGCGTCGCCTATGGAGATTTTTAGGTACCGTAGTTTGTCGCCATTCCACGAGTGCGTGCAATTATAAAGCGTGACATGTTTGGTATCTATTTACTCGGCGTAACATCTTTCACATTATACGAAAAAAATTGGGCTAACTTTACTGTTTGGTTTTTTAAAATTCATGAAAGTGTCCCTTTTCCCAAAAAGTTGCGTTTAAAACACCGCTGCACAAATACCGTGTGACATAAAATATTACAACAATCACCATTTTATTGTCTAGATTCTCTGCTAAAAATATATATAATGTTTGGGGGCTCTAAGTAATTTTCTAGCAAAAAAATACGGATTTTAACTTGTAAACACCAAATGTCAAAAATAGGCTTAGTCATGAAAGGGTTAAAAAAAAAATGTGTTTATGGTATGGTTGCAATGAACAAAGAATCATCTCTGATGATTTGTTTGGGGCCATGGGACATCCAGTACACTGTGATGAATGAGGTTTATAGAAAAGGGAAGTAAGAAATATTAGTGACAGCTCTAATGAACGCTGCAATTTAGCAAATGCACTGTGACAGCGACGTGAGGAGTCTGAGGACGATGATGCATGAGAGCAGTCCCTGGTGCACACTGTAACAGGATAGTTAGTGTACAATGTGACTACCAATCAAAGGAAGTGTCTGAATATACAGTAAATGTATTTAAAAAAAATGATGATCAATGTGTTCTATCACTGTATGATATGATATTTGTGTGATATGATTAAAGCTCTGGTTCAGAAGTGTTAAAACATCTTTGCAATAGTCTTCTAATTTCTATCAATATGGCGTGTGTGTTTCATTCAGTTAAAACAGTATTAAAATCAAACCAAAAATCTAATATATTGCAGTTTACCAAATATTAGATGTGGTGGCAGCATTTGTTTTCTTTTTTAGGCTTTTTTTCCTCTGTTTTCACCTGGTGATCTGGGCAGTAACATATCTCTAGTATTATGCCCCGTACACACGGTCGGACATTGATCGGACATTCCGACGACAAAATCCGTCCGATTTTTTCCGACGGATGTTGGCTCAAACTTGTCTTGCATACACACGGTCGTACAAAGTTGTCGGAAAATCCGATCGTTCTGAACGCGGTGACGTAAAACACGTACGTCGGGACTATAAACGGGGCAGTAGCCAATAGCTTTTGTCTCTTAATTTATTCTGAGCATGCGTGGCACTTTGTGAGTCGGATTTGTCTACACACGATCGGAATTTAAACGATCGGATTTTGTTGTCGGAAAATTTTGATATCCTGCTCTCAAACTTTGTGTGTCGGAAATTCTGGCGGAAAAAGTCTAATGGAGCCCACACACGGTTGGAATTTCGGACAACACAATTCGATCGCACTTTTTCCGACCGTGTGTACAGGGCATTAGAGTGCCCCCCACTTTGGATAAAAAAAGCACAGGGGGCACCTTTGGACAGCAACATTATTAATCTGAGTGGAGGGCATTGTTAGAGGGACAAGCAGATTTAGATATACAAACAAATTGAAACTGGACTCCAGATAACACTTTATAAGCTGTTACAGCAATGTTTTTTTTTTTCTTTTTGGGATAAAGGTTTTATATAAATAAATACAGTATGATCATTTTAAGCACCCCTGCCAGCGCTAAATGGTTTGTCTCAACCCCGTAACTGATACTGTACATCTGCAGGACAGCTTGTTCTTTTGAAAAACAACAAGCTTATTGGCCAGATCACCAGGTAAATATAAAAGAAAGAAAGCCTAAAAAAGCCTAATGCAGCCATCACATATACAAATTGGTAAACTGCAACATAATAAATGTTTGCTTTTGAGTTTAATACCACATTAAACAGTTGCAGGACAATCCTTTAGCAATGGTCACATTATCGTGGTTCAGACTCCTGCATATCCTGTTTGAAAGACCAGTGGCCACTATCCTCTTTCTTCGAACAGGACTGTAACAAATGTGGAAAATCTAAGGCTGTTATTAGATTATAAATATTGATCTAATAGAAACAACAACATTTATGAAAGCAAAAGACTGCATACACTTGAGCAGATTAGCTCTTAATTGTTGCAGCCCAATATACTAAAAATGCAGGTACAGTATACTGAACAATCACGCACATATCTAGTGAATATTTAAAATGAACAGACACATCAAGAGCAGTTTTGACAAAAAAGCATAAAACAAAACTGGGCATCAAATTACATAATGTTCATTACACATAATATTTACCATAAACATTACACACAAAAAAAAAACATGACTTAAACATACACCCCTATTCCCAATATCCAAAAAAATCAAATAATACTTAACTCTGGTAGTTTAATGTCAACAGCTTACACTGGATATCTGGATAAATAGGAGCAGGACAATGGCTGCATGCTTGATCTTTCCACAGCCCAAAAAAGACTTCCCTTACCAATGCTAGGAACTTTATAGTTCTGTATCCCAGAGACCACCCACAGGATGTAATCATTCCTCTTGACCACTCACAGGTTCAGAGCCGGTGCTAGACTATTTTGTGCCCTAGGCAAGACCAGCTACTTGCATCCCCCCCCAAAAAAAATAAAGGCGGCAAATACAGCCTGTACAGGGATGCTTTATCACCTCCTTGCCAGACTGACTGGGGTACTGGGAGGAAGTGATGTTGTGTGCAGCACCTCATTGGCTGGATACCTCTTCTACATGGATTGGCTGAAGTTTGCAGGAGACGGCTTCATCTCCAGCTAACATCACCCAATCCTACAGCAGTATGCGGAACATCGGCGCAGTGTGTGGGGAACACGGCATCCATCTGAAATTTTGGGGCCCCCCAGGTTTCCCCCTTACATCAGAGTTTACCCCTTTCATTAGGATCCCCAAAGTCCCCCCCCCATCAGGGTCCCAAGAGTTCTCTCTCCTTAAATCAAAGACCCCAGAGTTCCTCTTACATCAGAGTCTGACTTTTATTAGGATACCCAAAGTCACCCTCATACATCAGGGTCCCCAGAGCCCCCCTTACATCATAGTCCCCGGAGCCCCCCTTACATCGGAGTCCCTGGAGCCCATTCCCTTTCAGTAGAGTCCCCAAAGTTGGACAGGAAGAGCAGAGTGAGGTAAGGAGAGTGGAGCGGTTTAAGAAAATACTTGGGGTGAAGACCCCATGAGTTACATCAGGATCCATTCCTTCTCATTGCAGCAATCGGATACAGGACAGGTGGAAACTGGGAGGCTGGGCACTGGGACTGGATAGGTTTTGAGAAGGAACTTCTTCCTCCTCTTCCTCTGAATGCCAGGGCTTGGGAGAGGGGCAAGCATGTGATTGTGGGTGGGTAGGAACCGCGCTATGACCAAATTGTGTATGGATCAGAATTGGGTTGTTTGACTCATTTCTGGTATTCTGGGAAATCATTGTCGATCGGGAGCTGAAGTCAATCAGCTGCAGCTACTGATCAATGTATTCTGACAGTGGCAGGTCCCAGTGGGTTTCCTCCATCCACTAACACTACTTATCCCTGTAACCCCCCACCCTAACACCTACCCTCCCTGGAAACCTAACACTCCCTTTAACAACAACACTAACCTTCCCTGTAGCCCTACAACTAACTTCCCTGTAATCCCAACACTAACATTAGGGTGGCAAAGCTAGGTTAGGCGATGTACTGGTACATAGGGATGAGCCGAACACCCCCCGGTTCGCACCAGAACATATCGAACAGGCAAAAAATTCGGAAGAACACACAAACACTATTAAAGTCTATGGGACACAAACATGAAAAATCAAAAGTGCCCATTTTAAAGGCTTATATGCAAGTTATTGTCATAAAAAGTGATTAGGGACCTGGATCCTGCCCCAGGGAACATGCATCAATGCAAAAAAAATTTAAAAAAACAATTGTTTTTTCGGGAGCAGTGATTTTCCTAATGCTTAAAGTGAAACAATAAAAATGAAATATTCCTTTAAATATCGAGCCTGGGGGGTGTCTATAGTATGCCTGTAAAGTACCACAGCAAAATGACAGTTCCAAAGGAAAAATTGTCATTTACAACTGATTGCGGCTGTAATGAATTGTCGGGTCTCGGCAATATAGATAAAACTCACTGAAAAAAAGGGCATGGGTTCCCCCCAAGTCCATTACCAGAGATTTTATGGGATTTTAAAGGTGTGAATAAGGTACAGTGATATCAGAGAGTGATATAAAAAATATGCTTTATTTAAACACAGATAAAAATTGTTTAAAAACAATTATACATGGAATAGAGCTTTTATGGATACAACAAGTTTTAGATGGAATTCCCAACATGTTTTGCCCACATTCTGGGCTTCCTCAGGGCATGCTGTCCATATGAGGTACAAGCCTACTATTTAATGAAGATATATATATATATATATATATATATATATATATATATATATATATATATATATATATATATCATAATATAAAAGGGAAGGTATATATACATACATTTATTTATTTAAACATCAAAAAATATAATAACTTTTCCAAAGTATAAGTATTCACATACATATGCGCATTCAGTCCGCGGACATCCTTACTCACCCCAGTCTCTTGAAATGTACTATGCTATAATCAAAAAATAGCTCAGGATGTCTGCAAACGCCACGGAAACCAAGAGCTACAGGTGACCACAGAGGGTATTCAAAGACCAGCTACAATAACATAAAAAATAGTACGGTCAATTTATATATCACAAGAGTGGGAATGAATCTCCAACAACAAAAAAATAAAAAATATAACAAGGGGAAAAATTCAACTTACAAAACAGAGTTTTGCAGTAGAACTCAATGAACAGGGACATAGACTCTCCACAGCAGGATACTTGTGTCTATAAATTCAAAGGACCAAGCAAAAACAAAAGGAATTTAAATGCTCCTAGTGAAAAGAAAATTAAGTCACTGACATGATGCCTTCAATTGAGCTCTTCAGACCAACAAACAGCAGCATCAATACATACTATTTACAAGTACCTAATGTCCTGCGGTGGTACGTATGTCCCTGTGTTTACAGCAACATGGAATGGCCGGAACAGGCAGCCTTAAATACCCCTGATCCAGTTTGAATAGGCCGGATGTGGACAAAATTACCATGCTGCGCATGCGTGAACCACATCACATCCGCCTTAAATTTACAATGTCTTGTTATCAGAGTTCTATTAGCTTTTTAGACATTAAGATTTTTGTTGAACCTGATGGCTCTCTGGGCACCTCTTTGTTTAGGAAGCCATCGGCTGGCAACACTATTTTGCACGCCTCTAGCTCCCATCCCCTACAGTATTCCCTACAGCATTCCTACAGTAAGTACCTCAGATTGAGGCAAAACTGTATCAGAGATGAGGATTTTCAAATTGATGCCAACTCTCTGTATCTACGTCTACGTGGAAGAGGCTATACTCATAGCATTCTAAAAAAGCCTTTAATATAGCTAAGGCCCATGTTCATGACACCTTGATTTATAAGAAAAAACTAAACCAACTTCTCAGTCAGTGAGAATAATTACCGTATTTATAGGCGTATAACACGCACAGGCGTATAACACGCACATTCATTTTCAGAGGGAAATTTCAGGAAAAAAAACTTAAATTTTAAATAAGAAACTTTGAAGCAAAATAAGGGTCAGTGCCCATTTGCAGCCTCACCATTGCCATCAATGCTGCCTGATCAATGCCCATCTGCAGCCTCACAAGTGCCATCAATGCAGCCTCATCAGTCCACATCAATGCAGCAGCCTCACCATTGCCATCAGTGCAGCCTGATCGATGCCCATCTGCAGCCTAGAGGGGATGGGGAGGGGGGTGGGATGAGCGCCGACAGATTACATACAGTGAGAATCTCCTATGATAGACAAAACAGTGGTCCAATGGCGGCCCAGGAGATGGGACTTCCTATTACAGAGGCCACCAAGTAAACAGGAGATTCTCACTGTATGTAATCTGACGGCGCTCGTCCCACCCCCCTCCCTGTTCCCTCCAAGGCAGCTAAAATTGAAGTATTGGCGTATAACACGCACACGCTATTTGCACCCAATTTTCATGGTGAAAAAGTGAGTGTTATACGCCAATAAATACAGTACCTCATATACAAAACAACATAGACAAGTGAGACAGGTGATAAACAAATATTGCCCATTATTGTTGGCTGACCCTATGGTAAGTAAATATGTGGAAGAACAACCACAAATTACCTACAGATGAGCTAAATCTTTAAAGGACCATCTGGTCCAAAGTCACTATAGAACTCCAGCACCATCCATTATGACCTCTGGCTCATTTTCATGTAGAAAGTGTAATCATTGCCAATTCATGCTAAATAGTGATCAGATAATACTGCCTAATGGTCAAATTCACAGAATCAAATATAGAGTAACATGTCAAACACCTGGAATTGTGTATCTAATGAAATGTACCTGCAAGTGTTTTGATGTTGGAAAAACTAAACGCCCCTTTCTGAAGCGAATCAAGGATCATGTTTCTCATATCAAAAAACGTAAAATGGAAACCCCAATAAGCAGTCATGTTGGTCTATTTCATGGCTTCAGTTTACATAAAATACCATAAAATTTATGGCACTAGAGCATATTCCCACTGATGTTAGAGGAGGAAGCACGGATCAAAAACATTTACAGTTAGAAGCTTGCTGGATTCATTTCTTGAAAGCTACAGTCTTTCTTGGATTAAATGAAATGTTAAAGCGGAGTTCCACCCAAACATAGAACTTCCCTTTTAAGGAAAGGTGACCCCCTGACATGCCACATTTGGCATGTCATTTTTTTGGGGGGGGAGCGGAAACCCTCTTTTTAGAGGGTTCCAGCTCCCACTTTCTCCTAGGGCGCTAGAAGTAAGTTCACCTCTCCCCCTCCCTCTCGGCAATCATCTGGGTTTACGTCCCAGATGATTGCCCGGCCAGTCACAGTGCGCAGTGTGGCTTGTGCATGTGCAGTACATGCCCGGCTGTGAAGCCACAGCCGGGCGCCCACAGTGACAATGCTGGCGCCACAGAGAGGAGGGGGAGGTGAGCGGGGTTTTGTTCCCCCACATCGCTGGACCCTGGGACAGGTAAATGTCTGATTATTAAAAGTCAGCAGCTGCAGTATTTGTAGCTGCTGACTTTTAATTTTTTTTTTTAAGTCGGAACTCCGCTTTAAGCTACAAACTTTTTTTATAGGAACTACCATCACTTTAAGGACTCTTCCCTGTTTTTCCCCCTCTCCCCTTTCCCTTTCCTTCTCCCCCCCCCCCTTTCCTCCCCTTTTCCTTCCCCGATCCCTTTTTACCCCCTTCTCTTCCTTTTAGTCATCTCTCATTAACATCGCAACTCCCCCCTTTTTTGTCCCTTCAAGATCTTGGCCATAGAATCTAGTTGGCGATTATTTACAGGATCATCTACAATATTAAGACCTTTGACCTTTGAATGTATTATCTTGTGATGTTGTTGTTGTTGTTGTTGCTATATAGTGAGAATGATGTGGATATATGATTCTGTATGCTTTTTTACTAATCATCATTTGTTTATGTTTATATTTATCTATTTTGTTGCAAATTATTGAAATTAATTGTAAATACATGTGCGCCCTCTTTCTAATGACATCCTTTTGGTCCTTCATAGTTTCTTCCCCTGTTTTATATTTTTATTTTTAACCTTTTTGAACTTTTGTCTCTTTGGAATAGTTTGTTTATTGCTTGGTTTGTGTCAGGGCTCGGCTCAGCCCCTCCTTCTCTGAGCTGTCCACTCAGCTGTCGGCTAATTGCCATATCCTATCTCTCCACAGTGACTCACCTGTCGATGAAATCCTGCTCGTCAGTCCTGTCTACTTAAGCCGTCCAGCCCAGATGATCTCTGCCTTTGCCTTGGTCACATCTCTAGACACACTCTCCTGTGTTCCTGTTAAAGACTTGCTTGGCTGACATTCCTTCTGGCTCCGGATCCTGCTTGCTGTTCTACTATGCTCATCTCTTGCTCCTGACGTTTTGGCTTGTCTGACTATGCTTTCGGTTCCTGAACTCTGGCTATGTTTTGACTACATTTACTCTGTTTACCTTTTTTATTATTATTAAACAAGTGAGATTTACCTGTACTTCTGTCTCAGTCTGATTCATGGTTTCTGACAGTTTGCCTCTGAGCACTTGGGGTGACCATATGGATGCCCAGGGTGTCTGATCCAGGTCAGCCTGGACAGCGCTCGGTTCACAGTGCTGTTAATTTTCTTTTCACTAGGTGCATTTAAATTCCTTTTGTTTTTGCTTGGTTCTTTGAATGTTTAGACACAAATATCCTGCTGTGGAGAGTCTATGTCCCTGTTCATTGAGTTCTACTGCAAAACTCTGTTTTGTAAGTTGAATTTTTCCCCTTGTTGTATTTTTTATTTTTTGCTGTTGGAGATTCATTCCCACTCTTGTGATGTATAAATTGACCGTACTATTTTTTATGCTATTGTAGCTGGTCTTTAAATACCCTCTGTAGCTCTTGGACACTTTTATGGATACCTTATTTGCACCTTAAAAATCCCATAAAATCTCTCTATATCTATTTAATTAAGGAATGTGGTGCTAATTATAGTGGGCTGCCCGTAGTTATAAAATCCATTCTTTATTGATTATAACAGTGATCATCACTGTAATAAGCAATAACAGAAAAAAATCCATCATCACCTGCCCAGTGAGCTACTCAGATGAAAGTATGCAAAAAAAAAGTTAAAAAAAAAGAAAATATAAACAATTGAAAAAACAATTATTTATTTATATTTACTGTCCCCAGTCAGTATCCTTGATCATTGCCATACCAGTCATATAATGAAGCTTTACTGCACTGGTATGTAAAAACAATTATGATTTTTTTTTTTTTTTTTAATTTCTTAATTTTCCAAAAAATTGTGACAAAAAAACTTCAAAAACTCACCATGCCTCTTACTAAGTACCTTGGACTGTATACTTTCCAATATTTGTCCTGGCATTTTCGGACCTCAAGAAATGAGACAGGCCACCAAGTACATCAGGATTGATCAATTTTCAGATATGTATAATACAGTGGCGGCCCATCCATAGGGGGCGCTCGGGCGCTGCCCCCCCCCCAATCTGTAAAAAAAAAATTTTTTTAAATGGTCACTTTAATACCCTGTACACACGGTTGGATTTTCCGACAACAAATGTTCGATGGGAGCTTGTTGTCGGAAATTCTGACCGTGTGTAGGCTCCACCTGACATTTTCCATCGGAATTTCCGACAAACAAAATTTGAGATTTGGATCTCAAATTTTCCGACAACAAAATCCGTTCTGGTAAATTCCGATCGTGTGTACACAATTCCGACGCACAAAGTTCCACGCATGCTGTGAATCAATTGCGAGACGGAATCGCTCAGTCTGGTAAAACTGTAATGAATGTGATTAAGAAATGTGATCATGGTGAACTGTCTATTCCAATACATGCTTTATATACCTAACATATATATATATATATATATATATATATATATATATATATATATATATATATATATATATATATATATATATATATATCAGCTTCTACGCTTAATAAGCCTTAAGACATAACCAGATTTTTCTGCAAAGCTCACCCTTTCCCTTGCTGCTGTGGAACTGAAGAGTTAACAAAAAGTTTACACCTGCTTCCGAGAATACATTCAGACTATAACAACATAACACCAATGGATTAAAAGAAGCAAAAAATGCTGCAAGAACCAAATTTACTTCCTCAAATGTTCACCAGCTAAAAGCCAAAACTTTGTCACATACTTTGCACTATATGTATTTTTATATTTGTGGTTTGTACGCGCCAGTCTTGTTGACCTATCTCAATCTTTAATGAAATGTATAAAAATCTGAAAAAGAGGAAATTAAAACAGAAAGTAATTTGACTCTGAACTAAGCAGTCTCAGTGTGAAAAATAGGGGATTATTGCCTGGATCAACCGATAGGTTAATTATATAGATGGTTGTTTTAACAGATAAGTATCAAAGATTCATGCAGGCAAAAGTCTGCATGCAGTTCCAAGGTGCCCTATGAATCATATAACAAAAACATAAGAGAAAGAGTTCTCTAAAAGAGGGTCAGCAAGGAACACTAATATTGATACAAATCAGCTTTATTGATTACCAAATAGTATACCAAATTAAATACAAAAGAAAGTGAAAAAACCAGCAATAGTGACTGACGGTTACCACAAACCAATTAAAATGGGACAACGTTGTCACAAGGGGTGATTAAAAACATGTGGGAGCCGCGGCTTCACATCCACTCATATACATCATACATATCTCTAAATTATAAATAAGGTATAATGAGCTAAATGATATAATTCAGATTAAGTATAGCTGCCCTATTAGGGTACCAGATATATGTAGCGGTTGGCAAAAACCTGTTGTTGAGGGTCCTGTGTGGTGGGGGCAGGTCATATATCAATAGCAGAGATGTGGGTGGATGGACAATCTGGCAATTGATGAGGTATATAATAATTCAATTTAGATAAATCGATCTGCTGAGGAATAAGCAATGCCCAGTTGGTGCACACGCATTGTATGTATAGCAGCTGTTTGGATGGCAAATCAAATCATATCCCGGTTCCAGCAAGTAGATATAAATTGTGCAGTTCAAGCAGCAAAATATATGTCCATGGAGACAGGTATAGGAGGTGCAAACAATACTGACATACTTTTATAAAGACGCTGAATGAAATGGAAGGATCTCACCAGCCTCAGTAGCTCTGTCGCCAGGTTTGCAGTAAGTCCTCAGTCCGCAGTTCCTGAGTCTCTACATGGATAGGTGCCGCTGTAATAAGCGGATAGGTGCCAAGATGAAGGAACCGTTTGATGATGAAGCCGCCGTAAGGCAGGTGTCTCAGTATGGAGAGATGTTGATGAAGGAGACAAACATCAGCTGTTGAGTTGTGCAGGAATAGGCCGGATCGAATAGTGCGGGTCGAGTTGCCAGGTCGAATTGCCAGATCGAATAGCGCGCGGCTCCCAGTGACGTGCTGACGTCACACCGCTGACGCGTTTCACCAGCCAATGGACGCTGGTTTCCTCAGAGCGAGGAGGGGTCAGTGGTGAAGGGTTTAAATAGCCATTTAAGGGATGCAGTTCCTATTTTTATCCACTAGATGTCACCATCCGGACCACTCATATGAGAGACATTCAGCAAAGGGAAAAAAAAGGGAGCTTACTTGAAGCATGCATGCTTTATATTCAACAATCTGATCAGGGGTAGATATAATAAGATCGGAACTTTTGTTCTGAATTTAAAAAAAAAACTAGCATTCGTAATAAAGATAGCACATTCCTCAAATTTTTAAATCTTTTAATGCAGCGCATTCTCTTCTTCTTTAGAATGCTAGAATAATGAAGTTGTTTTGCTGCTCATATTCACACAGAGTTCTGACAACCTGATTTCTTTATTATTTCTCGTAATCTCCTGAATAATTGTTTTTTTTTCGTCAGATCCCCATAAAAATGTTTAGAATTTTTGTTTATATATATATATATTTTTTATTGAGATCTCCTATTTTTTTTTTTTTTAATAGTGATCTCCATAATTTTTTCTTTCGTTTTGTGTCAAGTTACCACAACATCATTATTATCTTGTATTTTTTAACCTCAAGGAGGTTGATGCTGGTGTCCCTTGTTAATTTGACACTGTATTTTTAAAATGTACCTGCCTACTCACAAACTGTCCTTTTTGAAGTTAAACACATAGGCAAGTATATATAAAAAAATAGCCGATTATTTTTGGGTCAGAACAAAATAAAGAGGAAGGCAATGCTGGAGAAACTGGTGGAACTTGTGAAGCCTTTGTACCCCAGGGCACACATCAATTATTTTACAGTAAAAATTGGTGGCCTGAGGAGTCTATATAATAGTGAGCACAATCCGGCCCAGGACTACAAGAGATCAGGAACAGCAGCAGATGACATATCTGTCCCCAGGCTGTGGTCTTACAACAGCCTGCATCTTTTGTCAGACCACACCAAACCCAGGCCATCACTCTCTTGTCTTCCTTACATGCTTGCTTCCAGGCTGTGGCTCTGGTAGTTTTGGCAGGAAGTGGAGGAGGAGGAGGACCATGTTTGAACTCACAAATGTGGCTTTGGCTTGTGAGTTTGCCCCTCCACCCCTTTTTTAGGGCTCGTAACATAATTTTCTCACATAAGAGGTGTTGGCCCTCCTCCATTTCCTGCATTTTGCATGCTGCCATGTAGGCATTGTCCTCTTGATTATTGGGGGGGGGGGTTCTGAGGGCTGCAGTAGCCTTCTGAAATAGGCCAAGTGCTGCGTCCTCTAGGTTACTCCTCTTCCTGGGACTTTTTTGTGGAATGCGGAGGGGAGGGACCTGGTATTTGGGCAGGCTACTGGGCCCGGCCACCTCCTGGCTGCCACTTACCCCTGCCACCTCCTGGCTGCCACATTCCACAGCCTCCTCCTGGCTGGGACTTTCCTGTGTATGAAAAAGGGACATAGTTTAGTTTTTGGTTCATCAATCACACACAATTGTCAGCTCATAACTGTTGCAAACTGAATGTTAATATATAGAAAAGACTATCATTCTGACCCCAGCATTTTTCGTTCTTGTCCCAATCATTTGTGGCTACTACTGTCTATTGATATGTAAAACACTTTGTAAAATCAGAAGTTACTGATCAATAATAACATCTAGTTATATATAACATCATTAATTATTTGACTAGAAATATGTTGAACAATGCTATACCTGGCTCAAGCTGGGCTCTTCCACTTCTTCCTGGCTGGAAGGCCCAGGTTGGACGTCGGAAGCCTCAGCTGAGGTGGAAGGAAGTCTTGAAGAAAGATTGGAGAGTGCTGGCCTGGGTTCAGTCTGGTCTGCCAGAAAATGCAGTCTGTCATAGTACCACATCCTGGGTACATAATCATGTCATCTGCTGCAGCTCCTGATCTCTGGGAATCCTAGTCCTTCTTGCTCTCCCTATTATAAGTGCTCCTCATGCCACCAATTAGGGCCTATAAATAGAGCAGTGGTTCTCAACTCCTGTCCTCAGGACCCACTAACAGGCCAGGTTTGCAAGATAACTGAAATACATCACAGGTGATATCATTTGCTGCTCAGTGATTGAAGTATTCTAGTCTGTATCTCCCCAAGGTAATATATAAAACCTGGCCTGTTAGTGGGCCCTGAGGACAGGAGTTGAGAACCACTGAAATAGAGGATGTCTGCCGTGGGGATCACCGGCTTCACAAATTTAAACAATTGATCCAGTGCTGCCTTCTTCTTTGGTTTATTGTTATAAAAGGGGTGGTTTACCTGCCACAGACAGGGCAGCTCCCTGTACATATCAATGAATATGGAGATAAAGTCCTCATCATTGAATAGATCCATTTTCTATGCAAGACACAACACAAGACAAACCCTAATGTCAGGCTAAACTCTCCTAATCTTGTCCCAATATAGGCCTCAATCTAGAAGCAGTATAGGCCACTGATGCAGGGCTGGTACAAGGGGGGGTGGAAGGGGTGGATGCCCTGAGCGGTACTATTTACTAGAGGAAAAGGGGCGCATGTGAAGTGCTGGCTGTGTACTTCTAAAACTGTCTGGACACACCAGCCACTAATACCAACACCTGCAACGATGTGCAGAGTGTGCTCCTGCACCTGGCACAAGCCTAGAACAGACCAGCGCTTCACTTATTCACTCCACTGTCAGTAGAGATACACACCCTTACAGGCACTTGGTATTCTCTGCCCAGCGTCACACACTGAGAAGCTGGCCAGAGGCAGGATGGGAGCAGTGGCATGGCTATGGGGATGGGGTTGGGGAGCGACCACCCCCTGGGTGACACCATAAAGAAAGCTGGCAGTTGTAGTGGGTGCTGTCAAGCTCCCCTCCCTCCACCCCCCATCAGTGAAGCTCTGATAGAGGCGGTGTGACAGGGGAGAGGCGAGCAGTGCAGGAGAAGAGATAGCGGCTCTCTCATTAGGTTCGCCGCCCAGCTTCCTGCCCGCTCTTTTCCCCTCCCCATTGGCCACAACGCAGGGCCAATCACAGCGACCCATTACTCTCCACAGGGAAGAGACTACAGCTCCCAGCATACACTCTGCATGGGGAAAAAAGAGAAAGAGAGCACGGAACCCAGAAACAAGCTGGGGGAATGAGTGATATACTTTAACTGCTTCAAAAGACAGAAACAGAGAGAGAGGAGTGTACAATGGGGAAGCCAAACAGAGAGCCATACTGCTAACCAGAGAGAGCCACGCTGCTAATCAGAGCCACCAGAGAGAGCCACGCTGCTAACCAGCGCTACCAGAGAGAGCCACGCTTCTAACCAGCACCACCAGAAAGAGCCACGCTTCTAACCAGCACCACCAGAGAGAGCCACGCTTCCAACCAGCACTACCAGAGAGAGCCAAGCTGCTAACCAGAGCCACCAGAGAGCCACGCTGCTAACCAGAACCACCGGAGAGAGCCATGCTGCTCACCAGAGCCACCAGAGAGCCACTACCAGGGTACAGATGTGCTACACTACTGACCAGAGTCACCCTGGGCAACACAGAGCGAGCAAACATCTAGCTAGAGGGATCACTGCGGCAGTTTCGATGGGTCTGGTAAGAGGGCCTGTAGGCCATTATCCTTTACTGATCCTAGTCACTGAGCCATTAGGAACCGCCTAGCCTGGTATCCTCTAGCCCTAAAATTGCCTCTGCAGGCTAGAGGATAACAGGTTAACCAATTATTGACTGCCACAATGAGCTCCAATGCTGTGCTGCTAGCTCCAAAATATTGTGTGTGTGTGTGTGGGGGGCGCAGTTTGCCATCTTCGCTCTGAAGCACCAAATGACCTTGTCCCTGCACTGCTGCACTGATGCATCAAGTTAAAATTGTACCTTTGTTAGAATGATCAGTGCTTCCGCTACTCCTTCCTCCGCTCACAGATCGTATGTACGACACACACGTGTTACGCTTTATATACACTGCGCATGCGTGAAACTCTGCCCGCCCCAGACGTTCTTTCTAGTACATTCCCCGCCCCTTGTTTTTTGGCGTAGTGGGAGAGCACATGGCGGAGAGACAACAGGTGCATGAAGACAGCAGCAGCAACGACAAAAGCCCGGAGCCACGAATGTCCCAATCCCGGAGGATAATTAAGGCCTCAAATATGGCCTTTTTAGAGATGGTGGAGACGGTGGACATCTTCAAGAGGGCTGACTATGACGGGAAGCATGGACCGTACCCAAACCCAAATGTGAGAAAGGCCAAGATCATGACTAAATTTGTGAAAAGTCTGCCGAAGAATTTTGGGGTACAGCGATCCAAGGATCAACTGAGGAAACGATGGTCAGACCTCAAATTGAGGGAGCAGGATCAGTACAGAAGAATCAAGAGAGTGCTGCAAAAAAGTACATTTTTTGTCATGTGTTCCTATTTTTCTTCTTACGTTCGGGCTCCTCCATGTGCTTTTCTTTATTATTGTAAAGTTTAAAATGGCAAGTTTCAGGTTCGTGGGCACAGTAATCGTTCGTAGTAAACATCGTTTGTTTGCCCACTAATATGATGTTTTTTGCAGATGCAGGTTAACTACATTTGGTCATGCCTATTTGTCTTAAAAGAAGTTTAGTACATCGTTGTAAAGGTAAGTATTCCATCTTTGTAAAGGGAAAAAATCATGTCTTCAGCTTTGAACTCTGCCAAAACAGACAATTGTGCGACACTTCCAAGCAATGTTTCATATTCCTACTTTTTGCCTCAAATATCTGTGTGCTAAGTATACCTTTATTTTATTCACATAGGGAAGAAAAGACTTGGGTCGTCTGAGGTCACCAGGGACCCCAACCTCCTAAATGAGGGGAAATCCAAAAACAACAACCAGAAGATGTGGAGGAAGGAGAGGTTTATGAAGTGGGCGAAATAGTGACCACAACAGGTGAGTGTCTGAGACCACTTCAGGTAATAGATGGATGCCTGAATATTTAAAATACATGGTGTTTTTTTTTTTTTTAGGTGATGTTGAAGAAGAAACACATTTCACAAGTGCAAGTGCACAAGTCCTCATCGGGGAGATCATGGTGTGCAATTGGGATTTACAGAAGATGAAGGAAGACATCAATGATGTTGAAAAAAGACTCAAAAACATCATTGATGTTTTAGGCAGAATCGAAAACACACTAACATTTATCAAATTCTTTCTATTTTTCTAACTTTGCTCCAAAATTTTGAAAGCCAAATTTTGAAGATGCACATAGTGTGTCAACATATACAAGGTACATGTTTTGGGGGTGCAACCCCTTCCTCGCAACTAAAGTAGATGAGAGGAAGGGGTTGCACCCCCGAAACACGTCCATTGATCCCCCATGATGAGAGCTAGCACATGTTGACATTAGGCATGGGATCAGGAGGGAAATCCCCACTTTGACTGTCAATTTGTGTTTATCTTCAAAATTTGGCTTTCTCAGGGGTGACATCACCCCATATGATGAAGGCAATATCAACAGAGTTTGGACATACCAATGTCTGATATTGCCTTCACTTTGTCAAAGTTGAACTTTGTGAGTTGTGTATTGTTTTATGGTTTTAAACATGCCTGTTTTAACACAAAAAAGGCTATTTATATTGTCCAAAAAAAAATGTTATTACTAAAATATGTTGGTTTGTTCAAAAACCCTTTTCTATCGCACATGTGAACGTGCACAGAGTAAATCGTTTTCTACTCAACAATGTGTGGCTTTTTCTTTCAAGGCTCAATATCATTTTTTGGACTAAGTTGGTCTTTACACTGAAATGGGGGTTATTTACTAAAGGCAAATCCACTTTGCACTACAAGTGCACTTTCAATGCAGTTTCAAGTGTAGTTTCATGTGCACTTTTGCAGTGCACTTGGAGTGCAAAGTGGATTTTCCTTTAGTAAATAACTCCCACAGTGCTTTATAATTTACCACAATCATGCCATTTTCGTGACTCACCAAAATTCATTCATGGTGCTGAAAATTATGTATATTTTATCAGTAATGCATTACATACATTAACAACAAAAACAAGGTGTGTGTATCAGACCCACAACATAATAATAGTTTGCTGAAGAAGAGATTGTCACCTCATGTATCAAATAAATTACATTAGCACAGGGCCAGATTAAGAGCAACATGGTCCTGGTGCTAAGGATTTTGGTGGGCCTTTTTATGGAAATAAATAAAATGAAAACGCAAACAATTTTTTGTTGAATTAAATTAAAGAGAGAGAGGGGTGTGAGAGAGAGAGAGAGATAGCGAGAGAGGGAGAGAGAGGGGGGGGGGGTGATATCGAGATAGGGGGCTGAAAAAGAGGGGATAACAGGGAGGGGAAAAGAGAGAGAAAGGCGTTGAATGAGAGAGATGGGGATGAGAGAGAGGGGGTGAGAAAAAGGGGAATAGAGAGAGGGTGAAAGAGAGAGAGGGTGGTAGGAAAAAGGGGGTTGAAGGGGGTTGAAGGGGGCAAGAGAGAGAGAATGGGGGATGAAGGGGGTAAGAGAGAGAACAGGGTGAAAGAGAGGGGATGAGAGAGCGAGAGGGGGTGAAGCACAGCACATTACATGGCGGGCACAGCACATTACACTGTTGGCACATCCCGATACAGCACATTACAAGGTAGGCACAGTACAATATATGGTGGGCACAGCACATGACATGGTTGGTACTGCACAACACAGCACATTGCATGGTGGGCACAACACAGCACATGCACACGGTGGGCACAGGACCTTATATGGTGGGCACAGCACATGACATGGTGGGCACAGCTGAGCACATTACATAGTGGGCACTGCACAGCACATTATATGGTGGGCACAGCATATTATATGGTGGGTACTGCACATGGCATGGTGGGCACTGCACAGCACATGACAAGGTGGGCACTGCATGACACCACATGATATGGTGGGCACTGCATGACACAGCACAGCACATTACATTGTGAGCACAGCACATTAATTGGTGGACACCGCACATGACATGGTGGGCCCTGCATAGCGCATTCCATTGTGGGTACTGCACGGCACATGCCATGGTGGACAATGTACAGCACATTACATGCTGGGTACAGCACATTACATGGTAAGCACTGCATGGCGCAGCACATGACATGGTGGGCACAACACAGCACGACAGGGTGGGCACTGCACAGTTATGTACATGGTGGGCACAACACATGGCAGGGTGGGCACAGCACATGACATAGTGGGAACTGCACATGACATGGTGGGCACTGCATGGCACATCACATTACATGGTGGGCACTGTACATTACTTGGTGGGATCACTGCATGGCACAGCACATTACATGGTGGGCACTGCACATTACATGGTGGGCAATGCAATGTACAGCACATGACATGGTGGGCACTGCACATTACATAGTGAGCACTGCAATGCACAGCAAATTACATACTGGGCACAGCACATTACATGGTGGGCCCTGCATAGCGCATTCCATTGTGGGTACTGCACGGCACATGCCATTGTGGATAATGTACAGCACATTACATGCTGGGTACAGCACATTACATGGTAAGCACTGCATGGCGCAGCACATGACATGGTGGGCACAACACAGCACGACAGGGTGGGCACTGCACGGTAATTTACATAGTGGGCACTGCACATGACACAGTTGGCACTGCATGGCACAGCACATTACATGGTGGGTACAGTGCATTACATGGTGGGCACTGCATGGCACAGCACATGACGTAGTGGGCACAGTGCATTACATGGTGGGCACTGAATGGCACAACACATTACATGGTGGGCACTGCATGGCATAGCACATTTCATGGTGGGCAATGCAACTGCACATTACATGTTAGGAACTGCACATGACATGGTGGGCACTTCTGAACAGCCCAGCACATTGGGCACAACACACTACATGCTGGGCACAACACATGGCAGGGTGGGCACAGCACATGACATAGTGGGAACTGCACATGACATGGTGGGCACTACATGGCACATCACATTACATGGTGGGCACTGTACATTACTTGGTGGGATCACTGCATGGCACAGCACATTACATGGTGAGCACTGCACATTACATGGTGGGCAATGCAATGTACAGCACATGACATGGTGGGCACTGCACATTACATAGTGAGCACTGCAATGCACAGCAAATTACATACTGGGCACAGCACATTACATGGGGGGCACTGCAATGCACAGCACATGACATAGTTGGCACAGCACATTACATGGGGGGCACTGCAATGCACAGCACATGACATAGTTGGCACAGCACATTACATGGGGGGCACTGCAATGCACAGCACATGACATAGTGGGCACAGCACATTACATGGGGGCACTGCAATGCACATGACATGACATGGTGGGCACAGCACATTACATGGAGGGCACTGTAATGCACAGCACATGACATAGCGGGCACAGCACATTACATGGGGGCACTGCAATGCACATGACATGACATGGCGGGCACAGCACATTACATGGGGGGCACTGCAATGCACATGACATGACATGGTGGGCACAGCACATTACAAGGGGGGCACTGCAATGCACATGACATGACATAGTGGGCACAGCACATTACATGGGGGGCACAGCATATTATATGGTGGGTACTGCACATGGCATGGTGGGCACTGCACAGCACATGACAAGGTGGGCACTGCATGACACCACATGATATGGTGGGCACTGCATGACACAGCACAGCACATTACATTGTGAGCACAGCACATTAATTGGTGGACACCGCACATGACATGGTGGGCCCTGCATAGCGCATTCCATTGTGGGTACTGCATGGCACATGCCATGGTGGACAATGTACAGCACATTACATGCTGGGTACAGCACATTACATGGTAAGCACTGCATGGCGCAGCACATGACATGGTGGGCACAACACAGCACAACAGGGTGGGCACTGCACAGTTATTTACATGGTGGGCACTGCACATGACACGGTTGGCACTGCATGGCACAGCACATTACATAGTGGGTACAGTGCATTACATGGTGGGCACTGCATGGCACAGCACATGACGTAGTGGGCACAGCGCATTACATGGTGGGCACTGAATGGCACAACACATTACATGGTGGGCACTGCATGGCATAGCACATTTCATGGTGGGCAATGCAACTGCACATTACATGTTAGGAACTGCACATGACATGGTGGGCACTTCTGAACAGCCCAGCACATTGCACATTGGGCACAACACACTACATGCTGGGCACAACACATGGCAGGGTGGGCACAGCACATGACATAGTGGGAACTGCACATGACATGGTGGGCACTGCATGGCACATCACATTACATGCTGGGCACTGCACATTACTTAGTGGGATCACTGCATGGCACAGCACATTACATGGTGGGCACTGCACATTACATGGTGGGCAATGAAATGTACAGCACATGACATGGTGGGCACTGCACATTACATAGTGAGCACTGCAATGCACAGCAAATTACATACTGGGCACAGCACATTACATGGTGGGCCCTGCATAGCGCATTCCATTGTGGGTACTGCACGGCACATGCCATGGTGGACAATGTACAGCACATTACATGCTGGGTACAGCACATTACATGGTAAGCACTGCATGGCGCAGCACATGACATGGTGGGCACAACACAGCACGACAGGGTGAGCACTGCACAGTAATTTACATGGTGGGCACTGCACATGACACGGTTGGCACTGCATTGGCACAGCACATTACATGGTGGGTACAGTGCATTACATGGTGGGCACTGCATGGCACAGCACATGACGTAGTGGGCACAGTGCATTACATGGTGGGCACTGAATGGCACAACACATTACATGGTTGGCACTGCATGGCATAGCACATTTCATGGTGGGCAATGCAACTGCACATTACATGTTAGGAACTGCACATGACATGGTGGGCACTTCTGAACAGCCCAGCACATTGGGCACAACACACTACATGCTGGGCACAACACATGGCAGGGTGGGCACAGCACATGACATAGTGGGAACTGCACATGACATGGTGGGCACTACATGGCACATCACATTACATGGTGGGCACTGTACATTACTTGGTGGGATCACTGCATGGCACAGCACATTACATGGTGAGCACTGCACATTACATGGTGGGCAATGCAATGTACAGCACATGACATGGTGGGCACTGCACATTACATAGTGAGCACTGCAATGCACAGCAAATTACATACTGGGCACAGCACATTACATGGGGGGCACTGCAATGCACAGCACATGACATAGTTGGCACAGCACATTACATGGGGGGCACTGCAATGCACAGCACATGACATAGTTGGCACAGCACATTACATGGGGGGCACTGCAATGCACAGCACATGACATAGTGGGCACAGCACATTACATGGGGGGCACTGTAATGCACAGCACATCAGCGCCCCTCCCTCAGACAGCTCCCAGACACAGAGGATCTGTGTGAGTGTAACAGATCCTGTGATAGGAGTCAGTCATGGACAGAGACAGGACTCGGCTGCACTAACACTTGTCCCCTCCATGTGTGCACAGAGGGCTCATCTTCCTTCAGGAAGGCACACAGATATTCATAGGCCACTGCCATGGGCCTATATTAAGGGAGGGGCCTGGAGCTGCAGCTCCACCAGCCCCTATGTTAATCCGGCCCTGCATTAGCACTATTGAAGAAAATGGCCAAAAAGAAAAGCCCATTGGAGAACCTAGGAGACAGCTAAAAGAAACACAAGCAGTAAATCTTATTTCAGTTTAACTAAAAAATGTATTTTGAAAATGTTTCTTAAACATTTTCTGGCATATCAATGGCCCCCCCTACCCGCAAAGTACTCAACATACTTCTGTCTTACTTCGTGGGAGCTTTGGGGGGGCAAACCAGGACGGCCAGCTTCAAGCGCCGTCAGGGTTTCTTCCTAAAGTCCAGCCTCAGGCCCAACTGAGGCAACATAGTTCACTGAATTTCTCCTTAAAGAGTTGTGGAAAATGCAGCATGCAAGTACAGTATTATATGATTAAGTTTATATTCCGTCATGTTGATTGCCATAAGGAATAGGCAGAACCGGCTGGCCACTATCCCGAAAGCGTTATCCACCGCTCTTCTGGCTCTGGCCAGCCAGTATTTAAAAACCCTTTGGTCCGGGGTGAGGGTCCTCATGGCTTCAAAATGGTCGGCTGGTCAGAACTAACTAACAGAAAGCACTGAAAAAAAGAAAGGCCTGAGAAGAGCGTGCTGAAAATCAGAAACGAGCGGACAAGAACGCACTGCAAAATCAAATACGTACTATAAAATATGCACTGAAAAACAAATGAGAAATGAATACACGCACTGAAAACCAGATACGAACCCACAAACTGAAGAGCAGTAATGATCGGAAAAGCACAAGGCTGAAAAGCGTGAATCATCTCTCATCAAACTTCTACTAACACGAGATTAGCAGAAGGAGCCCAAAGGGTGGTGCACTTGGTATTGAACTTCCCTTTTCTAGTGCCGTTGTACGGGTTGTGCATCACCACGTCCTTGATGTTCGGAATTTCCGACAAGATTTGTGGGACCGTGTGTATGCAAGACAAGTTTGAGCCAACATCCGTCGGAAAAAATTCATAGATTTTGTTGTGGGAATGTCCGATCATGTGTCCTTGGCTATGTGTTTTAGTTCAAAAAGGACAGTTTGTTTGTGAGCAGGCAGGTACATTTCAAAAATACAATGTCAAATTAACAAGGGACACCAACACCAAACAACCTCCTTGAGGTTAAAAAATACAAAATAATAATGGTGTTGTGGTAACTTGACACACAAAACAACAAAAAATATTATGGTAATCACTAGAAAAAATAAATAAATAAAAAAACAGGAGATCTTTATAAAAAAAATAATCAAAAAAAGATCACTATAAAAATAAATTCTAAACATTATTATGGAGATCTGACGAAAAAAATAAAAAATATTAGTCAGGAGATCACAAAAAATATTAAAGAAATCAGTTTGTCAGAACTCTGTGTGAATATCAGCAGCAAAACAACTTCATTATTCTAGCATTTTAAAGAGAATGTGCTGCATTAAAAGATTAAAAACTTTGCAGCGTGACGAATGTGCTATCTCCATTACGAGTGCTAGTTTTACCAGACCGAGCGCTTCCGTCTCATATTTGATTCAGAGCATGCGTGGAATTTTGTGCATCGGAATTGTGCACACACACTCGGAATTTACGACAACGGATTTTGTTGTCAGAAAATTTGAGAACCAGATCTCAAATTTTGTTGGTCGGAAATTCCGACAAAAAATGTCCGATGGAGCCTACAAACGGTTGAAATTTCCGATAACTAGCTCACATCGAACATTTGTTGTCAGAAATTCCGATCGTCTGTACACGGCATAACACTACCCTCCCTTAAATTTTAGTTGCATTTCTTTCGTTTTGTATAAAGACAGAAATAGTTAATATTTTGCAAGATTTTTATTTCCCCTGTGAGGCCGGTACAAGAAATGAATGAATCAGTTGTCTCCTAGATAAGAAAGTGTAGACAGCAATATAAACATGGCCAAAAGTTTGAACCCCCTCACTTTTTTTGGTTGGACATCCTGCCCTGGGAGGAATTCAGGGAAATTTTCCCATAGAGACACAGATGGCACTAAAGGCCTAACAAAGGCTCTGAGCTTATACAAAATAAGAAAATAAAAGCTTAGGTTACAGTTAGGCTTAACCCCACATTTTCATACTTACCTCTCTTTAGGAAACTCTATGCCTAAGGCCATCCCTTCCTGTGTGGAAAATACTAGTTGTGAAGTGAGAGAAATGTATAGTAACATTTTTCAGCCGTTCCCAGCCAGTAGCCACGGCCAATACCAATACTACCACGGTCAATAACAGTTTTTTTTTAGGTGGATGGAGCTAGGCAATCAAGATCAGGGAACTCAAGTATACAGGTCACCTCGAGTCCTCAAGAGATGAAAGAAACTAGTGATTTTACCAATAAACTGACTGTTGGTTTTGAGTAGACCTGAACACTTATTGAAGCATATCTCTACTACCCTCCATCTATTCCAGTCAAGCAGTGTTGGTCTCACAGCCAGACTCCTGTCAACCATTTCCTCTCAGTATCTCAGTACGGGAAAAGGTCAGTGCTGGAGTCCAAATGTAATATACAAAATTTTTATTCACTAAAATCCAAGCAGTCTGCTATTATAACAAGACACTAATGTGTTTTGGCTTACAAAGCCTTAGTCATAGCTAACTATGACTAAGGAGTTGTAAGCCGAAACACGTTAGTGTCTTGTTATAATAAGACAATGTCCTCTTTATTCTGCTTTTCTCTCCAGAAAGAATACACCATTTTTGTTCAGGCATCAACCAAGGTCCCCATGTGCTTCCTGTACTGAGATACCTCCTCAGAGATGACGCAGTTATTTGAATCCTGGTGCTACAAAGTTAGAGTTCATTTAGGCTTGAGGATGGGGCCTTTAAGATGTGAAGGCAGAGGACAGGAATCTTCACATGTCATGGTCAGGAATCAGGATGCTTTGCTTTATTATTCCCCTGTTGCAGTCATCTGGATGCAATTTATTGATTTATAGTGAATAGGTGGGCGCCTTAACCACATGCAATGCAAGTGGTTGCTACACGTTGGTTTCTACATTTATGGGGTTAGAACTGGTGGTGAGAAGGCATTATATTGCTGTGTTTCAGTCTGATCAGTGTTGCAGTATGATCTCTAGGGGAGAGGAGACTTAGGAAATCCTTTCTATTACCTGCAGCAGACTGATAGCATGATTTCCATGACAAAGTCACTTCACTAGAGCTCAAGGAGGGCTATTTGGTGATTAAAAGTGGAGCTTTTTTTAAAAAAAAGTATTCTTTTGCCATATGGTGTGACATATCAGAAATTTATTTATGTACTTGTAAAGTTATTAAAAGGTCCACTTTAAACGCTGAATGCGACTTTATTGCTCAGTAGCAAGCTATGCCTCAATAGATAATAATACATTTGTTCCATTTAATAAAAGTATATTAGAAATGACTGATACATCAGATCTGCAGTTGTATGATAAAACTGAAATTCTAGGTTTTCAGGGTCATTGTTCTCTCTGTGGTTTTGCTACAAGCAGACATAATCTGTATTAAAGAAAAATGGATATTTAAAGTGGATTTGCAAGGGCAGTCTGCTCATCAATTTCCTGTTCTGCTCAAATGTTATTCTTGGTGATTGAATTTGACCACACTTATCTGAATCAGCTTTAAAACTGACGTTAATTTTGCTTGCCATATCCTTCTCTCAGGAAGGTGCCCAGGAATCATTACCCCCCCAGTCACAGATTGGTCGAGAAACATGACAAGCTTTGAAGAACCATGATTTCATTAAGACAGCTCCCATGATGTACCGAAATGTGATCCTACTGAATAATAGCAAATGTTTATGGAAGGGACATCTCCAAACTTACTTAAGCTTGCTATCAGTGATTTGGCAACCTCGGTATCATGGGACTGAATATTGAATTTAACAATTTTTCTGTTCTTATCCTGCACAGAGCAACAAAGAAGATAAAGTATGCGCCGCAAAAATGGATTACCATGAACAAGTGATGTCAGAAGATACCTATTGCATATTTCTCATGGCTTAGATAAAATGCAGCATTATTTCTCTGTCTGAACTAACACAATGTATATTCACAAGAAATTAAAATGCATTAACTTCCTGTAAATAAAATTTATGAGAAATTGTATTATTTAAAGTAAATTTAGATCACATCACTAAAATCTCATATTTCAAAAGTAATTTACCAAGATTTTTAAAACGAAAGTCTTTTAAATTTTCAGCATTCTTTAAAATAATACTTGATGATCCTGCCATGAATACCCTTTTTCATACCCTTCCTGTTACAGTGTGATAATGCCCTATCCCTGTCTCCTATTTGTGCTCCTGCATTAAAACCCTGTCAGACGGACTTCAAATAGAGACTACAAATGTTTTTTTCAAAACACATTATCCATGCATGGTCCACTATGCTTCTAGACAGGTTTTTGGGTTACTGTATGTACTTGTCCCTAGTTGTAAACATGGATAAGTCATATTTGCTCAATGTATGGTTTATTTTTTGTCTATGAATACAGGAGATACAGTACAGTGCATCCAGAAAGTATTCACAGCGCTTCACTTTTTCCACATTTTGTTATGTTACAGCTACCATGTTTCCCTGAAAATAAGACCTAACGTGATTGTTGGTGATGGCTGCAATATAAGCCTTACCCCCCAAATAAGCCCTACCCTGTTTCCCAAAAAAAATAAGCCCTACCCTGAAAATAAGACCTACAAGGACTTTAACTAGGGCTTATTTGGGGGGTAGGGCTTATATTGCAGCCATCACTGACAATCGCGCTAGGTCTTATTTTCGGGGAAACAGGGTATATTCCAAAATCCACTATTTTTCTCTTCTGTTTTTATATCCAAAATGGATTAAATTCATTATTTTCCTCAAAATTCTCCAAACAATACCCCATAATGATAATGTGAAAGAAGTTTGTTTGAAGTCTTTGCAAATTCACTTAAAGTAAAAAAAGGAAAAAATCACATAAGTATTCACAGCCTTTGCTCAATACTTTTTCAAAACACCTTTGGCACCAATTACAGCCTCAAGTCCTTTTGAGTATGATGCTAAAAGCTTGGCACACCTATTTTTGGGCAGTTTCTCCCAGTCTTCTTTGCAGGACCTCTCAAGCTCCACTAAGTTGGATGGGGAGCGTCGGTGCGCAGACATCTTCAGATCTCTCCAGAGATGGTCAATTGGGTTCAAGTCTGGGCTCTGGCTGGGCCACTCAGGGTCATTCACAGAGTTGTCCCGTAGCCACTCCTTTGTTATCTTGACCGTGTGCTTAGGGTGGATGTCCTGTTGAAGGATGAACCTTCGCCCCAGTCTGCAGTCCAGACCATTCTGGAGCAGGTTTCATCAATGATATCGCTGTACATTGCTGCATTCATCTTTCCCTCAATCATGACTAGTCTCCCAGTTCCTCCTGCCACCACCATGCTTCACTGTAGAGGTGGTATAAATGGTGCCTGGTTTCCTCCAGACTTGTGCTTGCCATTCAGGCCAAAGAGTTCCATCTTTGTTTCATCGGACCAGAGAATTTTGTTTCTTATGGTCTGAGAGTCCTTCAGATGCCTTTTGGCGGGCTGTCAAGTGCCTTTTACTGAGGAGTGACTTATGTCTGGCCACTCTACCTGATTGGTGGAGTGCTGCAGAGATGGTTGTTCTTCTGGAAGGTTTTCCTCTCTCCACAGAGTAATGTTGGAGATCTGTCAGAGTGCCCATCAGGTTCTTGAGCACCTCCCTGACTAAGGCCCTTCTCCCCCGATCGCTCTATTTGGATAAGCGGCCCGCTCTAAGAAGAGTCCTATCGGTTCCAAACTTCTTCCTTTACAGATGGTGGAGGTCACTGTGCTCATTGGGACCTTCAGTGCTGCAGAAATTTTTCTGTACCCTTCCCCAGATCTGTGCCTCGATAAAATTCTGTCTCGGAGGTCTAGAGACAATTCCTTGGACTTCATGGCTTGGTTTGTGCTCTGACATGCACTGTTAACTGTGGGACCTTATATAGACAGGTGTGTCCCTTTCCAAATCATGTACAATCAACTGAATTTATCACAGGTGGACTCCAATCAAGTTGTAGAAACAGCTCAAGGATGATCAGCGGAAACAGGATGTTCAATTTTGAGTGTCATGGCAAAGGCTGTGAATACTAACATGTGATTTTTTTTTTTTTTTTAATTTGCAAAGATTTCAGACAAACATCTTTCACATGGTCATTATGGGGTATTGTTTGTAGAATTTTGAGGAAAATAATGAATTTATACCATTTTAGAATAAGGCTATAGCAACAAAATGTGGAAAAAGTGAAGTGCTGTGAATACTTTCCGGCTCCACGGAGGCTTCTAAAGCTAATCATTGAACTGTTCAGGTCTATAGTATTGTTAACTTGACATTCAACTCTGGTTTGAAAAAATCTATTCAAGTACCGTATTTATCGGCGTATAACACGCGCCGGCGTATAACACGCACCCCAAGTTTAGGAGGGAATTTTAAGGAAAAAAACTTTTAGGAGTAAAGTTTAAGGAAGAAAAACTTACATTAAAATGCCCATCAATGCAGCGTTATCGGTGTCCATCTGCAGCCTTGTCAGTGTCAGTGCAGCCTTGCTCCAGTGCAGAATTGTCAGTGCAGCTTTGCCCCAGAGCAGAATTGTCAGTGCAGCTTTGCCCCAGTGTCCATTGCAGCCTTGTCAGTGCAGCTTTGCCCCAGTGCAGCCATGTCAGTGCAGCCATGTCAGGCACTTCCTGACCTTGCCTCTCTACAACTTTTAGATATACATGTAAGTCTGCACCTTTTCCAGAGATATAGATACATTTATACCTATTTATATACATATATTTTTTGTTCTCTTTTTAATACAATACACATATGCGCAACCCTTTTTTCCCTGGAATAACTACCACAGTGCATTATGACACATGACTATCTTTACATTCCCTTGCCAGGTCTACTGTATGCCCCCTGCAGGCATAATTTACGGCGCGGTCTGCCTGCTCCCCTGTGGGGATCTCCTTGGGTGGCTGTGTTCCCCCTCTCCCTCTCTTCCCTCCCGTCTTGGGCACTGACGCCCCAGGTATGTCCGCAATTCCGTTTAGTGGTGTTGAGCTTAGGGTCGCATGAATGTCCAGCCACAGTTGCAGTGTGTTACTGTTTTTATTATGCAGTGTTTGGTCAAATTACTATTTCTAACATGTGTTTTCATGTCCACCACACAGAATTTTTTTATATATATCCACCCTATGAGCTCCTGTTCCCTGAAGAAGCCAATGTTTTGGCGAAACATGTAGGAAAACGAGCCCCCCCTCCTTCAACGGCCACTTGCCATCCGGCCCACTTGACCATTTTTAGGGTCACTTACAGTACATGTATCCACAAAATTTGTATAACTACTGTTTGAATTGTTTATAATGTACATTGTATTTATGATAGACTATTAATAAAATCTGTAATTTTAGTATTTTTTGCTTTATCTGTTCTTCTCTAATTTTCCTGACCCTAGCACCGCTATAATCCCTTGTCCACACACCCATTTAACATCAGTGCAGCCATGTCAGTGCAGCCTTGTCAGTGCAGCCATGTCAGTGCAGCTTTGCCCCAGTGCAGCTTTGCACCAGTGCAGCCTTGCCACAGTGCAGCCTTGCCCCAGTGCAGCTTTGCCCCAGTGCAGCCTTGCCCCAGTGCAGCCTTGTGGGATCGCCCAATCCCGCCCTATGATGGACATCACACAGGTCCAATGGCGGGACTGGGCAGGACTGTAAGCGGCACCGAGAAAAGCCGAGGACTCTCTGGTATGTGTATCTCGACTCCGCCGAGTCCCTGCAGTCTCGGCGCCATATTTGAATTTACACACGGCTGTGTATGTCGGCGGCGATCGCGGCAATCGCCGCGATCACTCCGATCGCACAAAATTGGCGGGGATCGGCCTATAACACGCACCCACGATTTTCCCCTGATTTTCAACGGAAAAAAGTGTGTGTTATATGCTGATAAATACGGTATGTATTTTTTACTCAGAAAGGTACCTTTTTGTTGCTCTCAGCCTCTTCCAAATGTCCAAATGACTTGTTTTGTTGCTGTTAAACTTCCTGTTAGAGGGTGGCTATGTTCATTCTCTGGTCCCACTGTATGTAGGAATGTAGCCACCCTCTCTTGCTCCCGAGTGTCAGGGCTGGGCTCAGTCCTTCCTTCTCAAAGCTGGCCGCCCAGCTGTCAACTAATTGCCAGCTCCTATCTCTCCACAGTGACTCACCTGCTGATGATATCCTGCTCGTCAGTCCTGCCTACTTAAGCTGTCCAGTCCAGACGATCTCTGCCTTTGCCTTGGTCACATCTCTAGAGACGCTCTCCTGTGTTCCTGTTAAAGACTTGCTTGGCTGACATTCCTTCTGGCTCCAGATCCTGCTTGCTGTTCTACTATGCTCATCTCTGGCTCTCTGATGTTTTGGCTTGTCTGATTATCCGTTATGGTTCCTGAACTCTGGCTATGTTTTGACTATGTTTACGCTGTTTACCTTTTTTCAATTATTATTAAACAAGTGTGATTTAACTGTACTTCTGTCTCAGTCTGATGCACGGTTTCTGACACCTCGATAGACTAGGGACTATGATCTATCGACTATTGGATTTGTGGTGTGCATAGAGCAGTGCACATGACCACAACTAACGTTCATTGCTCATTCGTTTAAAAAGAGATTTGAGATGCTACAGTAAGAAATTATTAATGAACGATTTAATGAACAATAGATTACAGAGCCATTAAGAACTGGACGTGTATGGATGATTTCCTGGAAAATAAAGATATAGTTTAATGTCACTTTAAAAGTTGAAGTGTCCTTCGCGCTACTATGCGTAAATGCAGTAAATGTCTAAAAAGTGAAAATGTGTGATTATATCTATACAGACAGCAGCAAAATCTAAAAGTGTTCACACTACACAAATAAACAATACAAAATAAAAGTGATCTTGCGCAGTCATATATAATCACACACAACAATATGAATTATTAATAATGTCACTTTAGCCACCTCAGCTCCAGAAGGTTTTACCCCCTCCATGACCAGGCCATTTTTTGCTGCGCTATTTTGACTGGTAATTACATGGGCATGCAATGCTGTACCCAAACAAAATTTATATAGTTTATTTCACACAAATAGTGCTTTCTTTTGGTGGTAATTGATCACCACTGGGTTTTTTATTTTGTATTATATAAATGAAAAAATACCAAAAATTTTGCAAAAAATATATTTTTTAATTTCAGTTATAAAAAATTTAAAAATCGAATTATTTCATAAATGTAGGCCAAAATGTATTCTTCTACGTCTTTGGAAAAAAAAACCCTCAGTAAATGTATATTGATTGTGTATATTGATTGGTTTGCGTGAAAGTTATAGAGTCTGCAAACTATGACATATATACTGGATTTTTATACTGTTAATGGTGGTGATCAGCAACTTATAATGGAACTATGCAGTCTGCAATCTGACACTAACTGATGTTGGAGGAACTGACTAACTGCCATTGGCATCACCAGTGACACTAATACAGTGATCAGTGCAAATACTTTACACTGTGACTGCACTAATAACACTGGCTTGGAAGGGATTAACATCTAAGGTAATTAAGGCGTTAAATGTGTGCCTAAAAAGGTGTAATGTGTGCTGATTTTTACTAAAGATCTCTTTAATTCTTATCCCTGCTTTGCAGGGATAAGGAACAGAGAGATTGTTCCCTCTGTACAGAGCACTGTGTTGATTATCAATACAGGGCTCTGGGCTGTGATTGGACACAGGCAATCAGCAGGTCCCGGCCATGAATCATTGGCCTGGACCTGCTGACAGACTCCCACTGTGTACAATCACAGCGTGTGTCAGCAGGGGCCCTAAACCCGAGGACAGGCAGTGACGTACCAGTATGCCGCTATGCCTGTGCTGGCCATCCATCCACAGTACGTTGCAGGCAGGTGGTCCGCAAGTGGTTAATGAGCAAAATCAAGAGCCTTAGCAGGCTTCATAGAATTTCTGTACAGGAGTAAAAAATTGTGGATTCAAATGTACAGAGGAGGGCAATAATAGCAAGCCAATGGCTCTGCCCATATAGTGTAAAAAAAATACAATAAGCACATTTCTGCATTAAGCTGTTTGCGGTGGAAGCAAAAGTTAATGCTTCACATGAAAAATCTTGATAGTTTCAAGATTAACATAATATGAACTATTACAAATTAGGGGAAATTACCATCTTTATCTAAGATCATGCACTTTCTAATTATTACATTATATATTATATTTCACATAATTAGGCTTCCTTGATTAAGGTATATTCCTCATTTATAATTTATATTATTTGCCTTGTAAGGTCAAAAGTTCAGTTGTTATCTATATTTAATGAAGAGTATGTTACACCTACTTCTTGTAAGATATATAATGGAACGCCATCTGAATATCTCATAGCCCCACACCAGGACTATTGTAGCTTTCAGTATGGGTCTTGGTTCATTGACGCCAATGCTGAAATAGGCAGCCGGGGCTCATTGGCCTTGTAACCACGGCTAATTCAATTTCCTATTATATGTATCTTGTTTTATTAAATGTACAGTATATCTTAGTACTGTGACACTACATTCCATAACATTACATAAATAAACATGCCATGAGCTTTGCAATATCTTATATATCTAATAGAATTCTGGATAAACCTGAAACATGAGGGTTGGCAAATCATACTTTGAGCGTTTTTTGGAGGGGAGAATAAGATTGTCTTATTTTATTCAGTTGCAGTTTTAATTAAATAAACTGCCAGCTGTTGTTGGTTCCTTGTTGTCCACAAGACTTGCACTGTGATCCACTGATGTTTGGACTGAAGGCTTTGCCAAGAATCCTAGAGTAAAGCCTTGTATGCTATCCATCTGGCCTATGGCTTGTTTGATGGTGTCATATACAAAATGTATTTAAAACCTGCATCCACTGGATACCGGACACTACTTTACTTTCACTTCTATTCAAGCATATGTGGTGTTGACCACAAGGCTGAACCCCCGAGGTAGCAGCCCAGGCCCTAAAAGGACCACCACCACCTTTTTCTCAAACCAGACACTGGGAACAAGCCCTTCCTATCTGCCCACACTTTTGCATACACTACAGCATTGACTGATCGAGTCAGTCCAGTGCGATCTACACCTCCCCATATACAGTACCACTTCCTATTTTTGTTTTTTTCATTGTTGATAAAGGTAAAGTTAAGCATTTTGGGGCTAAAAACATTAATTCATTTTATAATATAGTGGGAGTAAAACTGTATCAAACAATGATAGATCCAGGTGTCCTGGTGGATCATACTCTCAATAGCAGCATATAATGCCAATCTGCAGCTTCTACAGCAAATAAGGTATTCTCTTTAAAATATATATATATATATAGGAGTTGATTTACCAAAGGCTTTTCACTTTGCAAGGGCCGTTGCACCTTGCAAGGTAATTTTCCTCAGAGCTTAGTAGATGAAGCTATGCTAACTTCCATCATCCAATCATGTGCAAGCAAAAATGCAGTTTTTTTTGTTTTGTTTTTTGTTTTTTTTTACATGCTAATGACTGGGAATTCCTTGCAAAATAAAATCTCACCAGATTCAAGAAGCTCTGGGGAAAATTCCCTAGCAAGGTAAACATCAATTTTGCCTTTAGCAAATCCCTACCAAAGACTGGATGTTGTGGAGCAAGAGAGAGTGCAACTAAATTATAAAGGGCACAGAGTACTTGGCTATGGAGAAAAGATTAACTAAACTGAATTTATCGTCTCTTGAGAAGAGGCATTTAAGGAGGAAAAATGATTACATTGTGTGAATACATAATTTCTCTATACAGTAAAGTTAGTAAAAAAGTTATTCTCAATAAAGTCATTGCAAATGATAAAATGCAGTTACCCCTCTATACTGTATAAGAAAAGGATTCCTTATGGTACAAGCTGTGGAAATTTCGGATAGAATTCCATAAGAGCTGTTTCTAAAGAATTTCATTGATTGTAAAGAGATGGAAGCTGGACTGCAATAGGCTCCTCTTAGTGTGTTTATTTAAGCTGTAAGCAAAATGACTTCATATTCTATATACAATAGTCTCTCCAACCAAAAAACACACTTCCTTGGCATACAGTTGTGCTCATAAGTTTACATACCCTGGCAGAATTTATGATTAATAAACAAAAACCGCGCTAAATAATGAATAAAAAAGTCTTAATACAGTCCATGCAGTCCCAAATGAATGTCCACATAAAATGAAGTAGGTGGAATTGTTAGATACAAAAAACATATGATTTTATCCAGTGTGGTGAATGACAGCAACAGTGGAAATGGAAACGTCAGACTACTGCGCTTACCAGATGTAAGCCAAATATTGGCGGATGGCTTAAACCCAGCCAGGGCCTTTAAATGATGATCCAGCTAAGTCAAGATGATCGCATCTGTCCCATATGTCCAGTCCGTCCAAATTTAAATTGAAAAGAAATATAGCACAAACATAGCGTAATACTGATAATAAAAAACTAATAAGTGAAAAAAAGTGCAACACTCAAAAATTAATCATAGATATCATATGTCATCCAAGGTTGTCACAGCAACCATGGATGGTGAATGAGTGTCATGCAATCATGCAAAAAACGTGAATTGGGGAATAGGTGCAACACCCAATCTCAATTAGAAATCAGGCAATAGGGGTTATAGTAAATCACCCAAAAACAATAAAATCGTGAAAAAAAAAGGAGAAAGGAGACCATTGACAAACAGCACATCGCATGCACAGGCTGCTTACCAGATGGCTAATTCAAACAGGCAAAGTGTCACACCACTCACAGAATTTATGATTACTTGGCCATTTTTCAGAGAATATGAAGAATGATAACACAAAAACTTTTCTTTCACTCACGGTAAGGCCCCTTTCACACTAGGGCGGTTGGTGCGTCGGCGGTACAGCGCCGCTATTTTTAGCGGCACTTTACCGTCAATTTCGCAGCGCTATTCGCGGGTAAAAGCACCCTGCTAGTGGCCGACAAAGGGTTAAAAACCAGCCGCGAAAGGGTTAAAACCACCGCAAAGCGCTGCTACAGCGCCGGCGGTATAGCCGCGCTACCCCATTGATTTCAATGGGCAGGAGCGGTGAAGAAGCGGTGTATAATGTGTTTACTCTTTTTAAAAGAATGAAAACAGAAACTACCCAAATTACCCTGATCAAAAGTTTACACACCCTGGTGATTTTGGCCTGATAACATGCACACAAGTTGACAGAAAGGGGTTTGAATGGCTATTAAAGGTAACCACCCTCACCTGTGATCTGTTTGCTTGTAATTAGTGTGTGTGTATAAAAGGTCAATGAGTTTCTGGACTCCTGACAGACCCTGGCATCTTTCATCCAGTGCTGCACTGACCTTTCTGGATTCTGAGTTATGGGGAAAGCAAAAAAATCGTCAAAGGATCTGCGGGAAAAGGTAGTTGAACTGTATAAAAGGGATATAAAAAGATATCCAAGGAATTGAGAATGTCAATCAGCAGTGTTCAAACTCTAATAAAAAAGTAGAAAATGAGGGGTGCTGTTAAAACCAAACCACTGTCAGGTAGACCAATTAAAATTTAAACTAAAATTTCAGCCACAACTGCCAAGAAAATTGTCCGGGATGCAAAGAAAAACCCACAAATAACTTCAGATGAATTACAGGAATCTCTGAAAACATGTGGTGTTTCAAGATGCACAATAAGGAGGCATTTGAAGAAAGATGGCTGCATGATCGAGTCGCCAGAAGAAAGCCATTACTACGCAAATGACACAAAGTATCCCACTTACAATATGCCAAACAGCACAAAGACAAGCCTCAAACCTTCTGGCACAAAGTCATTTGGAGTGATGAGACCAAAATTGAGATTTTTGGCTACAACCATAAAGGCTACATTTAGAGAAGAGCCAACAAGGCCTATGATGAAAGGTACACCATTTTTACTGTGAAACATGGAGGTGGATTGCTGATGTTTTGGGGATGTGTGACCTACAAAGGCACAGGAAATTTGGTCAAAATTGATGGCAAAATGAATGCAGTATGTTATCAAATGTACTGGAGGAACATTTGCATTCAACCAGGAAGCTGTGCATGGGACGTATTTGGACATTCCAACATGACAATGATCCAAAACACAAGGCAAAGTTGACCTGTCATTGGCTACAGCAGAATAAAGTGAAGGTTCTGGAGTGGCCATCTCAGTCTCCTGACCTCAATATCATTGAGCCACTCTGGAGAGATCTCAAATGTGCAGTTCATGCAAGACAGCCCAAGAATTTACAGGAACTGGAGGCTTTTTGCCAAGAGCAATGGGCAGCTTTACCATCTGAGAAGATACAGAGCCTCATCCACAAATACCACAAAAGACTTCAAGCTGTCATTGATGTTAAAGGGGGCAATACACGTTATTAAGAACTGGGGTGTGTAAACTTTTGATCGGGGTCATTTGGGTAGTTTCTGTTTTCATTATGATTTAAAAAGAGTAAACACAGTTGACTGATAATAAATGGCTTCGGTCAAACACTAACCATGAGTGAAAGAAAAGTTTTTGTGTTATCATTCATATTCTCTGAAAAATGGCCAAGAAATCATAAATTCTGCCAGGGTATGTAAACTTATGAGCACAACAGTATTTTGCCAATCCTGGCTTGTACACGAGGATTTTTTTTAAATGGATAGATGTCTTTAAATGCACACAACATGATGATTATTGATTACTAAGTTATTAATATTGTGATTAGTGATTATTAATATGCATAAGAAAAAGACACTGTAAAATGATGATCCAGGGAGTATCAAATGTAAATAAACTTCTTAAAACATCAGTAGAATTTTAAATAGCAGGTTAAACTTAACCACTTGACAACTGGGCACTTAAAAGCCCCTACTGCCCAGACCAATTTTCAGCTTTCAGCGCTCTCACACTTTGAATGACAATTACTCAGTCATGTAATACTGTACCCAAATTATTTTTTTGTCCTTTTTTTTCTTATAAACAGTGCTTTCTTTTGGTGGTATTTGATCACCTCTGGGGTTTTTTTTTGCGCTATAAATAAAAAAAGACCGAAAATTTTGGAAAAAAAACGCATTTTTCTTAATTTCTGTGATAAAATTTTGCAAATTATTAATTTTTCTTCATAAATTGTGGCCACAATTTATACTGCTACATATCTTTGGTAAAAAAAATAAGCCTAATTAGTGGATATTATTTGGTCTTTGTGAAAGTTAGAGAGTCTACAAGCTGTGGTGCAAATCAAAAAAATTAATCACACCTGATGTACTGTAGGTGGCCTATCTCATTTCTTGTGACCCGAACAAGCCAGGAAAGTACAAATACCCCCCAATTGACCCCTTTTTTGAAAGTAGACATTCCAAGGTATTCAGTAAGATGCATGGTGAGCTTTTTGATGTTGTCATTTTTTCCCACAATTCTTTGCAAAATGAAGATTTTTTTTCCCACAAAATTGTCATTGTAATAGGTTATTTCTCTCACATGGCATGTGTTTACCACAAATGACACCCCAAAACACATTCTGCTACTCCTCCTGAGTATGGCGATACCACATGTGTGGGACTTTTTTACAGCCTAGCCACATAGAGAGGCCCAACATGCAGGGAGTGCCATCACGTGTTCTAGGAGCATAAATTACACTTCTAACTTGTTGACTACCTATTACACTTTTGAAGGCCCTGGAGCACCAGGACAATGACACGTGACACTGACGTGGCACTGATGACAGATGGCACTGATACGTGGCACTGATGACACGTAACACTGGTGTGGCACTGATGACAGATGGCACTAATACGTGGCACTGATGACAGATGGCACTAATACGTGGCACTGATGACACGTGACACTGAAGACAGATGGCACTAATATGTGGCACTGATGACACGTGGCACTGATGACAGATGGCACTGATGACAGATGGCACTAATACGTGGCACTTATTACACGTGGCACTGATGACAGATGGCACTAATACGTGGCACTGATGACAGATGGCACTAATACATGGCACTGATGACAGATGGCACTAATACGTGGCAGTGATGACACGTGACACTAATGACAGATGGCACTGATACGTGGCACTGGTGACACTGATAACAGATGGCACGTGACACTGATAACAGATGGCACGTGACACTGACAGGTGGCACTAATGACAGATGGCACTGATACATGGCACTGATGACAGATGGCACTAATATGTGGCACTGATGACAGATGGCACTTATACGTGTCACTGGGGACAGATGGCACTGACAGGTGGCACTGGGGGACAGATGGCACTGGGGACAGATGGCAGTGGGGACAGATGGCACTGACAGATGGCAGTGGGGACAGATTGCAGTGGGGACAGATGGCACTGACAGGTGGCACTGGGGGACAGATGGCACTGGGGATAGATGGCAGTGGGGACAGATGGCACTGACAGATGGCAGTGGGGACAGATTGCAGTGGGGACAGATTGCAGTGGGGACAGATGGCACTGACAGGTGGCACTGGGGGACAGATGGCACTGGGGATAGATGGCAGTGGGGACAGATGGCACTGACAGATGGCAGTGGGGACAGATTGCAGTGGGGACAGAGGGCAGTGGGGATCAAATGGCACTGTGGTCACTTTATTTTCCGTTTTTTTTTTTTTGACACTCACCGCTGCAGCCGTTCTCTCTCCCTCCTCACACGCGGTCTCTGTGTGAGGAGGGAGAGCCGGCACTGAGAGATGATCTCATATGTTTACATATGAGATCATCTCCCATTGGAAGCTCCAATCGTGCTGTAAACGGCCGATGTGATTGGCCATTTACAGCGATCTGTGACTGTCTGTGTCCAAGGGATATAGCCAGCACAGAATTTACTTGATGCGCACCTGCGGGAGCGCGCATCGTGGAAGTAAACAGGAGGACATCCAGGGACGCCCTCGCGGCAATTGGCTTCCACGCTGTAGCCGTCTTTTGGCTTTAGTGCGGGTGCGAAGTGCTAAAAGCAGAATTAAACCCAGAAGTAAACATTTACTTTATTGTGGCTTACAAATTCTTACATGAGATGGCTGCATTAGTCTTCTTCCTTAGACTTTCTTTCTTGTGTTTTCACCTGGTGATCTGGCCAGTAAGTCTTTAGTTTTTTAATAGAACAAGCTGTCCTGCAGATGTAGGTTGGCTTCAATGTGTTTGCTAGTACTTCTTACACTACCCTCCCCTAGGGTGACAATGCTGCTGTCCAAAGGTGTCTATGTTGCTCCTTCATCCAGAGTGAGGGCACTCTAATACAGGAAATGTATTACTGGCTAGACCACCGGGTGAAAACAAAGGGAAAAAAAATGTAAAAAAATGAGAACTAGTGCAGAAACCACATCTAATGTTTGCTAAGCTGCAATACATTATATTTTTGGTCTTGGTTTTAACATGTTCCCACCTGGCCTATAGTAGATTGACGGTCGAGTGGGACTTTCCTCTTTCTGAGTGTATGTCATATGACGTCCTCCCAGAAGGCGCAGCGCAGAAGTACGATCTGTCTCCGACTGTGTCCACCGAACACAGCCAATGACTGATCACTATACCGGCCCGCTGCTAGTGTCATGTGATCTCTGTGCCCAATCACAGCTGATCTCATGACAATTGTAAACAACGGATGGCTTCCTTTCATTTTTAATTCCATTCTTTTCTATTTCTAATTTCAGAAGATGGTTATAATCTTTCTATTCAATTATTTTTTTTATTCTATTCTATTTCTTTCTATTCTATTCTATTCCATTCTGTTGTTTTATTTTATATCCTATTTTGTTCTGTTTCACTCTATTATATTCTATGCTTTTATTTTCTGTTATATTCTTTTCTATTCTATTTTTTTCTATTCAATTCCTTTATTTTCTATTCTATTTTATTCTCTTTGGAAATTGGAAAACTATTCGAATTCGAAAAATTTTCGAATTTGAAAACTATTTGAAATTTATTTGAAAACTTTTCAAACCGATCCGAATTAGAGTTCAAAAGTTCAAATCGATTCAAATACGAATAAACAGAACAAATTCCGAAAACAAATTAAACAGATTAAACAAATTTAACCACTTCAGCCCCGACAAGACAATTGCACGGTCGTGTGACGTGGCTCCCAAACAAAATTGACGTCTTTTTTTTCCCACAAATAGAGCTTTCTTTTGGTGGTATTTGATCACCTCTGTGTTTTTATTTTTTGCGCTATAAACAAAAAAATAGCGACAATTTTGAAAAAAACATATTATTTTTTACTTTTGGCTATAATAAATATCCCCCAAAAATATATAAAAAAAAACTTTTTTTCCTCAGGTTAGCCCAATATGTATTCTTCTACATATTTTTGATTAAAAAAAAACGCAATAAGCGTTTATTGATTGGTTTACGCAAAAGTTATAGCATCTACAAAACAGGGGATAGTTTTATGGCATTTTTATTGATATTTTTTTTTTTACTAGTAATGGCGGCGATCAGCGATTTTTATCGTGACTACGACATTATGGCGGACACATCAGACAATTTTGATACATTTTTGGGACCATTGGCATTAATACAGCGATCAATGTTATAAAACTGCATTGATTACTGTAAAAATGTCACTGGCAGTGTATGGGGTTAACCACTAGGTGGCGCTGTAGGGGTTAAGTTTGTCCTAGGGAGTGATTCTAACTGTGGGGGGGAGGGGCTGTGTGTGACACATCACTGATCAGCGCTCCCAATTACAGGGAGCGTGATCAGTGTCAGTGCCATTAGGCAGAATGTAAACAAGCATCTCCCCGTTCTTCCTCACCGTGAGACGATCGTGGGTATGCTTGTGGACATCGAGTCCGTGAAACCCGTGATCACGGTAATGGAGCGCCCGCGAGCCGCCTCTTAAAGGGCAACGTACAGGTACATTAATCTGCCTGTATGTGCCTTTCTGTTGCAGTATATCTGCTTGAGGCGGTCGGGAAGCGGTTAACTAAACAAATTTATGTAAATAATGAATCGAAACGAAATAAATTTTTTCGTTCTCACATGTTTAACTTTATCTAAGTTGCTGTGTTTAGCGGATATCATAAGTAGCACACTTTTCTTGTTACCTGAAGTCGTCCTTTAACTCTACATTTATCTTTCAATAACAATAGAATCCTGAGATTTTAAAGGAAGCATAGCCAATCTGATTTGTTGTCCAGTTTCTCATCCAACCCTTAGGCTACTTTCACACTGGGGCGGGCGGGCGTCGGCGGTAAAGCGGCACTATTTTTAGCACCGCTTTACCGTTGTTTTAGCGGCGCTATTCGGCCACTAGCGGAACGTTTTTTAACCCCCGCTAGCACCTGAAAAAGGGTTAAAACCGCCTACAACCACCCACCGCTTTTCTGGCGCTTTGCTGGCAGTTTAGCGGCGCTGCCCCATTGATTTCAATGGGAGGGGAGCTTTAGGAGTGGTGTATACACCGCTCCTACAGTGCTGCAAAGATGCTGCTTGCAGGACTTTTTTTACCATCCTGCAAGCGCTCCGCTCCAGTGTGAAAGCACTCAGGCTCTCATACTGGAGAGACAGGAGAGGCTCTTTACAGGCGCTATGCAGGCGCTATATTTAGCGCGCCTCAGTGTGAAAGCAGCCTTAATTTGTCTATCCCTCTTCTTTCTGTCAGTGGTCAGGGGATCCCGAAACATAGGTGTTGATGATGTTGGAATACCCAATCAAAGCTTTCTAAATTGAATGAACTGTCTGATTTTTGCTCAGTTGTTATGCTTACTGGACATCAGCAGTAGGTCACTGAATGCTTTTTCTTATTACCTGACATTATTCTTTAACCGCTTAAGGACCACCCCCCCATACATTTACTGTGGCAGGGCGGCCCTTAAGCGTGAAATTACGTACCGCGTATGACATCGGAGCCCAACTTCCGCTGTAATTGGACACAGCAGGAGCCAAGCAGCGGTCCGGCAAACCCGATGTCCACTGGAAACCCGGCGATCATTCGGAGGGAGGCAGAACGGCGGTCTGCCTATGTAAACAAGGCAGATCGCAGTTCTGCTAGTAAGAAAGATAGAGATCTTGTGTTTCTGCTAAGCAGGAACATGGATCTCTGCCTTTCTTCAGTTAAACCATCCCTCACAAAGTTAGAAAGCACTCCCAGGGAACACATTTAACCCTTTGATTGCCCCTGATGTTAACCCCTTCCCTGCCAGTGTCATTTGTACAGTGACAGTGCATTTTTTTTTTTCATTGATCACTGTATTGGTGTCACTGGTCCCCAAAAATGGTCACTTAGTGTCAGATTTGTTTGCCACAATGTCACAGTCCAGCTAAAAATCGCTCTATTTGTGGGAAAAAAATGACAACAATTTTATTTGGGTACAGGGTCGCACGATCGCGCAATTGTCAGTTAAAGCAACGCTGTATCAGAAAAAATGGCCTTGTCAGCAAGGGGGTAGAACCTTCCAAAGTGGTTAAAGCAGTATTTAACCTAAAAACATAAATGTATTATATCGCAGCTTACCAGTCATTAGAAGTGATGGCTGCATTTCCTTTCTTTGGCTTTATCTCAGTTTTCTGCTTTTCTGTTTTATCTCTGTTTTCTGGCCAGTAACAAACCTCCTGTATTAGTGAGACACAACTCTGGATGAATGAGCATAAGAGGCACAGTAGATGCCTGCATTGTTACTTTGGGGGGGAAGGGTAGTGTTAAATTAATTAGTAGATTTAGATACCCTAACAAATTAAAGCCAAACCCCAGTTCACACGTTATAGTCAGTTACATCAAACAGTTTTTTTCTTTTGGGGATAAAGGTTTTGAATAAATAAATAAAAGCTGATCATTATAAGCATCTCTGCCAATGTTAGATGGTTTGTCTCATCCATGTAAACTGATACATTTTTCTGGAGAGCTTGTGCTTTATGAAAAGTAACAGACCTGCTGGCTCGATCACAATATGTAAATAGAAGAAAGTCTAAAAAAGGAAGCTAATACAGCAATCACATCTAATGCCGCGTACACACGGTCGGACTTTTCATCTACAAAAGTCCGACAGCCTGTCCGACAGACTTTCGACAGACTTTTGGCGGACTTGCGGCAGACTTTCTTACGAGCGGACTTGCCTACATACGATCACACAAAAGTCCGACGGATTCGTACGTGATGACGTACATCGGACTAAAATAAGGAAGTTGATAGCCAGTAGCCAATAGCTGCCCTAGCGTGGGTTTTTGCCCGTCCGACTAGCATACAGACGAGCGGATTTCTGGGTCCGGCGGAGTTACGACGTAAAGATTTGAAGCATGTTTCAAATCTAAAGTCCGTCAAATTTGAGGCTGGAAAAGTCCGCAGAAAGTCCGCTGAAAGTCCGGGGAAGCCCACACACGATCGGATTGTCAGCCAGCTTTAGTCCGTCGGCGTCCGTCGGACTTTTGTAGACGAAAAGTCCGACCGCATGTACGCGGCATTAGAATTAGTATAATAATTAGTACTGTAAGAATATTATAAATGTTTCCTTTTTATTTGAATACTGCTTTAACTCTACAGTTGACTGGCAATAAAAATGAAACCCTAGTATTTTTAAAGGAAGCATAGCCAATCTACTTTGCAGTTCAGGTTTTCATCCAAACCTTAATTTACTGCCTTCATCTACTCCACTCCCTTTTGTCAGTGATTGGGGGATCCTGGAACACATCTGTTGGTGATGTTGGAATATCCAGTCAAAGCTTGTTAAATTGAATGAACTGTCTTGTTTAGTTCAGTTGTATTTATCGGAGATCATGAGTAGCTGACTAAATTGCCTGAAGTCGCTCTTTAATAGTTGTCTTGCAATGTAACTTGTGGCTGACATACAGATTGCCACAAGGGACCAAACCAACAAAAAGAAATGTGATCATGAAAAATATGATAGAGCCGCTATATGGAAAAAAATGTGCAATCATTTTATCATCAGTCAAAAAGCTATTTCACGGTAAGTGTCACCATAACAACACAAAATGAAAATTGAAAAAAAAAAAAAAAAACAATAGTTTTACTTTAAATGTGTAATATAGTGATTGTGTGCTACAGTAATATAATTTCACTTATATTCATTTGTCTATATGTACAGGATGTAGGTTTCATTATAGCAAATAGGAACTTCAAAGAAAAAGCCACTTTACTGAAACAGAATGTTACACTCAATAGCTTATGCCATAGTATTTCATACACAAGCTAATAGAAAGAAGATTCACAGCCGAAAGCCCCTCAAATCAGAAAATAACTGTATGAAGCAATTTGGTCTGTACTCAGTGTTTTGGATTAATGGTAGACGTTTTGGGAAGTCCACCTTAGTACTACAAGCTGGAGAAAATGCCTAATAGCATTGTTCGGTTTATTAGTCCTGGTCATTACATTATTGATAACAACCGGCAATAAACTTGTGCACTTTCCAGCCTGTGTCATTAGGCCTTAGGCATTGTTTAAATTAGCTGTTGATATAGGCAGACATTCTCTTAACATTTATCTTATGTGACCATTTAGACCCAACAAAGCTGATTTATGCACCATTCCTATGTGTCTATTTTAGTGGGGTGAATACAAATAGAGTGAAACATCCTGCATTAGACATACCCTCGGTTTAGACACTTCTGTCAATCCATTGCCTACAAATTTAAAAATGCCAGTTTTCCTTATGCTTAAATTAGATCTAAACCCAATGAGGCTTCTTAAAAAACACATTAATGTAACTTCAAGCAGTTTATTTTATTTTTAGTTATTACAGATACTTATGTAAAACTGTCAATTTACGCAGCGCTTCACATGTATATTGTACATTCACATCAGCCCCTGCCCTCAAGGAGCTTACAACCCAGGGCTGTAGATATTTTTTTTCCTGGGGGGGGGTTCAGCCTTGAGTACTCAGTTACCTACAGAGTGAAGGGTTCAGGGTGTGCAATGTACAGAATTCAGGGTGTGCTACGTGCAGAGTGCAGAGTTCAGGGAGCTTGATGTACAGAGTGAAGGGTTCAGGGTGTGCTACATCAGAGTGTGGAGTTTAGGGCACACTACGTGCAGAGTTCAGGGTGTACTATGCACAGGGTGCGGGGTTCAGGAGTATGCTTCATACAGAGTCCATTGTTCAGGGTGTGCTATTTACATAGTCCAGGGTTTAGGTTGTGCTATTTACATAGTCCAGGGTTTCGGGTGTGCTATTTACATAGGCCAGGGTTTAGGGTATGCTATGAACCTAGTCCAGAGTTTAGGGTGTGCTATGTACATAGTCCAGGGTTTAGGGGGTGCTATGTACATAGCACCCCCTAAACCCTAGACTATGTACATAGCACACCCTAAACCCTGGACTATGTACATAGCACACTCGAAACCCTGGACTATGTAAATAGCACACCCTAAACCCTTGACTATGTACATAGTCAAGGGTTTAGGGTGTGTTATGTACATAGTCCAGGGTTCAGGGTGCGCTATGCACAGAATCCAGTGTTCAGGATGTGCTATGTACAGAGTCCATGGTTTAGGGTGTGCTATGCACAGAGTCCAGGGTTTAGGGTGTGCTATGCACAGGGTCCAGGGTTCAGGTTGTGCTATGTATGGAGTTCAGGGTGTGCTATGTACAGAGTTTCAGGGTTCAGGGTGTGCTATGTACAGTGTGCAGGGTTCAGGGTGTGCTTTGTACATAGTTTAGGGTTCAGGGTGTGCTATGCACAGAGTGCAGGGTTCAGGGTGTGCTATGTACATAGTCCAGGGTTCAGGGTGTGCTATGCACAGAGTGCAGGGTTTAGGGTGTGCTATGTACAGAGTGCAGGGTGTGTTTTTACAGAGTCCAGGGTTCGGGGTGTGCTGTGTACAGAGTGCAGGGTTCAGGGTGTGCTATGTACATAGTCCATGGCTCAGGGTGTGCTGTGTACAGAGTCCAGAGTTCAGGGTGAGCTATGTACATATTCCAGGGTTCAGAGTGTGCTATGTACATAGTCCAGGGCATGCTATGTACAGAGTTTCAGGGTTCAGGGTGTGCTATGTACAGTGTGTAGGGTTCAGGGTGTGCTTTGTACATAGTTTAGGGTTCAGGGTGTGCTATGTACAGAGTCCAGGGTTTAGGGTGTGCTATGTACAAAGTCTAGGGTTCAGGGTGTGCTATTTACAGAGTGCAGGGTGTGCTTTGTACAGAGTCCAGGGTTCAGGGTGTTCTGTGTACATAGTGCAGGGTTCAGTGTGTGCTATGCACAGAGTCCAGGGTTCAGGGTATGCTATGCATAGAGTGCATTGTTTATGGTGTGCTATGTACAGAGTCTAGGGTGCAGGGTGTGCTATGTACAGAGTCCAGGGTTCAGGGTGTGTTATGTACAGAGTCCATGGTTCAGGGTGTGCTATGTACAGAGTCCAGGGTGTGCTATGTACAGAGTGCAGGGTTCAGGGTGTGCTATGTACAAAATGCAGGGTGGGCTTTGTACAGTGTCCAGGGTGTGCTGTGTACAGAGTTCAGGGTGTGCTGTGTACAGAGCGCAGGGTGTGCTGTTTACATAGTGCAGGGTGTGCTGTGTACATAGTGCAGGGTGTGCTGTGTACAGAGTGCAGGGTTCAGGGTGTGCTGTGTACAACGTTCAGGGTGTTTTATGTACAGAGTGCAGGGTTCAGGGTGTGTTATGTACAGAGTGCAGGGTTCAGGGTGTGCTATGCACAGAGTGCAGGGTTTAGGGTGTGCTATGTACAGAGTGCAGGGTTCAGGGTGTGCTATGTACATATTCCAGGGTGTGCTATGTACAGTGTCCAGGGTTCAGGGTGTGCTATGTACTGAGTGCAGGGTTCAGGGTGTGCTATGTACATATTCCAGGGTTCAGGGTGTGCTATGTACAGTGTCCAGGGTTCAGGGTGTGCTATGTACAGAGTGCAGGGTTCAGGGTGTGCTATGTACATATTCCAGGGTTCAGGGTGTGCTATGTACAGTGTCCAGGGTTTAGGGTGTGCTATGTACAGAGTGCAGGGTTCAGGGTGTGCTATGTACATATTCCAGGGTTCAGGGTGTGCTATGTACAGTGTCCAGGTTTCAGGGTGTGCTATGTACAGTGTCCAGGGTTCAGGGTGTGCTATGTACAGAGTGCAGGGTTCAGGGTGTGCTATGTACATATTCCAGGGTTCAGGGTGTGCTATGTACAGTGTCCAGGGTTTAGGGTGTGCTATGTACAGAGTGCAGGGTTCAGGGTGTGCTATGTACATATTGCAGGGTTCAGGGTGTGCTATGTACAGTGTCCAGGGTTCAGGCTGTGCTATGTACAGTGTCCAGGGTTCAGGGTGTGCTACATTTCAGCTGCAAAAAAAGCCCTGAGTAATAGTATACAATGCAATACTGTCTGCAGCCATGAATGATACAGCCACACACCTGTGATCATTATTATCACAGGTGCTGTGGCTGTATCATTCATGGCTGCAGACAGTATTGCATTGTATACTATTAGTATTCTTGTCACAAGTAGTAACAGAATAGCAAACAGTAGCCTGAGTGTCACATTAGTAGTGGAAAGGGTGTTAGCAGACAGTGGGGGTTATTTACGAAAGGTAAATCCACTTTGTACTGCAAGCGCACTTGGAAGTTTGGTTGCTGTAGCTCTGAGGGGGACATGCAAGGAAAATTAAAAACAGCATTTTAGCTTGCACATGATTGGATGATAAAATCAGCAGAGCTTTCCCTCATTTCAGATCTTCTCCTCAGATCTACAGCAACTGCACTTCCAAGTGCACTTGTAGTGCAAAGTGGATTTACCTTTCGTAAATAACCCCCTATGTGTGGGCTTCTAGAGTGGAATGTTATAATGTGAAAGGCTGCAGGACATGTTCAGTGCAGATATATGGGAGGTGGAGAGCAGAAAAGAACGGGAGAAAGTGAACAGGGGAGGGGGGTGAGGATTGGTGTGGGAGTGATTTACTGCATGGTCTTACCGGCCAGATGTACAGCCATGTAGTAGACGAAGGGAGGGGAAATGAAGCTGGGGGTGAGAGATGCCGATGCAAATGAAAGTAAACTTGTGAAAGTGAATGGAACTTCTCGCATCACAGTTGCTTCTTCCCACAAACACTAATTCCGCATACACACAACTGGTTTTGCCATCGGAATAAATTTCGAAGGTTTCTCTGACAGAACTCCAACGGAATTCCGCTCAATCGGTTTTGCATACACACGGTCACACCAAAGTCCGACCATCCAGAACGCGGTGACGTACAACACGTATGACGGGACTAGAAAAAGGAAGTTCAATAGCCAGGAGCCAATAGCTTTCATCTTGTACTTGCTTCAGAGCATGCGTAGTTCTTGGTCCGTTGGAACAGCATACAGACGAGTGGTTTTCCCGAAATTGGTTCCGTCGGAAATATTTAGAACATGTTCCATTTCTAGGTCTGTCAGAATTTTTGAAAAAAAAGGTCCGATGAGGCATACACACAATCGGAATAGACGATGAAAAGCTTCCGTCTTTTTCTGTCAGACATTCCGCTCGTGTGCACGCGGCTTTAGACAAAAGCCTGCAGGATGAATTTGGAGGGAAGGACAATGCACTTTGTGTACCCATTGGCTGAGGAGGTTGCAGCACCTCCCCCTGCTGCCTCCTTAGCCAATAGGTAGCTGAATCTCATTAGAAGTGTCTTCCTCCCACCCTCCCTCCTCACATTATACAGGACCTCCCATGTACCAACCCATTTTTTACAATGCGGGCAGACCGGGAACAACCATATTTTTAACTGGTCTTCCTAGTGGCTGTGCGGCTCCCTCACCTGGTAAGCTACACTAGCCTAGCTGCTGTGACATTAACTGATGCTCTGGGGGGGACCCCCCTCTTAGCTACGTCCCTGGGGATAATGCTATAATTGGTTGGTATAATGTGTTGATACTTGATCAAGGAAACCCTGTCACCAGATTATGTATTCATAATTTTTTGAAGAATCTATAAATAAATAAAAAAAGTCACATTTTTTTTTCTTTTTTACATACTGTCAGCAGTGCAATACAGCATCTTCATATAAATGATGTGACGGTGATCGCGGACACTGACTGGTGACAGTGACAGTTTTTCATTTTTTTAAATTTCTTATTACATGTTTTCTTACATTTTCTTTTTTTAACACACTGTGACCAGAGCAATATATTGTTTCTATAGAAACAATGTACTACTCTGAGAAAGTGATTAGCATGCAAAAAAGCATTTTACAAAATGAAACTGATTAATTCAGTATGTTTTGTTGTGATTAGCTGTGATTTGCCAGAGCTAACCACATGGTACAGATGGGCTGTGATTGACCCTGTCTGTACCATGTGATCACATTGCCCAATAACAGCTAGCAACACACTTGTACAATGGATGGCATGAAAGGAAGCCATCCATTGATTACAACTGTCATGTGATCTGCTGTGATTGTTCACAGCGGTCACATGGTACCGGCAGCGAGCTGGTACACTGATCAGTCATTAGCTGTGTCCAGTGGACACAGCAGGTGACAGACTGTGCCACGCAAGTGGCGCATTTTGAGAGGACGTCATGTGACGTCCATTCAGAAGGAGGAAAGTCCCACCCGGCTTTCAATCTGCTATAGGCTGGGTGGAAAGGTGTTGATGCATTTTATACCATATTAGAGCAAAATAGGGTGGGACTTTACATGTACCTTGCAAGGTCTAATGAAAACACAAATCATAGAAATTTATATAAATATATACATATCTTTCTTCTATACATGCACATAATTGATTATAAAAAAAAGTTCTAAAGGAACTAGTTAAAAATAGTTACAGTGAAGTTGTCCAGGGTGTTGTTATCCCAACTGGAAAATCCAAGTATATGGCCTATGCATTTCGTGGGAAAACCCGCTTCATCAGGGACTCGGATTATAACACAGATTATCTATATACTGTAATGATATGTAAACATATTATTAACACAAAAATTCATATAGAATCTATATATCAAAAAATATATATACGTTCATTTTATATTTCAAAAATGTTAATAAATAATATCACATCTAATTTACATCACTTTTAATAATCAATTAATAAATCTACAAAATGCATTTCAATAAAGCATTGTTATTTGCACTATGGCACATCGTGGAAAAGAGAGAAAGAGAGGAGCAAGGTGAGCACCTATAACAAAGTGCCAATATAGTCTATAATATAACTAGTTCCTGAGTTTAAAAAAAGTAAAAAAAAAAAAAAAAGGAGGGGAGAAAAGAAAAGAGAAAAAACAACAAGGGAAAGTAAAAAAACATAATTAAATATCTAAAACTGCACCTGTAAAACGTCAATGGCCGGCTTGATAGGAGTAAAGCCTGGGGGGTTGACTCCTCGTCCCCCTAACAAGGAAGGAGGCTCCTATATATTGTTGGAATTTTGAATGGTAAAGGTAGGATTGGCAGTTATAGCTAAAAACAGGGGAAGGTAAAAAACAGGTTGAAGCTTTCCAACAATAGATATAAGGGGTGGTAACATGCATTTTGGAACCTCCTATTCATTTTTAAAGGGCCCATTGTATGTCAGCTCAGTAAACAAGGTGCCTGACCCTTCCTCGCAGTCAAGCACACGTGTTGTTGCATGCTGCAGTAGCAAAAAATGGGTCAAGTACAATTTTTGATGCATTCAAAATCTTTAAGGTCCAATAAGTAATGAATATGCTGCTCAAACACAACGTACATCAATCCTCCAAGAAAACACACATCAACATGCACTTAACTTGTTCAGATCCGTGCTAAAGCTGAATGACTGCTGCAGTGCAGATCTGCTTTGCCAGGAGGCCGTCTATTCAAAAGCTGGTCACGCCCCCCTGAAGGGGGCGCGCGGCGCAAGCTGTGATCACCCGAGTCAATGAGACTTGAGACCAGATCCGAGTAAGGGGTTGATCCCAATGACAGCTGATCACGTGAGGATCGTTAATCGTTTTTTACGCTGACAGTGTGAGAAGAAACAAAGCCAATCGCCGGCTTCTGTTTGAAGGGACATCGGTCTCAAAGAGGAAGAGGCGAAGCTGCCTCATATGTGTCCACAAATACCGCCTGCCAGTGCCACCTGCCAGTGCCACAAATCAGTGCCCACAGTGCCCCCAATCAGTGCCCACAGTAGTAAGTGCCAGCAATCAGTGCCATCTAAGAGTGCCCACAAGTGCCACCTATCAATGCCCAGTGGTGCCAATCAGTGCCACCTAGCGGTGCTGCATATCAGTGTGATCTACCAGTGCCGATCAGTGCCCAACACTGCCACCCATCAGTGCCCATCAGTGCCAGCTATCAGTGCCACCTATTAGTGCCCTTCAGTGCCACCTATAAATGCCCATCAGTGCCACCCATCAGTGCCACCCATCAGTGCCCACCAATGCCACCTATCAGTGCCCACCAGTGCCGCCTTATCAGTGCCCATCAGTGCAGCCTATCGGTGCCCATCAGTTCAGCCTATCAGTGCCCATCAGTGTAGCCTCATCAGCGTACATCAATGAAGGAGAAAAATTACCTGTTTGCAAAATTTATTAACAAAATAAAAAACTTTTTTTTATTTTTATTTTTTAATCAGTCTTTTTAAATTTATTTAACAAAAAATAAAAAACCCAGAGGTGATCAAATACCACCAAAAGAAAGCTCTATTTGTGAGGAAAAAATGATAAAAATGCCATTTAGGTACAGTGTTGTATGGCTGCGCAATTGTCGTTCAAAGAGTGACAGCGCAGAAAGCTGAAAATTGGTCTGGGCAGGAGGGGGGTTTAGATGCCCAGTAAGCAAGTGGTTAAAGTTGAATGCATAATTGCAAAAGAGCCCCAAAGAACCCCTAGAGATGCAAAACTTTGGTATTAAACAGCAATGTACTTCTGCTGATTTTTGTTCTACAAATGCAATGCAAAGACAGTGCGAACATCAAACGTAAAAGTACAGATGACTCACAGCTTCATGTTATATTTACTAACCAGTGAAGTCATCCAAACAGAATGAAGACGAATATTTTCCCATTAAAGAAGGATTCACAAATGTACAACCTGATAGTCATTGCTCTGATGGCAATACGTGTAGAGGGATAAGGAAAACGCCAGGATTTTCTAACCTGTGGTCCTTTGTTCTGTGTTTACTCTAGATATCCACGCAATTCCTGAAATAACATCACTTATGGACTTCTATCAAGGGATCCTGTTTGGAAAAGCTGAGTGAAAGCATGAATGCAATAACAGGGATGCTGCACAGCTGTCACCAGACACATCCCGCCATCCGGCTTATGGCCCTGTGTGCACAGACATGTCTTCTGAAGCGCATCCAGTCTTGAAAAACTGTTACTTGTTGGAAATTGTGTCATCCTGTTTTACTGACCTCATCATGGCCAAAATTTCCAGATCACCAACTTCAGGCCAGAGGTTGTCTGGGTTGGCAGAGCTGTACAATGAAGGCGCCAGCAGAAAATTGTTTCTAAAGACAGTGACTGAATCAGCTGTTCATGCCTATGGAATATTAGATTGTCTACATCCAACATTCTATTCATTTCTGGCTAATGTAAAATTGTAAGAGAGGAAATAGAGATAATCAGCTTTGTAAATAGTATTCATTATCCATATTCTGCTATGACTGTGTGTTGAGTGACTGCATACATTTAAAGGAGAAGAATAACCAAAGCTATTTTGGCTATATTTCTCCTATGGATCACAGGAACAGTTTGTTCTTCACTCCTGTGACATGTTTTCAGCTGACAGCAGGCTAAAGTCTGCTGTCAGCTGGCATCACAGAGCAGGGGCAGATCCAGAGCCTAGTCCCGGGAGGGGCACAGCCAGAAAATAATTTTTTTGCGGACAATTTATTGGGGAAATGGCTGTTGTTGGTGCTTTAATCATCCCGGCACCATGGTTGTTATGGTGTCAGGATGATTGAAGCGCATTATTTCTATTAATACATTGTAATATAGTGGATTGTGGATTGTGACTTGCCACATCACCTGGCACTAGATGCAGATTGTCACTTGCCATGTCATATGCCACACCTTGTGGATTGTCACTTGCCACGTCACCTGCCACTAGATGCGGATTGTCACTTGCCACGTCACCTGCCACTAGATGCGGATTGTCACTTGCCACGTCATCTGCCACTAGATGCGGATTGTCACTTGTCACGTCACCTGCCACTAGATGCGGATTGTCACTTGCCACGTCATCTGCCACTAGATGCGGATTGTCATCTGCCACCAGATGTAGATTGTCACGTGCCAGGTAAGGTGGTGTTTTGCTTGTCTCTTGTTTCTTTGTCCCAGAGACAGGCAGAAGAGAGATAATGTAATCTCCCTGCTGCCCCCTCTATCTGCACAGTGAGGGCGGAAGTTACTGCAGAGATGTGGGGCGGTGAGAGATGATGTCATCTCTCTGCTCCCCTGCCCGTCGGCTCGCTGATTGGCCAGCTGCCCGCACGCACATACCTAGCCTGCTCAGTCTCACCCGCCCATCCACACATGGAGCCACCTGGCAGCCCGGCCAATCCGCTCTCTCACCCGCCTGCCTGCCTGCCCTCAAACGGAGCTGCCCGGCCCTCCCGCGGAGCCGGCCGCTCTCTATTCCACCCACGGCGGAGCCGCCCGCTCTCGGAACTCACCCGCCCGGCCTGCAACAGATTTCTCAGGGGTGGCAATTGCCCTATTGCCCCCCCCCGGATCCGCCCCTGTCACAGAGACTGTCCAGGCTGGGGAAAGATCGCGACCATATAGTTGCGATCCACCCACGAGCCCGGACTGGCACCTAGCTTAGCTTCCCAGTGAGCCGCTGAGGGCAAGAGCCAGCCGCTCCCGCCCCTTCCACAGCCCAGCACTCCAGTGAGCGCTGGGGGGGCGGAGCAGAGAGCCGGGAACTGATTGTCACCAGGTCTCTGCCTGCTCACTGAAGGCTGAGAACCGAGCGATCAGTGGGGTTTGATCACTCTGTTCTCAGCCTTAGAGCCGGAGAGGGACAGATGCAACATCAGATCGATGCTGCATCCACCTAGGTGAGTATTCTTGTGTTTTTTTCTTTTTACAATCCCATACTTCTTCTATCCTTGCAACTCAGTGCTGGCTTAGAGGGTGAGGCTAATGCCCTATACACACGATAGGATTTTCCGACAACAAAACCGTGGATTTTTTTTCCAAAGGATGTTGGCTCATACATGTCTTGCATACACACGGTCACACAAATGTTGTCGGAAATTCCGAACGTCAAGAACGCGGTGACGTACAAGACGTACGACGAGCCGAGAAAAATGACGTTCAATAGCCAGCGCGGCTCCTTCTGCTTGATTCAGAGCATGCGTGGACTTTTGTGCGACGGACTTGTGTACACACGCTCGGAATTTCCGACAACAAAATTTTGTTGTCGGAAAATTTGAGAACCAGCTCTCTAACATTTGTTGGCGGAAATTCCGATAACAAATGTTCTATGGAGCATAGACACGGTCGGACTTTCTGACAACAGGCTCACATCGAACATTTGTTGTCAGAAAATCCGATTGTGTGTACAGGGCATTGGTCTCACGACACTCACTGTGATAGCATTAAATCCTGTCTCCTGGAAAAACTTAAAGCAGTATTAAACCCAAAAGCAAAAATGTAATATATTACAGCTTACCAATCATTAGATGTGGTGGCTGCATTTGTTTTCTTTTATAGCCTTTTTTTCCCTATGTTTTTACCGGGTGATATGGCCAGTAACACACCTACTGAGCTAGAATGCCTACACTCTGGATGAATGAGAACAGGGTGCACCTTTGGACCCCAGTGTTATCAGTCTGGAGGAAGGGGAGTGTTAAATATAATAGCAGATTTAAATATACTAACACATAGAAGCCAAACTTCAGCTAATACTTTATAAGCAGTTACAGCAAACAGTTTTTTCCCTTTTGGGATAAAGGTTTTACATAAACAAATAAAAGCTCTTCATTATAAAAGCCCCTGACAGTGGTAAATGGTTTGTTTCATCCCTGTAAACCGATACATCTAGAAGTGAGCTTGTTCTTCTGAAAAACAACAGACCAGAGAGCCAGATCACCAGATGAAAATAGAAGAAAGAAAGCCTAAAAACAGAAAACGAATGCAGCCATCACATCTAAGAATTGGTAAGCTGCAATATAATAAATGTTTGCTTTTTAGTTTATTACTTCTGTAAAGTAGTATTGAGTCCTCTGCGTTTTTCAGCTTAACACATTGAGCACAATAAAATAAACATTCCCAAGTAAACTATTTGTTAAAATTCTTACCACAGCGCATATAGAATAATTCTGCGCTACCCTAAAAAGAGAGACACAGAAGCAGCCAACACGACCAACAAAGTGTAAAATGGCAAAACAACAAAAAAGTGTGGCGCTGAACAGTGTCACATACAACTGTAAACAAGTCAATAGGCAGTAAGAAGGATCAATTGTATCTGCTTAGAGCATGTAGTCCTCATGTGACCATTAAAGATACATAGTCTGTATGGCAATATGTAAAAACAGAATATTGAAGAAATATATAGACATCTTGACTAAAAATCCGCTCACTACCACCAAGAGTTGAGGAGGCTTACCAGATGAGGTGGACCCAATGGGGCATACGCCGGATTGGGTCGGACAAAGCTTAGGTGGTGAGTGGCTGTGTATACTCCGAGAAGGATGCGGTCTCACGGGTTTGTTGTGTTCATCCAGATAATACCAGGAACTTGAGAGGTGTACGCAATCTCCCAGATGTGGGAGGTCATGTAGATCTTAAGGAAGTGATGGGGTGTTCCGTAAGCAAACCCCTCAAAACAACATTCCGCGGACCAGAAATTGATGTGGAAGGATAGGAAAAGAAAAGAAGGGCCACATAGTGTAAATCCAAAAAACAAAAAGTATTTATTTAAAGTAAAATAGATGTACACTCACATGTAGATCCAAAACTTAAAACATCGCTGTTTTTCGAAAAAGTGGCGACAATGGGGTCCTGCCCGTTGCGTTTCGTCCTCAAAGACGTCATCAGGGGGGTTTCCCCCACTGTAGCCTCCCCGATATATATAGGAAATATGCCTCTCATCATGGGAAACAGCTCCACGTATGAAAAATGATCACTTCCGGTTTCGGCCAAAATGGTACAGTGACAACACTGTACCCTATTCTTCACTGCGGGCACACCACTTAGTTCAGGTATCAGTTCGATACACATCATCCATCCATGGATTTTTTATTTTGGTTGGCATTTTTGCCGTGCATCGTTCTTACACTTCCGGTGCAGTATATACTACGGAAGAGAGGCGTGGCACGCACGCCTGGAATGCACGCCGGTCGGCCATTTTGGCCGAAACCGGAAGTGATCATTTTTCATACGTGGAGCTGTTTCCCATGATGAGAGGCATATTTCCTATATATATCGGGGTGGCTACAGTGGGGGAAACCCCCCTGATGACGTCTTTGAGGACGAAACGCGCCGGGCAGGACCCCATTGTCGCCACTTTTTCTCAAACAGCGCTGTTTTAAGTTTTGGATCTACATGTGAGTGTACATCTATTTTACTTTAAATAAATACTTTTTGTTTTTTTGGATTTACACTATGTGGCCCTTCTTTTCTTTTCCTATCCTTCCACATCAATTTCTGGTCCGCGGAATGTTGTTTTGAGGGGTTTGCTTACGGAACACCCCATCACTTCCTTAAGATCTACATGACCTACCACATCCGGGAGATTGCGTACAACTCTCAAGTTCCTGGTATTATCTGGATGAACACAACAAACCCATGAGACCGCATCCTTCTCGGAGTATACACAGCCACTCACCACCTAAGCCTTGTCCGACCCAATCCGGCGTATGCCCCATTGGGTCCACCTCATCTGGTAAGCCTCCTCAACTCTTGGTGGTAGTGAGCGGATTTTTAGTCAAGATGTCTATATAATTCTTCAATATTCTGTTTTTACATATTGCCATACAGACTATGTATCTTTAATGTTCACATGAGGACTACATGCTCTAAGCGGATACAATTGATCCTTCTTACTGCCTATTGACTTGTTTACAGTTGTATGTGACACTGTTCAGCGCCACACTTTTTTGTTGTTTAGCTTTGAAACTTAGCTTTGCCTGGTTTGAAGTTATTAAAGGGGTGTAATGCAAGTATCCGACACACATTGGGGTAGGAAGACAGCTACGTAAGAATTAAACAGAGAAAATCCAAGCAAGCAGCTACAAAGGGTAAAGCCTCGTATACACGATCGGATTGTTGGCCAACAAAACCGTGAAATTTTGTCCGAAGGGCGTTGGCTCAAACTTGTCTTGCATACACACGGCCACACAAATGTTGACCAACAATTAGGAACGTAGTGACGTACTACATGTTTTTTCAGCTCTTTAGTGCCACCCTTTGGGCTCCTTCTGCTAATTTAGTGTTAGTAGAAATTTGGTGAGTGTTGATTTGCGCTTTTCTTTTTGCGTTTTTCATTTCTTGCTTTTCAGTTTGCGCTTTTTATTTTGTTCTTTTCAGTTCGTTTCTGAACAGCCGTTTGTCAACCAGACATGTTGCGGAATCGGAGGAGATAACGTGTTATTTATTATTGGCCTTGGAGTTATTGCTTTGACATTATTTTGTTGGTTGAATAATTTGATTTGGTATATTTGCTATATTTTTGGATGCATAGAATGCACTTTTTGGTTAAGTTCTATTGGCAGATAGCATGTCTAATTTTATTTGTTTTCTTTTTTTAATGCACAATAAAAAAAATGTGTAGAATAATACTTGGCTATGTGTTTTACTTCAAATGACAGTTTGGGAGTAGGCAGTTACATTTAAAAAAATACAATGTAAAATTAACAAGGGACACCAACATAGTTGTATCTCTGATCTTATAAACTACGGGATAATGGTGTTGTGGTAACTTGCCCAAATTACATAGTTACATAGTAGGTGAGGTTGAAAAAAGACACAAGTCCATCAAGTCCAACTTATGTGTGTGATTATGTGTCAGTATTACATTATATATCCCTGTATGTTGCGGTCATTCAGGTGATTATCTAATAGTTTCTTGAAGCTATCAATGCTCCCCGCTGAGACCACCGCCTGTGGAAGGGAATTCCACATCCTTGCCGCTCTTACAGTAAAGAACTCTCTACGTAGTTTAAGGTTAAACCTCTTTTCTTCTAATTGTAATGAGTGGCCACGAGTCTTATTAAACTCTCTTCTGCGAAAAAGTTTTATCCCTATTGTGGGGTCACCAGTACGGTATTTGTAAATTGAAATCATATTCCCTCTCAAGCGTCTCTTCTCCAGAGAGAATAAGTTCAGTGCTCGCAACCTTTCCTCATAACTAAGATCCTCCAGACCCTTTATTAGCTTTGTTGCCCTTCTTTGTACTCGCTCCATTTCCAGTACGTCCCTCCTGAGGACTGGTGCCCAGAACTGGACAGCATACTCCAGGTGCGGCCGGACCAGAGTCTTGTAGAGCGGGAGAATTATCGTTTTATCTCTGCAGTTGATCCCCCTTTTAATGCATGCCAATATTCTGTTTGCTTTGTTAGCAGCAGCTTGGCATTGCATGCCATTGCTGAACCTATCATCTACTAGGACCCCCAGGTCCATTTCCATCCTAGATTCCCCCAGAGGTTCTCCCTCCAGTGTATAGATTGCATTCATATTTTTGCCACCCAAATGCATTATTTTACATTTTTCTACATTGAACCTCATTTGCCATGTAGTTGCCCACCCCTTTAATTTGTTCAGGTCTTTTTGCAAGGTTTCCACATCCTGCGGAGAAGTTATTTCCCTGCTTAGCTTAGTATCGTCTGCAAATACAGAGATTGAACTGTTTATCCCATCCTCCAGGTCGTTTATAAACAAATTAAATAGGATTGGTCCCAGCACAGAACCCTGGGGAACCCCACTACCCACCCCTGACCATTCTGAGTACTCCCCATTTATCACCACCCACTGAACTCGCCCTTGTAGCCAGTTTTCAATCCATGTACTCACCCTATGGTCAATGCCAACGCACCTTATTTTGTACAGTAAACGTTTATGGGGAACTGTGTCAAATGCTTTTGCAAAATCCAGATACACCACCTCTATGGGCCTTCCTTTATCTAGATGGCAACTCACCTCCTCATAGAAGGTTAATAGATTGATAAATAAATAAAAAAATAAAAAATAATAATAATATTATTCTTGATATCACTAGGAAGAAAAAGCCTTTGAAAATTTGTTTGCAATAACTCCATCAGTATCACCAGCAAAGCAGCTTCATTATTATCCTATTAAATAAGAAGAGAATTGTGCGCTGCATTTCGAGATTTCATAATTTGCCACATCATGAATATTCTCCATTACGAACGCTAGTTTACAAGACCGACCGCTTCTGGCTCGTTCCTTGCTTCCGAGCATGCGTGTTTGTACTTTGGACTTTTGTCCGACAGACTTGTGTACACACGCTCGGAAAGTCCGACAACAGACATTTGTTCGCGGAAAATTTTAAAACCTGCTAACCAACATTTGTTGGGGGAAAGTCCGACAATGATTGTCCGATGGAGCGTACACACAGCCTGTCATCGAACATTTCCCGTCGGAAAGTCGGATCGTGTGTACAGGGCTTTATAAAGGCTTCACAAGCAGCCTGTCGTTAAGTGTGTACATGTGGCAGGTGATATAGCCATTTGCAGCGAGGGAGATGTTGTTGGCACTCCTTCGGTCGCGATCCATCTCACATAGTATCGGGAGCACATTTACACCGCAGGGGCCCTCAACTTGTACACAGGTATGGAAGAGAAAAAGTTAAGTGAATTGCACACATGGAGTCTGCACTAGGTGCACGGTGGGACCTCATACCGTTACTGGGAGTGAGGTAGTGGTGATAACCTGGACAGATGGAGAGGACATTGGCTCTGCTTGTCCCTCCTAAATCAGACAACTCAAGTCTCCCACGACTCGCGGGAGCCTCCCGCATTTGACAGCGGGCACAATCTCCCAGCTGAGGCTGCCTGCAATGTCACTCACTACCACAGAAGGCGTTTGAACAGCGGCTGTAAACGAAGCTCCCGAGCTCGGCTCTCATTGGTCCATGAGCGGTGCCTGCGTCAGCGAGAGGAGGGAAGAGGGAGGCGGGCCCGTTCGGTGAAATTATTCCCATGCGTGTGCCGTGATTGGTTGCTAGGCTCGGCTAATTTGCCTAGCAACTGAGCAGATTGAGGCTGGTGTACAGAAGAGTATGACGGTGATTGGATGGCCAGAGAGGATGGGGCATGGCTCAGGCTTCTTTTGTCCTCTCTGACTTACCACGTTCAGTAATGGCCCGGAGTGAAGGGCGGCTGGATGTGTGTAGTGTTGGGTGTATACTATTGTCACAGGAGGGGAATAATAGCGCGGTGTGCCATGTGTGCAGCTTATGTCCTGTAATATAATATATAATAATGACAGTCAGTACAAGGAAACCTTGCCTTTATTTGCCCAGCACCCTGTGTAGTCACAGCTTTGTACTTCTTGGCAACAGCACACTTCTACATCTTTACTATGGAAAAGGTAGGCCTCATTCACACTGGTAGCATGGAACCTTCATGTATCATGTAACTATCCGCCCCTCACCTACATGAATGTGCCTCGGCAACGTGAGACAACAGCTGATCTTAAACTCAGCTGTTCTGCGTCTCCGTACTGCACATGCGTAGAAACATCATGTGACCCCGCCTCAATACCCTCAGTTGCTAGGCAAATTAGCCGAGCCTAGCAAGCAATCACGGCACACGCACGGGAATGATTTCAACGCACGGGCCTGCCTCCCTCTTCCCTCCTTTCGCTGACGCAGGCACCGCCCATGGACCAATGAGAGCCGAACTCAGGAGCTTCGTTCGCAGCCGCTGTTCAAACGCCTCCTGTGGCAGTGGGTGACAGTGCAGGCCGGCTTAGCCAGGAGATTGTGCCGCACTCGCGGGTGTCCGTGAGCCCGCTGTCAAATGCGGGAGGCTCCCGCGAGTCGCGAGAGACTTGAGATGTCTCCACTGGTTTAGCTGCATTTAATTGGCACTGATCAGGCTGTAGTTAATTGAGGTGGGGGGGGGGGGGGGTCGGTGCCGGCGCGAAGCGTCACCTCCCTGAAATGAGCTTTTGCAGGTTGAGATGTCTGCTAAATGCAGCCGTGACAGTGTCCATCGATAAGGGACAGGAAAGGCAAACAAACTACAGTCATACACTCTGATGTACAGAGAGCTCGGGACAAAGGATTTCATATTACTTTAAACCCCCTGTTACTAAACTAAAACTGTACAGTAAAGGGCTCCCTGCAAAGAAGACATTGACTACTTACCTCTACTGCTGCCTGCACTGCTGAGCTCTGCAGTATTTAAAGGGGTTGTAAACTTTCACGTTTTTGTACCTTAAAGCATCTTTTGCATTAAGGTGAAAAAACACCTGGCAGTGACCCCCCCCCTCCAGTTTTACTTACATGAGCCCTGGAGCTTCACCCGGTGGGGACGCGCCGTCTCTCTGCCCAAGGTTCTCGGCTCTTGATTAGATAGATTGATAGCAGCTAGACATGTGCAATTTGTTTAGTTGCGAATTATTTTTTTAACAAATTTTCACAAATTCGTTCATTACGAAATTTCCGAATTTTTTCAATTTATGAATTTACGAATTTTCGAATTTCCAAATTTCCGAATTCCGAATTTGAAAATTCAGAAATCCAAAAATTCAAAAATCCAAAAATTCTAAAATCTGAAAAAAAGAAAAAAAATCTGTAAAATTCGAAATAATAACCAACTATTAAGTTATAGGTATTGGAATTTCCTTTCAAATTTGGCTTTTTGTGAATGTAATGAGTACGAATTTATCCGAAGTTACAAATTATCTGAAATAACAAATGCCGTATCTAAACGAATGGAGCGTAACGAATTAATAATAATAAAAACCATAATAACAATAATAAAACCTTTTTATTGTTATTATTTATTATTAATTTGTTCCATTCCATTTGTGTAGATGCAGCATTCGTTATTTCGGATAATTCGTAACTTCAGATAAATTTGTATTCGTTACATTCACAAACATCCAAATTTGAAAGGAAATTCCAATATCTATAATTTAATAGTTAGTTATTTCGAATCTTACTGATTTTCTTTCTTTTTTCAGATTTTAGAATTTTCGGACTTTCGAATTATTGAATTTTCGAATTCCAAAAATCCAAAAATTCAGAAATTCGGAATTCGAAAATTTCGGAAATTTGAAAATTCGAAGTTCGGAAATTCAAAATTCGGAAATTCAAAAATTCATATTTCGGAAATTCGAAAATTCGGAAAGTCGTATTTCAGAAATTCAAAAATTTAGAAATTCGTATTTTGGAATTTCCGAATTTCCAAAAAAAGCAAAAAAAGAATGAAATAAAAATGAACAAATTTTTTGTCAGTGCACATCTAATAGCAGCGCAGTCATTGGCTCCCGCTGCTGTCAATCAAATCCAATGACGCGAGCGCCGGGGGACCGGGCCGGGTCATACATTCGGTGGCTATGGACGCCGAATGCTGGACTCGGGAGCGCGCCCACAAGGTAACCCCCTCGGGAGAGCGCTTCTCATAGGGGGTTAACTAATGCGTAGAGGAGCAGCGAGAGCCGCCAGGGGACCCCAGAAGATGAGGTTTGGGGCCACTCTGTGCAAAACGAGCTGCACAGTGGAGGTAAGTATGATATGTTTGTTATATAAAAAAAGAACCCTTACAATCACTTAAAGAAAAATAACCTTTACAAGATCCTGAAGAAAATGACAATACTGGTGGTGTTGATCTCCTGGTCCCTCACTTTGTGCTGAGGTTCCTCCCACTGATCAGGACACAGTATTGATTTTGGGGTCTCCTCCAGATCTCCAAATTCCTTTTTAATGCTATGATCTGACTTCCTGTGGATACGTTCATTCTCCATGGTCCCAATCTATGTAGGAATGTAGCCACCCTCTCTTGATGGCTCCCAAGATGGATTATGAGCTATGGGACATGTTGTTGCAGTGCACATGACTGCACTGCTTATTCCAAACAAATAGAAGTGGGGGGGTAAAATGAGAGGTTTGGGAGCTCACGGAGAACTTTAGAAGGAGGCAGAAATAAACAGTAAGCAACAAATTTTGTGAAAAATAGACTACGGGGACATTAAGTAGTTGATGTGTATGGATTATTTTTGGAGAATAAGGTTATTGGTAAATTTCACTTCCTTTGTGGTCCACATCATTAGAAATGAGGTCTACTTACTATGTGCTACATAGTGATCCTCCTTCCAATCTCAGAAATTGGAGAGGTAAATGACAGCACTGTGCCTATCAGCACTGTAACAGAAAGAGTCCATAGCCATATGTGAGCTATGAATTGAGCAACTTCCAGTGATTTCCATTCACTCCCAGTGGCTTAAAATGTTAGTGACCTTTTCATGTGCACCGCTAACGTAGGCTGCAGTTCCAACGCGTTTTGCCTACTGATCTCAGGAATGTACCAAAAAACAAATGAATCAATAAAAAATAAAAATGACTAACTGCACATGCCATAAGTATCTCCCATTTGCATAGAGAATTGCATTACCCAGCAGAGGTGCACATGTGGAGATATGCGAATAGCAAAAAAAGTATGTTTCCGCTGTTTAACCGCTTCAGCCCCGGTAGAGTTTACCCCCTTCCTGACCAGAGCGTTTTTTGCGATTCAGCACTGCGTCACTTTAACTGACAATTGCGCGGTCGTGCGATGTGGCTCCCAAACAAAATTGACGTCCTTTTTTCCCACAAATAGAGTTTTCTTTTGGTGGTATTTGATCACCTCTGCGGTTTTTATTTTTTGTGCTATAAACAAAAAAAAGAGCTACAATTTTGAAAAAAAAAATACAATATTTTTTACTTTTTGCTATAATAAATATTCCCAAAAAATATATAAAAGCTTCCTGAGGACGCAAACTGCATTGCAAAACGCGTAGAGACTGCTGGGAAATTTTCTCATTACTTCCGGTCTAACGAAAGTGAGACTTGGAACGCATGCCTCTGTGAGGAGACACAGTGATAGAGTGAGAGATAGATCGAGACTCTGCTCTCCATACACACAGCTGGATTACCTTGGTGCCGGCTTAGGGGCACTACAACATGTGAGTTTAACTATGTTTTTTAACTTTTTAATAAAATGAGAGTTACATACTACACTATGATGGCTATCCATATGTCTTTATGAGAACTAAACAGAGCAAGAGGCACTAGTATACTGCTTGGAAAGGCTGCTACTGGATCCATCACAAACGGAGTGGTTATCCTAAATAAATGAACCAAAGGCCATATTCTAATATATCTGGTGAGTGGCCATTGCACTAGGTGGTGGTGAAGTCACGTTAAGCGGTGGAAGTAGAAGCACTAAATATTGAGAAGGAACGTCACTATTGCACAGAAGTGATCACTCACTGAGGACATTCAGTGTACTGTGGTGTGTACATATATGTTGAGGATATTTATTGCACTGTGTTGTACACATATATGTTGATATTTGAGACCTAATGGTTAGAGAGTAATATTGGCACTTATTTATTTTCATTTTCTATTTTTATATTTATTTATAATATTTTTAGCACTTTCACTTTAAATAGCTGTTGGCAGTATCGTAAGGTATTTTCATCAGTGGTATTACTTTCACTAGAATTATGATGTGGTGTAAAAAAAATTTGGACACATAAATAGTTGGCACAGAAAAGCACGCTATCAAGGATATTCATATATGTTTATTTGCATATTTTGTTTCATATTTTAGGAGTGGTAATATAATTTAGAGAAGTTAGCGCAATCCATCTATTACATTATTCTTTAATATTCTACCCTTAGGGTGGCATGCACATGATTGCAGCAAACTAGGTCGTTGATTTATTTTTTTATTTTTTTTTGCGCCGGTAGCATACCTTTTTGGATAACACTGGCATTTACTAGCTGGAGAAAAGTGCTGCCAGGAAAAATACTGACGGTTGACAACACTAATACCATATCTGTGAGATCCCTCAAGAATCGGGGTCTCCAAACTTTCTAAACAAAGGGCCAGTTTATTGTTCTTCAGACTCTAGGAGGACCAGAGGGTGACCAGCGGGATTGGAAATGTTCCTGGCATCAGTTTTAGTAAATATCGCCACATTCGGTATTGGGAGGAATAGTGTCCCATCATGGTTATCATAGGGAGGAATAGGGACCTATTATTGTTGTCAGTGGAAGAAATGGTGCTCCGTTGCCGGTGTCAGATGGCAAATATCAAATTAGTGTCATTAGTGGGAGGAATAGTGCCCCAAGGGCCGGATAAAAGCAAGAAAAGGGCCGCATCTGGCTCTCAGGCAGCGGTTTGGAGACCACTGCTCTAGAAGCTGGAAATCACTGTAGTAGACACCACTGTTCTAGTGATCTCCACTTGATTTTGGGTCCATGCCAAGCGGCTGTCCTGCTACTTTGTGAACACAGAAGGTTGCCCTCTTGGTATGGGCCCCATTCAGAGATCACTTGCATTCTCAATGAGTGTAAAGCCTTCTCTGAGTGGAGGAGTGGCAGTAATGTCAAGCTCTCCACCCTGTCCAACCAAGGAATGTTTTGCAATCATTGAGTAAATACAAAGCCTACCCTCGATGGCCCTGTGCCGAAAGGCCAACCTCCTATCTTCACAATGCAGCAGGGCAGCTGCTTGGCTTTGGCACGGGATCCAGAAGCAAATGGAGATCCCCGTAGAAGCAGTGATTTCCAGTTTCCATGAAGATCCCACAGGTATGGCATATAAATACAGTGCCTTGCAAAAGTATTCACCCCCCTTGGCATTTTTCGTGTTTTGTTGCCTCACAACCTGGAATTAACAATCTATTGTTTGAGGATTTGCCTCATTTAATTTACAGAACATGCCCACAACTTTGAAGATGTTTTTTTTTTTTTATTGTGAAGCAAATAACAAATAGGACAAAATAACATAAAAAGTCAATGTGTATAACTATTCACCCCCCAAAGTCAATACTTTGTAGAGCGACCTTTTGCAGCTATCACAGCTTCAAGTTGCTTTGGATAAGTCTCTATGAGCTTGCTACATCTTACTGAGATTTTTGCCCATTCCTCCTTGCAAAACTGTTCCAGCTCTTTCAAGTTGGATGGTTTGCACTTGTGAACAGCAATCTTTAAGTCTGACCACAGATTTTCTATTGGATTGAGGTCTGGGCTTTGACTAGGCCATTCCAACACATTTACATATTTCCCCTTAAACCACTCAAGTATTGCTTTAGCAGTGTGTTTGGGGTCATTGTCCTGCTGGAAGGTGAACCTCTGTCCTAGCCTCAAATCACACACAGAGTGCTGCAGGTTTTTCTCAAGAATATCCCTGTATTTAGCACCATCCATCTTTTCTTCAACTCTGACCAGCTTCCCAGTCCGACTGCTGAAAAACATCCCCAGAGCATGATGCTGCCACCACCATGTTTCACTGTGGGGATGGTGTTCTTTGGGTGATGTGATGTGTTGGGTTTGCGCCAGACATAGTGTTTTCTTTGATGGCCAAAAAGTTAAATTTTAGTCTGATCAGACCAGAGCACCTTCCTCCATACATTTTGGGAGTCTCCCACATGCCTTTTCTCAAACTCAAAACGTGCCATTTTGTTTTTTGCTGAAAGTAATGGCTTTCTTCTGGCCACTCTGCCATAAAGCCCTACTCTATGGAGCGTATGGCTTATTGTCGTCCTATGTACAGATACTCCAGTCTCTGCTGTGGAACTCTGCAGCTCCTCTAGGGCTACCTTAGGTCTATGTGCTGCCTCTCTGATTAATGCCCTCCTTGCCTGGTCCATGTCCATGAGTTTTGTTGTGCAGCCATCTCTTGGCAGGTTTGCTGTTGTGCCATGTTCTTTCCATATGGTTATGATAGATTTGATGGTGCTCTTAGGTATCATCAAAGATTTGGATGTTTTTTTATAACCTAACCCTTGTACTTCTCAACAACATTGTCCCTTACTTATTTGGAGAGTTCCTTGGTCTTCATGGCAGTGTTTGATTAGTGGTGCCTCTTGCTTAGGTGTTGCAAACTCTGGGGCCTTTCAAAAAGGTGTGTATATGTAATGACAGATCATGGGACACTTAGATTGCACACAGGTGGACATAATTTCACTATTTATGTGACTTCTGAAGGTAATTAGTTGCACCAGAGCTTTTTATGGGCTTCATAACAAAGGGGGTGAATACATACGCACATGCCAATTATCAGTTTTTTATTTATGAAAAATAGTTTTATTTATATATTTTTCTAATTTTACTTCACCAACTTAGACTATTGTGTTCTGATCCATCACATATAATTCAGATTAGAAAAACATTGAACTAAAGGCTGTAATGTAACAAAATAGGTAAAAAGCCAAGGAGGGTGAATACTTTTGCAAGGCACTGTACTTACTGTAAATTGCTAACTATGTAACTATGTAAAAAATGCCTTACCTGGAATTCTTCTTTGCACTTTTTTTGAAGAATTATATGATAAAGCTTATACAGCACAGGGAAATCATTTACATAAAAAAGAAATGTAAACCAAAAAATAGATAGTTCTTTTACAATCTGTACAAGTTCATAATACCGACTTGTTTCCTGCAGGTATATGGACTTCTTTCCAGGAAAAAAAAAACGCCAAAAAACTTGCAATAAGATGGTTTTGTCAGGCTTATTGCATCCTTTCTAAGACCCACAGAACATAAATCCTGCATTAATGAATCAGCTCTGAATGTGAGCACTTGTGTTATCTGTATGTCCCCAGGGAGATCGTTCCCTGTCTGAATGCTTAGCTCCATTGATTCTTCTGGTGCATGTTCAATATTGAGGTTTGCAAGAGGAACTATCCATTGTTACACTTTTTCCGACTTCGCCTTCCAAGTATTACTATTCATAGACTGTCAGCTGTCATTATGGTGCAAAGTCTGGTTCCTGCTGCCTTCATATTGTATGTATAATTTTTGCATGCATATTTTTAAAGTGCCACAAGGTACAATGTGATTTCTCATTTTAACAAACACCACAATACAAATACATTATGGAAAATAAATTATTCACATAGAAATAACTGCTAGGGAACCAAACTGCAACATAGGGAGCAGGCTCGCCCTCCCCCCCCTCGTCTCAAAGCCATTTAAAATTTAATTGCAGCAACACACTGGGAGACAGAAGCGCGTTGGGGTGCTGGAATACAAAGCAAAGAAGACATGGGCTTTGGGTGGCACCATAAACAAGTTCTGAATTCAGCTTAATAATTCTTCATTTTTAGAAAGGAGTCTTCTAAACCCTGAACCAAATCCAATTCTTAACTTATTCATTCAAATGAACAGTTACAGGAATTTTTGGTAAAGGACTATTTTTTTTCTTAAAGCCAACTTGTGCTTTTATTGTATAGAACAAAGCAACTGGTACATTTCAATATACTGCTTTGCCAGCAGCACATAATCATCTTTCCTTCGCTTCCCTACCCCTCAGTTTAGTAATCGAGAGTGAGAAAATACTATTATTATACAGGATTTATATGGCGCCAACAGTACAATTCAAAACAAGAGGGTTAGAGGAGCCCTGCTCCTGCGAGCTTTTAATCTAAGAGGGAGGGGCTGGTGAAACAAAAGGTAGGGACTGTGAGGGTTGAACTGATGAGGGGAGTGGAGAATTTGGTTGTTAGCTGGAGGTAGGATAGGCCTCCCTGAAGAGATGAGTTTTCAGGGATCGCCTAAAAGTGGACAAAGGAGGAGATAACCAGACAGATTAGGGTAGTGAGTTCCAGAGGATGGCTCTGGAGAAGTTCTGGAGACAAGCATGGGAGGAGGAGACAAGGGAGCTAGAGAGCAGAAGGTCTTGGGAGGAGCAGAGAGGACTGTTTGGGTGATATTTGGAGATAAGATTGGTGATGTAGCTCGGGGCAAAATTGTGAATGGCTTTGTATGTTATTGTTAGTGTTTTGAATTGAATAAGTGTAGGACCCTCTAGTGTGCAACAAATGTAGGTAAATGTATTTTGTTGACTCGTGGTAGCTGTGTGAGTCTGTAATTGGGTCGTATTACTCCAGGTGTGGCTGCAGGGCTCTGCGGGGCAGATCTTTGGTACCTTCCCTTGGATCTAGAAGCTTGGAGAAGCTTCTGGAAGTTAGTGGGCAGGGGGTAGGAGAGCCTGATCTGCATACTTGAAGGAAGCTGGAAAATCCCCAGGCAGAAGGCCCTGGCAGGGTGGCTGGGTCAGCCCTTAAATATGGTGGAGCCAGTGGCAGAATTACCAGGGTTGCAGCAGTCACGTTTGTGATTGGGCCTTGGAGTTCTGCCTCTATGGGGGCCCTGCCCGCCTGTTCTGTCACTGTGGGAGGGGGTCGCATGTTCCGTCACTGTGGCAGGGGGTCAGCCCGCTGGAGAAGGTTCACCTGCCGGGAGGGAGGGTTGGTGGTGGGTGCTCGTCTGCCTGCCGCTTATTGCTGCTGAATACAGTGATGTCGGAAGGTTGAGGAGACTGGGAGACTGGAGCAGAAAGTCAGCTGACGAGCTGACAACCAGTAGAGTGAAAGGGGAGGAGCTCTCCCATGTCCCATGTCAAGGGAGACATTACTGGAGGCACATAAAGGGAGCAGAGAGGCAGAGACACACTGAGCAAGAAGGAGGTGTATTTGCCAGTGTCACTTATCCCATCCCCCCATCACCACCACTGCCTCTGACTGATCCCATCCCCCTCTCCCCTCCCATCAGACAGTTGTGATGAGAGGGATAGGGATGACATCAGTGGCAGTGGACACTGTCACCCATATCCCCACCACCACCACTGGTGTCATCCCTATCCCCACCACAGCCACTGATGTCATCCCTATCACCACCACTGCCGTCATCCCTATCCCCACCACTGCCACTGATGTCATCCCTATCCCTCCATCACCACCGCCACTGATGTCATCCCTATCCTCACCACCATCACTGATATCATCCCTATCCCCACCACTACCACTGATGTCATCCCTATCTCCACTGCCACTGGTGTCATCCCTATCCATAACCCCATCACCACCACTGATGGCATCCCTGTCACCACCACTGATGTCATCCCTATCTCCACCATCACTGACTTCATCCCTATCTCCACCACTGATGTCATCCCTATCCCCACTGATGTCACCCCTATCCCTTCCACCACCACCACTGGTGTCATCCCTATCCCTTCTACCATGACTGATATCATCCCTATCCCCACCACCGCCGCTGATGCCATCCCTATCCCACAACCGCCACTGATGTCATCCCTATCCCCACCGCCACTGATAAAATTCCTATCTCCATTACCACCGTCACTGATGTCATCCCTATTCCCACCACCACTGATGTCATCCCTATCCCCACCACCACACTGATGTCATCTCTATCCCCACTGATGTCATCCCTATCCCTTCTACTGCCACTGATGTCGTACCTATCCCCACCGCCACTGATGTCATCTCTATCCCTCCACCACCACTGATGTCATCCCTATCCCCACCACTGCCACTGATGTCATCCCTATCCCCATTACCACTGCCACTGATGTCATCCCTAAACCCACCACCGCCACTGATGACATTGCCTATCCCCATCACCACTGCCACTAATGTCATCCCTATCCCCTCCGCCGCCACTGGTGTCATCCCTATCCCCACCACCGCCATTGATGTCACCCCTATCCCCACCACCGCCATTGATGTCATTCCTATCCCCACCACCGCCACTGATGTCATCCCTATCCCCACCACCACTGATGTCATCCCTATCCCCACTGATGTCATCCCTATCCCTTCCACCATCACCACTGATGTCATCCCTAACCCCACTGATGTCATCCCTATCCCCGCCACCATTGATGTCATCCCTATCCCCACCACCACCACTGATGTCATCCCTATCCCCACTGACGTTATCCCTATCCGTTCCACTATCACCACTGATGTCTTCCCTAACCCCACTGATGTCATCCCTATCCCGCCACTGCCACTGGTGTCATCCCTATCCCCACCACCGCCATTGATGTCATCCCTATCCCCCCACAGATGTCATCCCTATTCCCACCGCCACTGATGTCATCCCTATCCCCACCACCACCACTGATGTCATCCCTATCCCCAGTGATGTCTTCCCTATCCCTTCCACCATCACCACTGATGTCATCCCTAACCCCACTGATGTCATCCCTATCCCTTCTACCGCCACTGATGTCATTCCTATCCCCACCACCGCCACCGATGTCATCCTTATCGCCATCACCACTGCCATTGATGTCATCTCTATCCCCACCACCGCCACTGAGGTCATCCCAATCCCCGTCACTGATGTCATCCCTATCCCACCACCGCCACTGATGTCATCCCTATCCCCAGCACTGCCGCCACTGGTGTCATCCATATCCCCACCACTGCCACTGATGTCATCCCTATCCCCACCACCACTGAAGTCATTCCTATCCCCACCACCACTGATGTCCTCCCTATCCTCACAACCACTGCCACTGATGTCATCACTGTCCCCACCACCACTGCCACTGATGTCATCCCTATCCCCACCATCACCACAAATGCCATCCCTATCCTCACCGCCACTAATGAAATCCCTATCCCCATTACCACCACCACTGATGTCATCCCTATCCCCACCACCACCACTGATGTCATCCCTATACCCACCACCACTGATGTCATCCCTATACCCACCACCACCACTGATCCCATCTCCCCACCACCACTACTGCTGTCACTGATCCCATCCACCCACCACACCAAGTGGACTGATCCCATTCCCACCACCACTACTGCCACTGATTCCCCCCCAACACCCTCAGTGGGCTGATCCTATCCCCCCACCACCACTTCCACCGATTCCACCCCCCCACCATCACTAGTGGACTGATCCCACCCCCCTCACCATCATCAGTGGGCTGATCCCACACCCCCACCACCACTGCCACTGATCTCATCTCCCTACCACCCTCATTGGACTAATCCCATCCCCATTACCACCACTGCCACTGATCCCATCCCCCCCACCCTAATTGGACTGATCCTATCCCCACCAACACTGCTTCTGCTGATCCAATTATCCCACCACCATCAGTGGCCTGATCCCATCCCCCCCACCACCACCGCTGCCGCTGATCCAATCCCCCCCACCACCATCAGTGGACTGATTTCACCCCCCTCACCACCACCACCTCTGCCATTGATCCCACCTCCCCAGCACCGCTGCCACTGATCCATAGGGGGGGCCTTTCATGGTTTCTTGCACCGGGTTCCTGAAGGTTCAAGTTATGCCTCTGCATGGAGCCTGAGCAGCAGAGAAGTCAGGTGGAAGATGGAGTGCTGAGGTTGCTGTCATGTGGCCTGGGAGGGGATCCCGGGTCTGGGAGCTCTGCCTCTAGGCAGGAGCTGAGGAAAGGAAGGAGAGGAAGGTCTAAAAGAGGGATCTCCATTACCTTTGGGTCAATTGCACAGAGCAAGTAAGGCTCTGTTTCCACTACTGCAAGATGCTGTGTGACTTGACACATGTCAAGTCGCATGACACGTCAAAACCCATGTATTTCAAAGGTCCCCGTTGTAATTGGTGCGACTCAAGTCGCAGCGACTGCAAAAAAGGTTTTTGCACTACTTTGTCGGGGTCTGCGGACAGGAAGCTTATCGGAATCTGGAAGCCCCCTTTAACAAGGGGGCACCCAGATCCCAGTCCCCACCCTAAGTGAATGAGTATCGGGTACATTGCACCCCTAACCATTCACCTAAAAAAAAAAAAAGAGTGTAAAAAATAAAACAGTACACAGGTTTTTAAGTAATTTATGCAGCTCCAGCGTCGCTTCCGATTTCTTCTCCCCTCTCCAGATCTTCTCCGCTCTCCGCTGAAGACCTGGCAAAAGAGCAAGAAGACGGAGAAGACCAGGCAGAGGCAGAAGACAGCAGACAGAGGGAGAAGAACTGGAGAGGGCTAGAAGACATCAGCGGAGAGGGTAGAAGAACCAGCAGAAGCAGAAGACATCTGCAAAGGAGGCAGAAGAGCTGGAGAGGGGAGAAGAAGTTGCAAGAGACGCTAGAGCTGCTTAAAGAATTACTTTAAAAACCTGTGTACTGTGTTTTATTTTTGACACTTTTTTTTAGGTGAATGGGCAGGGGTACAATGTACCTGATATTCATAAACATACTGTGGTGGGCCGGGATCTGGGGGCCTCCTTGTTAAAGGGGGCTTCCAGATTCCGATAAGCTCCCCGCCCACAGACCCCGACAGCCAACGGCCAGGGTTGTCGGGAAGAGGCCCTACTTCTCATCAACATGGGGACAAGGTGCTTTGGGGTGGGTGGAGCAGGACCCCCTGCCCCAAAGCTCCCACCTCCCATGTTGAGGGCATGCGACCTGGTATGGCTCAGAGGGGGCGCTTCCCCCTCCCTCTTTCCTGACCTGCCGGGCTGTGTGTACAGATAAGGTCTGGTATGGATCTTTGGGGGGACCACCACGCGTTTTTGTGTGTGTGGGTTCTCCTTCAAATCCATACCAGACCGAAGGGCCTGGTATGCTCTTCGAGGGGGAACCCATAACCCTTTAAGGTCATCAGCGCACAAGTCACATCCGACTTTGATCTGACTTCAGTGATATTCAATGGGCGGAAGTAGGATCAAAGTCGGACCAAAGTAGTACAGTGACTACTTTGAAGTCGGCACCACTTGAAGTCGTACTAATATGAATGGTTGTCATTGGAAATCATGGAAAAAGACTTGCCATGCGACTTTGCAGTCCCAAGTCGTAGGACAAGTCGTACATGTTTGAAAGGGACCTAAGGCTGCATTCATATCTGAGTGTTTTGTTTTCAGGCAGAAAGTCTCACTTTTTTACCACGATTTTGCCGAGATTATTACCGCATTTTTTGCCGCAACTTTGCACAAGTCAAAAGGTCACCAATGTAAAAAGCAGAAAAATGCTTGTAATCTGCCCAAAAAGAAGCTTTACTGAGCTTCAGGCTTGCAAAACGCTCAGATGTGAACAGGGGCCATTTAAATGAATGGGATTTTGCTTGTTGGGCGTTTTTCGTGCATTTTTCTGGCGTTTTACAAGCATTTTACGAGCTGAAAACACTCAGGTGTGAATGCAGCCTTACGTGTTACTAACCCTACAACAGTAAAATCAGTCTGTATATGAGTAAAGCATGCTTATTATACTCACTGTGGAACCTAAAAGGTTAATCCTCTGCATTGTGTAAAAAGGCAGTTTGATCTTGTCTTCTCTGATCCTCCCTCTCTTCCACTGTCCCCAAACCAACTTCTGATAGAATAGAGCCTTGGGGGCAAGCTGCACATGCATACTTGCCAACAGTGCCAATTTTCCCGGGACAATCCCGAGTTTGGGACCCTCGTCCTGATTAATTTCTCGGGATTTTGCCTTTGTCCCAGGAAAATCGGGAATGTTTTAGAAAAAAACGGATGTCGGGCTACAAAAAGATGGCCGCCGCCGCCATCACAAGGATTATTTCCCCTTGTGTTCAGTGGAGAAGGGAGGGGTAGCCAATCAGCTTCTCCCCTCTCCCTCCCCGCTGAGAACTGCCAGGAACTGTAGCTGCTGGGGGACACAGATCGCTCTGTAAGGAGGGTTCCGCTGCTGCTGCCAGGGACACTGAAGTAAGGAGAGCTCTGTTGCTGGGGGACACAGATCGCTCAAATTTAAAGGATGGCTCCTCTGCTGGGGACACCAGATGTAAAGGAGGACTCCGCTGCCGGGGATACCAAATTTAAAGGATGGCTCGGCTGCTGGGGGACACCAGGTGTAAAGAAGGGCTCCGCTGCTGGAGACACCAGATGTAAAGGATGGCTCTGCTGCTGGGGACACCAGATGTAAAGGAGGGCTCCACTGCTGGGGACACCAGATGTAAGGAGGGGCTCTGCTGCCAGGGACACAGATCTGTAAGGAGGGCCTCAGCTTCTGGGGGCACCTGATGTAAGGACAGACTCTGCTGGGGGCACCTGATGTAAGGACAGACTCTGCTGGGGGCACCTGATGTAAGGACAGACTCTGTTGGGGGCACCTGATGGCATCTGGTGGCAGGCGATGTGGACGGTGACACGCTCAGGGGTCCCACTGATTATGGATTATTATAAATCATTATGAGCTGAATGATTTCATTCTATATTACAATGTAATAATTGTAATAATGCACTTCAATCATCCTGACACCACAACAACCATGGTGCTGGGATGATTAAAGCGCTAACATCAGGTGTTTGGAGTATCTGCTGATTTGTTAAACTCTAGAATACACATTTCTATTGTGGTGTAGGATCTGGGCCTGCTGTCCCTCCATCCCTCTTTCCTTCCTTCTCTCTCCTTCCCTCCTTCTTTCCTTCTTTCCTTCTTTCTCTTTCCCTCCCTCCCTCTTTTCCCCTTTCTTTCTCCATCTCTCATTCATCTCAGACTCTAACCACACCCCCATTTGAACCATGCCCATATAAGCCACGCCCACTATTTCACTAAACCATGCCCATTTTCCGGCGCGGCACGCTGCCTGCGCCACATTTTTCTTTTTTTGCTTTGTCAAGCCTACAAACACATGCTACGCCTCTATTTATAATAAGACTCCGCCTACAGCCAAAAAAATGTCCCTTTAATTTTTTTTTACAATGTTGGCAACTATGCACATGCTCACTTTGGTGTCTATTGCTAGATAGTTTTTTTTTTGGGGGGGGGTTGCATGTGTTCAGCACAGGGCCAATCATCACTGTCCAGACAGAGGGTCAGGGGTCCTGCAGCCTCATAGGACAATCAGGGGAGAATGAAAACTCCCCCTAAAAGTTTTAACCATTGCTCTGCTGGACAATAATAGAAGTCACTATATACTGCTGATGAGAAAGGGTATTTAGCATTTTATATTTACTAATATAATTGCATTTCCTTGTTCTGTGTACTGTGGGAGACCAAATATAGTGAATGCAGGGTCCTGGGTTTAGTAACACTTTAAAGCGGAGTTCCACCCATTTAAAAGTCAGCAGCTACAAAAAGTGTAGCTGCAGACTTTTAATAATCTCTCATCTGTCCCGCGGTCCAGCGATGCGGGCGCACGAAGCCTCGCTCCTCTCCCCCTCCTCTCCGCGGCTCCAGCATTCCAACTGTGGGTGTCCGGCTGTGGCTTCACAGCCGGGCGCGCACTGCGCATGTGTGAGCCGCGATGCGCGCTGTGAATGGCTGGGCAATCTTCTGGGACCTGTGACGTGTCCCAGAAGATTGCAGGGAGGGGGAGAGGTAATCTTCGTCCTGGTGCCATGCCAGGGGAGGAAGTGGGAGCTGGGTGCTTGTAAAAACAGGGTACCCGCTCCCCCCCCCAAAAAAAAAAAATGAAATGCCAAATGTGGGTGGAACTCAACTTTAAGCAATTCATTCTCAATGTTCAAAACAAAAGGTGTGCAATCCTTCAAGTCTTGACTTGCACTTTCCCCTCTCCACTTTTTCCACCTGCTTCTTATAATACAATACAAATACAATAGAAATTAGAAGGTTTGAAGGCCTCAATGACACTGCTGGCAGGGGAATCTGTGGTACCAAAAGAAAGTGAAAGAAAAACTAGAAAGCTTCTTCTGCAAACATTGAGGACAAAATATGCCACAGTGAATACAGCAAGGGAAGTTGGTAAAGCTTGTATTAAGGTTTTTTTTTTACTGCTCAGTAAGAATATGTGAATATTTGAGGGCACATTCACACCAGTAGGGAAGCATTATGTTCTATATAATGCGCGCCCACTGATGTGCACTGTGAAGGAGCACCGCAATGTATTGTTACAACAAATCACATTGTTTCTTTTTTTATCTTTATTGAAATGCCACAAAATTACATTTTATTTATTTCTGTGCACACCGGAGCATTGCAATCTGGTGTAGTATATTGCAACATGCTGTGCTGAGTAAAAAAACAAAGCAGCATGTCCTACTTTTTTTTTCATATACACAACCACAGTGTATTGCTGTGATCTGAACTAATAGGACATTGCCCTGTTATTTGTTGGGACTGAGATGTGCAATGCTGTCCAACGCATCCCAACACATATAGTATATCGAAAATGGACCTTGAATGTCCACAGCCTGACCACAATTAAATTTTATGCCCAACTCTAATCAAAACATGCACTATATTACCAAAAGTATTGGGACACCTGTCTTCACACGCACATGAACTTTAATGGCATCCCAGTCTTAGTCCATAGGGTTCAATATTGAGTTGGCCCACCCTTTGCAGCTATAACAGCTGCAACTCTGCAGGGGAAGGCTGTCCATAAGGTTCAGAAGTGTGTCTATGGGAATGTTTGATCATTTATCCAGAAGCACATTTGTGAGGTCAGGCACTGATATTGGACGAGAAGGTCTGGACGCTCTAATTCATCCCAATGGTGTTCTATTGGGTTGAGGTCAGGACTCTGTGCAGGCCAGTCAAGTTCCTCCACCCCAAAATCGCTCATCCATGTCTTTATGGACCTTGCTTTGTGCACTTATCCAAATCATTTGGTGGAGGGAGGATTATGGTGTGGCGTTGTTTTTCAGGGGTTGGACATGGCCCCTCAGTTTCAGTGAAGGGAACTCTTAAGTGTGTGTGTTAAGTGTGTGAAACTCTTTTTGTAAGATAAAAAGTGCATTTTGTATACAACTGAATAGATCAGCTAGAATGAGGGACAATAGGAGGAGGGAAGAGGGACTTTGTTCAAAATCAAGGACAGTCCTTCAAAATCAGGGACAGTTGGGAGCTATGATTTGTATATATTTGGTTTTAGTTAGAAGCAAAGAAGGGTTGTAATCTATGTTACATTTTGACAGGTATGCCAACCTGCAGACAGAAAGTAAAAAAAAAAAAAAGAGGCATCCTAATTAGGCTCTATGCACACTGGAGCTCATAAACGGACGTTTTTGGGAGTTTGGGCGTTTTTTTAACAGCCCATAAACTCCCCTCTATGTTATCCTATGTGTCCATGCAGACATGGACGTTTTTAGGTGTTTATCAGCAGTGGAGTTTTATGGGCTGTTTACTGAATGCCATAAAATCACGTTCAGGAATCGTTTTTCTGACCACAAAAAACGCCAAAAGCTCATAAACGCTGATTAACGTTGATAAACGCTCAAAGATGTGGCTCACCAGCATTTAAAGTTTTTGATCCATTGAAAAAAAATAATAATAAATAAATAAAAAATATCGCAAAAAAACGCTAATGTGGAAAAACACTAATAAACGCTATTGCAAAACCGTTGAAAAACCTTAAAAGACACTGCAAAGCTACTGGCGTTTTTATAACGTTATTTTAACGTCCAGTGTGCATGGAGCCTTAAATGCCGTGTACACACGGGCGGACTTTTCGGCATCAAATGTCCGATGGTCTTTCCGACGGACTTTTGACGGACTTTTGAAGGACTTCCGACGGACTTTCGAACGAACGGACTTGCCTACACACGATCACACCAAAGTCTGACGGATTCGTACGTGATGACGTACGACCGGACTAAAATAAGGAAGTTGTTAGCCAGTAGCCAATAGCTGCCCTAGCATCGGTTTTTGTCCGTCGCACTAGCATACCGACAAGCGGATTTTTCGACCGGACTCAAATCCATCTGAAAGACTTGAAGCATGTTTTAAATCTAAAGTCCGTTTGATTTTTGACCGAAAAAGTCAGCTGCAGGTCCAAGCCCACACACGGTCGGATTGTCCAACGGATTCGTTTTGTCAGACCAGTCTGGTCGAAAAGTTCGCCCGTGTGTACACAGCATTAGACTCTGATACCTTTCTTTTTAACTATGTCTGCCAGGGCCGGATTAACATAGGGGCTGGTGGAGCTGCAGCTCCAGGCCCCTCCCTTTATATAGGCCCCTCCCTCAATATAGGCCCATGGCAGTGGCCTATGAATATCTGTGTGCCTTCCTGAAGGAAGAGGAGCCCTCTGTGCACACATGGAGGAGACAAGTGTTAGTGCAGCCGAGTCCTGTCTCTGTCGATGCCTGACTCCTATCACAGGATCTGTTACACTCACACAGATCCTCAGTGTCTGGGAGCTGTCTGGGGGAGGGGCACTGATGTTCTAACCAGCAGGAGCCCGGGAGGAAGGACATCTCACATGCTGTTGTTGAGATAAGGTTAGTACATTTGTTAGGGAGGTGTTTTATTGTGCTAGGGGAAAGACTGCTGCTTCCCCCCATGTAATGTGCTCTCTTGTGCCCAGTGCCCACCATGTCATGTGCATTGCAGTGCCCCCCATGTGATGTGCTGTGCCCACCATGTCATGTCATGTGCATTGCAGTGCCCCCCATGTAATGTGCTGTGCCCACCATGTCATGTCATGTGCATTGCAGTGCCCCCATGTAATGTGCTGTGCCCACTATGTCATGTCATGTGCATTGCAGTGCCCCCCATGTAATGTGCTGTGCCCACCATGTCATGTCATGTGCATTGCAGTGCCCCCATGTAATGTGCTGTGCCCACCATGTCATGTCATGTGCATTGCAGTGCCCCCCATGTAATGTGCTGTGCCCACCATGTCATGTCATGTGCATTGCAGTGCCCCCATGTAATGTGCTGTGCCCACCATGTCATGTCTTGTGCATTGCAGTGCCCCCATGTAATGTGCTGTGCCCACCATGTCATGTGCATTGCAGTGCCCCCATGTAATGTGCTGTGCCCGCCATGTCATGTCATGTGCATTACAGTGCCCCCCATGTAATGTGCTGTGCCCACTATGTCATGTGCTGTGCATTGCAGTGCCCTCCATGTAATGTGCTGTGCCCACTATGTCATGTGCTGTGCATTGCAGTGCCCTCCATGTAATGTGCTGTGCCAACTATGTCATGTGCTGTGCATTGCAGTGCCCCCATGTAATGTGCTGTGCCCAGTATGTAATTTGCTGTGCATTGCAGTGCTCACTATGTAATGTGCAGTGCCCACCATGTCATGTGCTGTACATTGCAGTGCCCACCATGTAATATGCAGTGCCCACCATGTAATGTGCTGTGCCATGCAGTGATCCCACCAAGTAATGTACAGTGCCCACCATGTAATGTGATGTGCCATGCAGTGCCCACCATGTCATGTGCAGTTCCCACCATGTCATGTGCTGTACCCACCCTGCCATGTGTTGTGCCCCACATGTAGTGTTTTGTGCCCACTGTGCAACCTGCTGGGCTGTTCAGAAGTGGCCACCATGTCATGTGCAGTTCCTAACATGTAATGTGCAGTTGCATTGCCCACCATGAAATGTGCTATGCCATGCAGTGCCCACCATGTAATGTGTTGTGCCATTCAGTGCCCACCATGTAATGCGCTGTGCCCACTACGTCATGTGCTGTGCCATGCAGTGCCCACCATGTAATGCACTGTACCCACCATGTAATGTGCTGTGCCATGCAGTGTCAACCGTGTCATGTGCAGTGCCCACCATGTAAATTACTGTGCAGTGCCCACCCTGTCGTGCTGTGTTGTGCCCACCATGTCATGTGCTGCGCCATGCAGTGCTTACCATGTAATGTGCTGCACCCAGCATGTAATGTGCTGTACATTGTCCACCGTGGCATGTGCCGTGCAGTACCCACAATGGAATGCGCTATGCAGGGCCCACCATGTCATGTGCGGTGTCCACCAATTAATGTGCTGTGCTCACAATGTAATGTGCTGTGCTGTGTCATGCAGTGCCCACCATATCATGTGGTGCCATGCAGTGCCCACCTTGTCATGTGCTGTGCAGTGCCCACCATGCCATGTGCAGTAGCCACCATATAATATGCTGTGCCCACCATATAATGTGCTGTGCAGTGCCCACCATGTAATGTGCTCAGCTGTGCCCGCCATGTCATGTGCTGTGCCCACCATATAAGGTCCTGTGCCCACCGTGTGCATGTGCTGTGTTGTGCCCACCATGCAATGTGCTGTGTTGTGCAGTACCAACCATGTCATGTGCTGTGCCCACCATATAATGTACTGTACCTACCTTGTAATGTGCTGTATTGGGCAGTGCCAACAGTGTAATGTGCTGTGGCCGCCATGTAATGTGCTGTGCTTCGCCCACCATTAAATGTGCTGTATCCATGTATCCACCATGTAATGTGTAGTGCCAACCATGTAATGTACTGTGCTATCCCCCCCCCCGTGTAATGTACTATGCTGTGCCCCCCACAGACTCACCCCCTCACTCTCACCCCCCCTCTCTCTCTCTCTTTCACCCCCTCTCTCTCTCATCCCCTCTCTTTCACCCTGTTCTCTCTCTTACCCCCTTCATCCCCCCATTCTCTCTCTCTTGCCCCCTTCAACCCCCTTTTTCCTACCACCCTCTCTCTCTTTCACCCTCTCTCTATTCCCCTTTTTCTCACCCCCTCTCTCTCGTTCCCATCTCTCTCATTCAACGCCTTTCTCTCTCTTTTCCCCTCCCTCTCATCCCCTCTTTTTCAGCCCCCTATCTCGCTATCACCCTCTCTCTCTCTCTCTCTCTCTCTCTCTCTCTCTCTCTCTCTCTCTCTCTCTCTCTCTCTCACACACCCCTCTCTCTCTTTAATTTAATTCAACCAAATATTGTTTGCGTTTTCATTTTATTTATTTTCATAAAAAGGCCCACCAAAATCCTTAGCACAAGGACCATGTTGCTCTTAATCTGGCCCTGGTGTCTGCAGACTGGCTCAAGGCTTTGAGTGTTTGTGCATGGCTGCAGGCTATTGGGATGACATTATTTCTTCTTTCTCGGACAGGGACATTTCCTGCCTTTTTTACAAGTTTTGTAAGTAAAAGAAGTTAATATAGCAAAATATACTTTGCCTATATGTGTGAAAATATATGTTTTTGACATTATATCTATATGTGCTTATTTTTTTTGTAGAATGTTGTAAAGTACCCTGACTACTCGGTCCGAACATCATCAACACTGAACTGTGCTCAACTTGAAATTGCTCATATGCATTTTAGGTATGCTAACTGATCTGGTGTCTGTTTATCACAGTGGCTAAAGCCTGGTACACACTATCGGTTTATTTTCATTCAACCCAGCAGACTGAATGAAAAAAAAAACTGAGGAGCTCAGGAGGAGTTTGCTGTACTAACAGGAGGGCTGAGAGATGCAGATGCAGATTGGCAGATGTTTTTCTAGCATGCCCCTTCAGCAGAACCAGGACATTTGGCCGGCTTCTATCAGACAGGCTGCTGTACACACGGTCCAAATGTCGGCTGGTTTCTGTTGGTTGATACTGGCCGATGTTCAGCCCGAGTGTACAAGGCTTTAGTGATTTGCACTTCTGCCTGGCAGTGCTAGGGTAATTACTTCAAAGGTGTGGCGGTAGGTAAGTTGGGCCTAGTATGTATATGTATGAATGTGAGTTAGGCCAAATCTGTGTTCTGTCACCTGAAGCTCAAAAAAGTACATGAGCTTCTTTTTTTGGCAGATTACAAGTGTTTTTGGCCCCATAGACTATAATAGAAATGCCTGACTTGAGCAAAAAAAATGCTTGTAAAACACGCATAAAACGCTCAAATAGCAGCTCTCCACCCCTAATTTCCTCTCCATCTCCTCCCCATAGTGCTTTCTATTGGCTAAACAAAAGTGCCTGAAGCTGTAAAATAAAAACTTGTAATACACTTCTAAAACGCTTGTAAAAAGCTGCAAAGAAGCTTAAAAAAGCCTGAAAAATGCCAGTAAATCGATACGCTCTGGGGTGAATGGAGCCTTAGGGAACTTTGGTTGTAAACTCCTTGAGGGCAGGGACTGATGTGAACATGCAACATAGATAGATAGATAGATAGATAGATAGATAGATAGATAGATAGATAGATAGATAGATAGATAGATAGATAGATAGATAGATAGATAGATAGAGAGATAGACACAGTGCCTTGAAAAAGTATTCATACCCCTTGACATTTTCCACATTTTGTCATGGTACAACCGAAAACGTAAATGTATTTTATTGGAATTTTATATGATAGACCAACACAAAGGGGTTTATTTTTTATAGCGCGAATATGTAAATTCGTGAATAAACACGCGGAAAAAAAAAACCGCGTTAATTAGCGTGAAAATTAATTCACTATAGCGTTGGGGGGAAAAAATACTCACAAAATCGAATTCACTATAGGTAACAGACAACAGAAACCATGTATATAGTCTGAAATTTACAGTGAAAAAAAAAAAAAATTATAAATAAATATATCACAGTGATAAGTGCAAAATACAACAAAGTGCCAAGTGCCACACAATGACTGTGAATATCAAATCCAAGATGTGGTACGTGATTATTAAAGTCCAATATATGAAAGAAATGCACATAAAGTCCATAAAAACAGTTCATAAAAAATCCAACGTGCGTGCATTAATCTTAGTGCTTAGTGCTCAGAATTCCATGCTCAACTGCCATCCAGTGACCCCCCGGGGACAGCCGCTTACCTCAGAGCGTGCGACTCAGCTGTGAGACTGAGTCTAAACACGCTTATGAGCCATCCCACGGCTCAGTAATGGAATCCAGATACACAGTTTTCAGCAGCAACTCCACAGTTAGGAATAAAGGGAAAGAAAAACTGGATAGTGTGATATCGTTTATAAATATTTATTAGCATAAAAGCTCCCTACATTAGGGTACTCACATTTGCAAGGTGCGTGAGTGCACCAATCTAATAACAGTCTCCAAAGTTTGCCTCAAAGTTTGCCTGCCAGGAGGGATAAGCTGTGCATCGCATCTCAGTGGAGTGAAAAGCTCTGTGCTCCATCCTGGCCCTTCCCCTAAACGTGTTCGACACAGGGTCACGTGTCTTCATCAGGATCCCCCCCCCCCCTCACATTTTTATAAATATTTTATTATATCTTTTCATGTGACAACACTGAAGAAATTACACTTTGCTACAATATAAAATATTGAGTGTACAGCTTGTATACAGTGTAAATTTGGTGTCCCCTCAAAATAACCCAAGACACAGCCATTAATTAGTCTAAACCGCTGGCAACAAAAGTGAGTACACCCCTAAGTGAAAATGTCCAAATTGGGCCCAAAGTGTCAATATTTTGTGTGGCCACCATTATTTTCCAGCACTGCCTTAACCCTCTTGGGCATTGAGTGCACAAGAGCTTCACAGGTTGCCTCTGGAGTCCTCTTCCACTACTCCATGACGACATCACGAAGCTGGTGGATGTTTGAGACCTTGCGCTCCTCCATCTTCCATGTGAGGATGCCCCACAGATGCTCAATAGGGTTTAGGTCTGGAGACATGCTTGGCCAGTCCATCACCTTTACCCTCAGCTTCTTTAGCAAGGCAGTGGTCATCTTGGAGGTGCTTTTGGAGTCATTATCATGTTGGAATACTGCCCTGCAGCCCAGTCTCGAAAGGAAGGGGATCATGCTCTGCTTCAGTATGTCACAGTACATGTTGGCATTCATGGTTCCCTCAATGAACTATAGCTCCCCAGTGCCAGCAGCACTTATGCAGCCCCAGACCATGACACTCCCACCACCATGCTTGACTGTAGGCCAGTGGCAGGTGGTGCTCAAAATTTTAGTGGGTGGCGCAAAAAAAAATTTTGAAAAAAAAATCATCAATTGCAGCCACTGTGCCATCAAACGCTGCCACTGTGCCCTCAAACGCTGCCACTGTGCCCATCAAATGCTGCCACTGTGCCAAGCGCTGCCCCTGTGCCCATTAAACAATGTCCCTGTGCCCATCAAACGCTGCCACTGTGCCCTCAAACTCTGCTACTGTGCCCATAAAACACTGCCACTGTGCCCAAACGCTGCCACTGAGCCCTCAAATGCTGCCAATGTGCCCATCAAACACTGCCGCTGTGCCTATCAAACACTGCCACTGTGTCCTCAAATGCTGCCGCTGTGCCCTCAAAAGGTGCCAATGTGCCCATCAAACAATGCCACTGTGCCCATCAAATGCTGCCACTATGCCATCAAATGCTGCCACTGTGCCCTCAAACGCTGCCACTGTGCCAAACGCTGCTACTGTGCCCATCAAACACCACTGTGACCAAACGCTGTCACTGTGCCCATTAAATGCTGCCAGTGTTCCATCATATGCTGCCAGTGTGCCCATCATACGCTGCCAGTGTGCCCATCATACGCTGCCAGTGTGCCCATCAAATGCTGCCAGTGTGCCCATCAAATGCTGCCAGTGTCCCTCCCAGGACACACTGCTGGTACAACCCCCCCGGGAGTGGATCACGGGACACAACGCTGACACAACGCCCCCCCACCCCACGAGTGGATAGCGGGACACATCGCTGACACCCCCCTGTGAATGGATCGCGGGACACAACGCTGACACAACCACCCCCCGCAAGTGGATTGCGGGACACCCCCCCCCCCACGCGAATGGATCGCAGAACACAACGCTGACACAACCCCCCCTCCGCGGATGGATTGGTGCTTAACTTGTCCTCTTCTCTGGTGTCTCCTCTCCTCTCGCTTCCTCTGTCCCACTTCAGCCAAAACGCTGAGCATCCAATTGGGATGCCTGGGACTCCCTGCGCCCCAAGCCCACCCTTTTTTGAAGCCTATTAGAGCCTCTGGCTCTAATCAGGTGCTTCAAAAAATACACCCCCTCCCGCCCCAGCCATAGGAATACATGCGTCCGGCGTCCAGAAAGAGGCCGGGTGCATGGATAGGGAGGCGGCAGCAGGGATGGGGGGGCGCCCGTGCATTGTGGACGGGCCACCACTGCTGTAGGCAAGACACACTTGTCTTTGTATTCCTCACCTGGTTTCCGCCACACACGCTTGACACCATCTTAACCAAATAAGTTTATCTTGGTCTCATCAGACTACAGGACATGGTTCTAGTAATCCATATCCTTAGTCTGCTTGTCTTTAGCAAACTGTTTGTGGGCTTTCTTGTGCATCATCTTTATAAGAGGCTTCCTTCTGGGACGACAGCCATATAGACCAATTTGATGCAGTGTGGGGCTGGTCTGAGCACTGACAGTGGAAAATTAGAAAAACCGCGCTGATGAACCAAAGTGCTCTATAATACGAAAAGCTGCAAACCCCACAACAAACATCAATTGTGGATAAGTAAAGAAAAAATAAGGGGTTGCGCTAATAACCAAATTCATCAATATAGTATCTATAGTGCAGATAATTGAGTTTTAACTGTGAATAAATCAAAAATAATTTGCAAACATAACATGTGAAATACATTCATCAAATAAGGCCATCAAAAATGATATCTTAGTGAGTCCCAAAAACATCAAAGAAACCCAACAAAAGTCCAAGTGATGTTTGCAATTAATCCGTGACAGCAGGGAAGGGTCCACCACCAGGAAATAGAAGGGGTAGCTCCTTACCAGATGGCCGTGACCCCCCACTACAGAGGATCACAGCAAGCAGAAATCTTTACAGGCCAGAGTTAGGAACTGCCCACGATATCCACTAGAGGTCCTCTCACCATCAGTCACCGCAATGAGCCCATGGCAGCGATCCCATAAAACACAGAGGAAGCTCACATAGTGTAAAACTGATAGGTTTATTAAAAAACGAATAACAGAATGCACACTTACAAAAGCTTGATAGATTAAGCAGCCTTAAGTCCGGCTCCGTGGCCACCGGAGCTCGGACAAACCCGTCCTGCTGGAGTTCAATTCGCTCGGGGGTGACGTCAGCGCGTCGTCTGGCTCCGCCCTACGCGTTTCGTGACATCATCACGTCTTCCAGGGGCACAGGCGGCGCGCCGCGTCACCTCCCTTAAATAATCCAAAACTAAACCAAGCCTCATTGTGAATCGCTACACACTGTGGGCGGCTCAAACCACCGCAGACACTTCCGGTATCCGGATGCGTTCCACAGCACGAGCGCACAGCAGAGGCTTCATGATCAGGACAATCTATGTGGGCCAATGTATAATCATCCCATGCCTATACATTCAAATACCCGATCTAAACATAGACATACTGCAAGTGCATAATATACCTGATAAAATAGAAAAATAAAAAACACATAATAAAATGAAAGGTGGACTGAGTGGGGCAAATCATTCTGGCCCATCTTGACAATATTGAATAGTTGGCTAATAACAAGGACTAAAACTGAATGGTTTACCCGATACACCTTTAAGGGCCCACAGTATCTGTTTAATAAATAAAAAACATAACATCTAAACACAAATTCAAAAGCCTGTCTATCCCAAGCGGGTGGAATGGCGCCACCTCGTGGTGACATCCTACATACCCACCAGGTGGCAAGCATCATCATCTCTGTGGTTTAATTTAGAAACAATCAAAAAATTATATTCAGGCTGGGTTGACTCGTAGTCGATAAATAGGGGCTGTGAGGAGAGGAATCCCCAAAGGAACCTCTATCGATAGAGGTTCCTTTGGGGATTCCTCTCCTCACAGCCCCTAGCGTGGGTTTTTGTCCGTCGGACTAGCATACAGACGAGCGGATTTTTCGACCGGACTCGAGTCCGTCGGAAAGATTTGAAGCATGTTTCAAATCTAAAGTACGTCGGATTTGAGGCTAAAAAAGTCAGTTGAAAGTCCGGAGAAGCCCACACACGATCGGATTACCAGCCAGCTTTAGTCCGTCAGCGTCCGTTGGACTTTTGTAGACGAAAAGTCCGACCGTGTGTACGCGGCTTTAAGGTTTGACCTCATAGTATATGGTTTTGGTAAATCTGAAGACAAAAATCTGCAGAAAATCTAATAGTGTGTATGGGGTCTTAATGGCTGTGTGTTGAGTTATTTTGAGGGGACAGCAAATTTACACTGTTATACATGCTTTACATTGAAGCAAAGTGTCGTTTCTTCAGTGTTGTCACATGAAAATGTATAATAAAATATTTACAAAAATCTGAGGGTGTACTCACTTTTGTGAGATACTGTGTATCTATATATATATCTATATCTATATATTTGTGTGTAGAAAGCAGTGCTATATAAAAATACCTATAATAAAAATATAGTGTAAATTCTTTAAATAACCGTTGTGGGGTGCTGCCCATACAATATATTTTGTCAAAAAACGTTTTTAATGGCATGAGGTGTATAGTATTAAGTGCTGATTTTTTTAAAATTCCACTCATTTGTTTAATATTTTACATATTTTAAATATGGATGTTGGCACTTAAGTCAAGGGAATTAAGTATAGGATTTGAATCTCCACTTTTTATTAAACTTTATAAATCTAAAAATCAGTAAGGGCTTGTTCACACTGCCCGCATGCTAAACGCTCCATCGGAGAGCTTGAAAAAAATAAATTATGGTCACGAAAGGGTAAAACAAAAGATTAAAAATGGAAACTAATGCAGCCACCACAAAGAATAAAGACTGGTTATAATTTAGTTTTTTTGGCGTTAGATATCTTTTAATGTCCTTTTCAGCCCAGTAATCTCTTCAAATGAATGGTAAACTAGTCTGCAGTATAATGCCGTGTACACACGGTCGGACTTTTCGGCTACAAAATTCCGACAGCCCGTCCGACAGACTTTCGACGGACTTGCAGCGGACTTTCCTAACGAACGGACTTGCCTACATACGATCACACAAAAGTCAGACGGATTCGTACGTGATGACGTACACCGGACTAAAATAAGGAAGTTGATAGCCAGTAGCCAATAGCTGCCCTAGCGTGGGTTTTTGTCCGTCGGACTAACATACAGACGAGCGGATTTCTGGGTCCGGCGGAGTTACGACGTAAAGATTTGAAGCATGTTCCAAATCTAAAGTCCGTCAGATTTGTGGCTGGAAAAGTCCGGGGAAGCCCACACATGATCGGATTGTCCGCCGTATTTGGTCCATCAGCGTTCATTGGACTTTTGTAGACGAAAAGTTCGACCGTGTGTATGCGGCATTATACTGCAGACTAGTTTACCATAAACTACAGTTAGGCATAACTAATATTTCCCAGATTTGCATGTGAAAAAACAGTAATCAGTGAAGAATCATGAGAAAATTAGGCGATTTTTAAAAGGTTTTCATGTAGAAAGCCTGCCTAATGTAGCAGGACTAACGTGTACTTGAAAGATTAAAGGGAAAGTGAAATTCTAAATTAAATGCTATCTGCTAACTGTAGTGACCCTTCCATAAAGCAATATTAAACCCAAAAGCAACTCAAAAATGATTATCACTGACAGGAGTGCTTACAATGGTCAGCTTTTATTAATTTATATAAAGCCTTTATCTGAAAAGGAAAGAAAAACTGTTGCTACAACTGCTTAAAAAGTGTTAGCTGGAATTTGGCTTTAATTTGTTAGACAAGTCCATCTACAATGCTCAGCATAAGGCTACTTTCACACTGAGGCGCCCGACCATTAATGCTAAAGTGCCGCTCGTTTTAGCAGGGCTTTAGTGCTGTTTTGGCGTCACTTTTCGGCCGACAACTGGGCAGTTTTTACCCCCCAAAAACGTAAAAACTCCCTTTTTGCAGCGTTTCAAAACGCTTTTAAGTCACTTTGGAAGCGCTGCCAATTCATTGCAATGGGCAGGGCGTTTTGGAAGCGCTAAATACAAGGCTCCCAAACCACCCAAAAGATGCTGCTCGCAGGACTTTTCGTGACATCCCACAAGCGCACTGCCCCAGTGTGGAAAGACACACTGCAATGAATTGGAGGAGATCTGCAGGCGCTTTGCAGAGGCTACTTCTAGCGCCATAGCGCCTGAAAACTGCCCCAGTGTGAAAGTAGCCTAAATGAATATTTCAATGAACACAAAAACAATTTTAAAAATGTTGACAACACTGAGTCTAAAGCCTCGTACACACAATTGGATTGTTGGCCAACAAAACCGTGGAATTTTGTCCGAAGGGCGTTGGCCCAAACTTGTCTTGCATACACACAGCCACACAATTGTTGGCCAACAATTATGAACGTAGTGACGTATTAGACATACTACAAACCAATAAAAAGGAAGTTCAATAGACATGCGCCACCCTTTGGGCTCCTTCTGCTAATCTCATGTTAGTAGAAGTTTGGTGAGTGCCATTTCGCGCTTTTCAGCTCCTGCTTGTCAGTTCGTTTCTGTTTTTCAGGTCATGCTTGTCAGTTTGTTTCTGTTTTTCAGGTCATGCTTGTCAGTTTGTTTCTGTTTTTCAGGTCATGCTTGTCAGTTTGTTTCTGTTTTTCAGTGCATGCTTGTAAGGTCGTTTCTGATTTTCAGTGCGTTCTTTTCAGTTCACTTCTGATTTTCAGTGCATGCTTGTCAGGTCCTTTCTGATTTTCAGTGCGTGCTTGTCAGTTCATTTCTAAACGGCCGTTCATCTACTAGCCATGTGTAGGTGTTGTCGGAGAGATCGTACTATCATTGGGCTTTGAGTTATTGCTTTGACCCAAGTCCAGTCCAGGAACAGGAGGAGGAGGAGTTCTTGGACCAAGAATTGGTTGCTTAATCGTGACCAATTCTGTCATATGACTTTGCTGCGGGAGCTCCAGGAGAATAATCCTGATGATTTCAGGAATTATCTCGGGATCACAGACCCCTGCTTTCACCATCTATTGGCATTACTTACTTGCTATATTAGTAAGCAGGACACATGCATGCGGCTTGCCATTACTCCCCGGGGAAAAGGCTCTTAACCACCTTGCGGTACTTGGCGACGGGGAGAAGTCTCCAAGATCTGAAGTTCACAACTGGGATCTCCCCTCAGACTTTGGGACTCATTATTTCAAAGACCTGTTTTGCCAATGTCCAAGTCCTGCAGAAGGACTATATTCGGGTAAGTTTTAGCCTTTAACATCACATTCTATGTATTTAATGTTTGCTAATGTATTGTATTAATTTCTTCATCCCATAATTACCATCATTGTAATATGCTGTGAATGTCCTCTTTGTCTTCATGTATGCTGTAAGCTTTTAGTGCTCCTTTTTTGTCCTTCATGCATATTTTTCTTCACTAACCTCCCCAGCATGCTATCCTGGGCCCATACACACCTAGCCTAATAACGTAACAATGTATTTTGTCAGTTTAATTTTTGTGCTTACCCTAAACACCCCCTAAAATGTGTACAAATGTTATTGTGTCCTCAAATTCGGGCAGAGTGCAATTTTTTTATGGCACAAACTCATTTGAAACCCCCCCAAATGATAAGTCACCCGATACCAATACTCTATCTGCTGACTTTGCAAAACCCATACACACTATACCTCTTTTGTGGTCATATTTCTGGATTAATTCACCAAATCATGTAGTGCAAGGGCCTGCCTGAGTACCTTTAAATGGTACTGTTGAAAGTTTTTTTCTCCTATTATCTTGATAGGTAATTTATGAATGTAAAAATGTGCTTCAATTTGGACAGTGTGTATCCATATTTTTGGATTATGACACTTCTTACCTGTCCAGTGGGCTGCCAATAGTGTAAGTAAGGAGGGGCTGGCTAAAGTATCACACGTTATTTATGCATTCAGCTCTCATGGAAGTGGAGAGGGTTACCTGTCCAAAACATCGACCCATCCCCCCCACCATAACATTTTTAGAATGGGTCACCAGAGGGGGTGAGGAATCTGATAAGTTGACCTTATACTTTTGTCTTTAAATACTCATTTAAATAAATGTTATACTTATGTTGGCCAAGAATGTTTGTGTCAAATCTGCTTGCAATGTTATGTGCAAAAGTAGTCATTTTTTTATTGTTTAACTCCACAGATTCCTTCCAACCCACAGGAATGGCAGGCTGTTTCAGCCCAATTCCACCATCAGTGGGATTTTCCCAACTGTGTTGGGGCAATTGATGGGAAGCATGTTCGTATTGTCCCACCACCCAACTCGGGCTCTTATTATTATAACTATAAGGGCTTTTGCAGCATAGTCATGCTAGCAGTAGTTTCTGCAAATTATGAGTTCCTGTACCTGGATGTTGGGAAGAAGGGCCGCAACTCGGACGGAGTGATTGCATAGACCAAATTCTACCATCGGCTACAGAATGGCAATTTACATTTGCCACCTCCCGAGGAGAATGTCGAGGGCCTCAGTTTTGTCTTTGTGGCAAATGAGGCCTTTGCTTTGGGGGAACATCTTATGAGGCCCTTTCCTATGAGGAACCTCACCCCAGAGCAGAAGATCTACAATTATAGGATCTCTCATGCCCGAAGGGTTGGGGAAAACGCCTTTGGGATACTATGCAGTAGATTCAGGCTGTTTTTTAACATCAACTAACCTGGCAGAATACAAGATCAACTGTCGTATTGTGCTGCTGCATACTGCACAATTACTTACGAAGGAATGCAAGCAGCTACCTTGCCTCACGTCAAAGTGAGGTTGACTTTTCAGTGTCAGGCCCAGCTGATCCTGGTGTGATGACGGCTCTGGAAAGTGTCCGTGCTGGGTTGCCCTCCCAAACTGCCCGAGATGCCTGGCAACAATATATGGACTACTTTGTGGGTAGAGGGGAAGTGGCTTTGCAGCAAAATGTTGTTGATCAGGAATAAATCTTTGATTTGATACTAAACACCTATTTCATTTGAATTACTGTTTGTGTTTCTTATCTGTTTCCTAGGTTCTCAAATGGCCTTAATTTTGCCTATTTTCTACAATAGTGCAAACGTAACTTATTTGCTCCATGAGGTGACTATCTCTTCTTCAGCTAACTATTATGTTGTGCTGTGGGTCTGCTACACACACACAATGTTATTGTTGTTAATATATGTAATGCATTAATGTTAAAAATATTCAGCCTTTTCAACTCCTTTAATTCATTTCTTTGAGGCCCTGAGTTTCCAACAGTTCGGAGCACATTGTCACTGTAAACTACACCAACTTAACAAATACACTGGTATTGAACATTGAAATAAGAAGCCACACATTGTTTAGTATAAAACATTTTACAGCAAGCACATTCACATGTGTTTTTTAAAAGGTTTTTGAACAAACCAACATCTTGGTGTATAACATGTATCTTTGCCATTATTTTGCCGTTTTGGGGCTAAACAGGCATGTTTAAAAGAATAAGATACACATCCCCAACTCAAGAACTTACAAAGTTCGACTTTGCTAAAGTGAAGGCCTTATGAGACATTAGTATCCCAAAACTGTTGATGTTGCCTTCCTCAGATAGGGTGATCGCACCCCCCTAAAAGCCAAAATTTGAAGCCACATACACATAGAGGCATAACTATTAAATGTCCCTTATGTGCCTAAAATGTGTGTAGATACAAACAGGTTATTTTCTAAAGCTCCTAAACACACAGTGTGTCAACATGTGCTATCTCCTATCGCGGGATATCAATGTACGCGTTTTGGGGGTGCAACCCCTTCCTCCAAACTAAAGTCGGTGAGAAGAAGGGGTTGCACCCCGAAACATGTCCATTAATACCACATGATGGGAGCTATCGCATGTTGACACACTGGGTGTTATTTCGGAAAGGAAAATCCACTTTGCACTACAAGTGCACTTGCATTGCACTTGTAGTGCAAAGTCAATTGGCCTTTCGGAAATAACCCCCAGTGTGTTTTAGTTTGAAGGAAGGGGTTGCACCCCCAAAATGCGTACATTGATATCACCTGATGGGCGATAGCACATGTTGACACACTGTGTGTTTTGGGGCTTTAGCAAACTAGATGTAGGGAAAGACACAAGTTTTAGGCATGTGATCATGAGGGAAATCTAAATTTTGTGGCACAATTTGTGTGCATCTTCAATTTTTTGGCTTTGCGATTCTTAAAAACACATGAGGGCAGTGTTTCACAAATCTCCTTCTTCAGGTGCATTTCCAGGTCATGTTTTCTATATTTTTTGCTTTTGGCACATGTGATGATGTCATTTTTCGAGGTTAGTAATTCACACAGTCGTTTTTATCCTGCGGAAAATAAAGAAAACAGGACCTGGTGGTGCACTTAGAGAAGTGGAGTGGCTAAACACTGACCTCAGACACCATAAAGCCTAGGTTCACATTGGAGCGATTTACTAGTAAATTCGCAGCCTATTTGAGGCAATGGCACTGTTCCAATCGGTGTGACACTGATTAAACGGCGCCACAACAATTAGCAAAAGTCGTTTCTGCACTACTTTTTCCAATTTCAGGTGTGACTTCAATAAACATCTGCGCATGAAGCCACACAAATGTCTATCAAGTAGCACCTGAAATTGCACTGACGTTGCAACAAGTGGAAGAAAACTTCAGGCCAGATGAACTTAAAATATGGCAAGCATGTCAACATAATCACATACTCTTCTCTGTAAAGCAGTGGCAGCCTCCTTTATTTGCTCTAGATCAAGCAAAGCCTGCATCATATCAGCACTCATACGGTCATTTGTACATCTTGGAAGTCGGTGTCCTTGTAAGAAGAGAAAAAAGTATTAAGGGAACGATGGTCGAGTGGCTGAGGCCATACATAGTGAATTATGGTCAATTTACTAGTCAAATTGGGGAAATACTTCTTGCCCTTCAGACACCTACACTACTAGGAATGCACACACTGCAACTACTCTGTAATCTTGGCCCTGGTGCCTGGGTCTACAAGACTTGGGTAGCTAGCAACACTGCCAGCTCCTTCCACCTCTTCCTTCTCCATGCTAAAGTTAAGGCACTATATACTTTGCTAATTTGTGGAGTGTGTGTTTCTTTTGGACATCTAAACATTTGAGATGTTTACACTTTTGAAGCCAGATTCAAAGAATACTTACTTGCACAAAGAAGAGGCTCACAAATAGTTTCTTCAACTTCTGGGTCTCTTTGGCCCTCTGTTTGACTTGCGTCAGGGGATGTTACATCCACAATAGGAAGGTGTGTGCTGGGTCCAGGTGTCAGATCCCACGCCTCCAAACCAACATCCTGGTTCATCTGAACGCACTCACTTTCCTCTAAAAAGAAATAATACAACATTCATTAATTCCCCAAGTCACATACGTTTCTAGCATGCATTTTGCTGCATTAGTTGACCAACCTTGCACTGGGGACAATGTTTGCTCATGACTAGTGGAGTACACCATGCTGCACTGTGGTTTTTTCCCCTTAAAAAAAGCATCTAAAAGGGAAGGTGATGTCATTTTACAGAGGGGAAACACTGGACAAGTGCCAACATCGAAATACTCATGCAGTTGCCCCCCACCGCTCTTGTCTCCTATGGGATAGGGGATATATGAGGCTCATTCTAACAGGCGTGACTCTGTGTGACTGTGATCCTTCTCCTTGGAAGCCACCAAGGTGGGTTTTGTCGTCTCTTTACTTTCGGGTGAACCTCAAACCTGGGCCCATCGCCTCCTGGAACAGAAAGCCGATGTGTTGACCAACCTTACCACCTTCTTTAATACCATGGCTCAACTGTATGAAGACCCTCAGCTTTCTGCAACTGCCGAAGCCGCACTGCATGCCCTTCAGCAAGGGCGCCGGGCGGCGGAAGATTATGTGGCTGAATTTCGGCGGTGGAGCGCAGACACTGACTGGAATGACGCTGCGCTCCGTTACCAGTTTCGCATGGGACTGTCTGACCCCTTGAAGGACGAGCTAGCCCGAGTTGGTGTACCCCAGACCCTAGACGCATTAATCAATCTTGCCATACAGATTGACCGGCGGCTGAGGGAACGTAGGTCGGAAAAAGCAACTGGATTTTCCAGACCAACCTGGATGTTACCTAGAGTGCCCAGTCACCTGCATCCGGCCCCTACCTCTCAGTCCACTTCTACAATGGACACTTCAGAACCCATGCAGTTGGGGGTGCTTCGCCCTTCTCTTACTACGGAAGAGCGCCAATGTCACCGGGCAAATAATCTATGTCTCTACTGCGGGGAACCCGGTCACTATGTCAAGAATTGCCCTACTAAACTTCGTAAGAGTTTCCGAAAATCTCCTGAACATGTGCTTACTGGAATCCAGACCTCTTCTCATCTTGCCCTCTCTATCTCTTTGCAGCTTCCAGGAAAGACTCTGTCAGTGCCCGCCATTATTGATTCAGGAGCCTGCAGCTGCTTTATGGACTCATCTTTTGCAATAAGACATCAGATTCCCCTGCTTCCTAGGACCCAAAGACTGTCCATTCACCTGGCTGATGGGTCCACTATTAAATCTGGGCCGGTTATCCAAGAGACTTCCCCTTTGCCAGTCACCATTGCCGGTGCCCACCACGAACTGCTTCGTATGGACATTATCTCCTCACCTCTGTTTCCTGTAATTCTTGGAATGCCTTGGCTTCAAGCCCACAATCCTGGTGTCAACTGGGCCACAGGGGAGGTCACCTTTTCCTCTCCTTATTGCCAGCAATTCTGTGCCTCAAAGGACCCCCATGGGCCCTTTCCTTTGCTATGTCTGGACACTGAAGCTGAGCTATGCCAAACTGTCCCGAAAGCCTACCATGACTTCATTGACGTGTTTAGCAAGAAAGGAGCAGAAACTCTACCTCCCCATCGGGCGTATGATTGCCCTATCGAGCTCCTTCCAGGGGCCGAAATTCCCTTCGGAAGAATCTTCCCGTTAACCGAGTTAGAACAGGTGGCCCTTAAGGACTATATCGATGAAAACTTAAAGAAGGGTTTCATTCGTCCATCCACTTCCCTGGCAGGTGCGGGTATCTTTTTTGTAGAGAAGAAGGATCACACACTTCGGCCTTGCATAGACTACCGTGAGCTAAATAAAATTACCGTCAAGAACAGGTACCCCCTTCCCTTGGTCCCCGAGTTATTCCAGAGACTGGGAACAGCTACTATCTTTACTAAACTTGATCTTTGAGGAGCCTATAACTTGGTCCGCATCAGGGAAGGAGATGAGTGGAAAACGGCGTTTCGCACCCGTTTTGGGCACTTTGAGTACCTAGTAATACCCTTCGGGTTATGTAACGCTCCTGCCACGTTCCAGTATTTTATTAACAATGTTTTCCGGGATTATTTAGATCTGTTTGTCATCGTCTACTTAGACGATATTCTAATCTTTTCTTCCTCCCTAGATGCTCATCGCAGACACGTCAGGTGTGTTTTGACACGACTTCGACAGCATGGCCTGTACACGAAGTCAGAAAAATGTGAATTCGAACAAGAGAGTATACCATTCCTGGGATTAATCATCTCCATAGAAGGTATCAAGATGGATCCGCAGAAGATCGCTGCAATACTTGACTGGCCAGTTCCTGTTGACAAAAAAGGAATCCAACGTTTCGTTGGATTCGCTAATTTCTACCGGAAATTCATTAAGGGGTTTTCTGCCATCATTGCCCCTATTACCCAATTAACCAAACTGGGGGTTCGCTTCCATTGGACCCCAGAAGCTCAAGTTGCCTTTGAATCTCTCAAAGAATTGTTTACATCTGCCTCCGTTCTAAAACACCCTGATTCCGCCCTGCCATTTGTACTTGAGGTAGATGCTTCTGAGATCGCTGTTGGAGCAGTACTCTCCCAACGCCAAGGAACCAAGGCACTGCTCCACCCGGTAGCCTTCTTCTCCCACAAACTTTCGGCTGCCGAAAGGAATTACGATGTTGGGGATCGGGAACTGCTGGCAATCAAATCGGCACTTGAAGAATGGCGGTACTTACTTGAAGGAGCAACTCACCCAATCTTGATCTTCACTGATCATAAGAACTTAGAGTACTTGAGGTCGGCAAAGAGGTTGAAGCCACAGCAAGCCAGATGGGCGTTGTTTTTCTCCAGGTTCTCTTTTCATGTTACTTACCGGCCAGGCTCTAAGAATACAAAACCTGACGCCCTGTCCAGAATGTTTCACAAATCCAAAGAAATGACTTCCCCCGATACTATTCTTTCTCCAGGGAATTTTCTTCTGCTGCAGGAAGATTTGCTCTCCCGGATCAAACAGGCTACTCTGGGGTGGACGCCCCCCGCTAAATCGAAACTACGAGCAAAAGACGGGTTATTCTGGTACAGGGACAAGATTTTTGCACCTGAAAGCCTACGAGTCCCTATATTAGAACTCTGTCACGATCACGCACTAGCTGGACATTTTGACATAAGTAAAAACACCGATTTGGTACAACGTACCTTCTGGTGGCCTCAGGTAGGCAGAGACTGCAAGAAGTTTGTGGAATCCTGTGTCACTTGCATTAGGAACAAGAGCAGTAGAGGCAAGGCCTGGGGATTATTGAGACCACTACCTGTTCCGGATAGACCCTGGAAGATGTTATCCATAGACTTCATTGTAGAGTTACCCCCAGCAGAGGACCATACCACCATCTTTGTGGTGGTAGACCGGTTGTCAAAAATGGCACACTTTATCCCTATGAAAGGCACTCCCTCTGCTTCTGAGACTGCACAGGTATTCATCAGAGAAATTATCAGACTCCATGGAGTACCGGCCAACATTGTCTCAGATCGGGGGGTAAAATTTACTTCCCGATTCTGGAGGTCCTTATGCAAAGCTTTGAAGATCGAGCTATCTTTCTCTTCCGCTTATCACCCCCAGACAAATGGGCAAACAGAGAGGACCAACCAAACTCTCGAACAATACCTCCGCTGCTTTTCTTCATTTACTCAAGATGACTGGATCTCTTTGCTTCCACTGGCTGAATTCGCCTACAACAATTCTACACACTCTGCTACAAAACAAACCCCATTTTTTGCCAATTATGGCTTCCATCCATCATTCCTGCCCAGCTCCATCCCAGAATGTCCTGTACCAGCAGTTCATGAAACAATTAATTTTTTTTCTCTCAACAATCAGCTCTTGCAAGAAACTATGGCCAGGACACAGGAACACAATAAAGAAGTTTTTGATAAAAAGAAACGTGGAGAACTGTTACTGGCACCCGGTAATCTAGTTTGGTTGTCTACACTGAACCTGAAGATGGCATGCCCTTCAAAAAAGCTGGGTCCTAAATTCATAGGCCCATTTCCTGTGAAGAGGAAAATCAATGAAGTGGCTTACGAGTTGGAACTTCCTGAGTCACTTAAAATTCATCCTGTTTTCCACGTAACACTATTAAAACCCTCTGTTGCTAATCCCTTTCCTGGCCGAAGCTCTGACCCTCCTGATCCTGTATTAGTAGATGGGGAAGAGGAGTTTGAGGTAGAAGCAATAGTGGATTGCAGAAGGAGAAACAATCAAACTCAATTCCTGATCAAATGGAAGGGCTATGGGCCCGAGGAGAATTCATGGGAACCTGAAGAAAACATCCACGCTGAGAGTCTGGTTCAATCCTTCAAAAGGTCCCATCCTGAAAAATTGGCTCGGATGGGCATCCGGAGGCTGCCCCTTGGGGGGGGGCAATGTCATGAAGATCCTGCCAGTAACAGGCAGATTAGACCCATCGGTGCACGATTGCGGGTGTCTATGCGCACGCGCACATGCACTCGTTAGTGTCTGGCGGGTTATTTAAACCTGTCTGGCACTTGCATCATTGCTGTTTGCTCTGCAGCTCTGTGTATGTGTTCCCTGAAAACCTGATATCTGCTCCTGTTTTGACCCGGCTTGCTTTGAGACTGTTCCTGTTATCTGCCTGTACCTGATCCCTGGCTTGTTTGACGATCCCTCTGGCTGCTCCTTTTGTACCTCTGCTGCCAGCCTGCTTACCGACCCGGCCTGTCTGACGATCCTGGACTCCCATCCAGTCTGCTGAGCCTGTCTGCTGAGCCATCCAGGCTGTTCACCTGTCTGCTGATCATCCAGTCTGCTGGGCCTGTCTGCTGAGCCATCCAGGCTGCTCACCTGTCTGCCTGATCCATCCAGTCTGCTGTCCTGTCTGCTGAGTTGTCCAGTCTGCAGTTCCTGTCTACTGATCCATCCCGTCAGCTGTGCCGGCCATCTGATCCTTCTGCTGTTGATCCTGCCAGGCACTCATACCACTCCGCACTCCTGCACCCCTGTCTCCACTATCAGGGGCTCTCGAGTCGGAGGCGTAGGAGAGGCCATCCTCTGCAATTCGGGCTCACCCTTTAGGTACGTAACAACCGGGAGCTGCCATGTCTATGGCAAGTCAAGAGTAGGGATTACTCAAATAAAATCAAGAGGAAGGCAACAATGGAGAAAATGTTGAAATTGGTGAAGCCTCTGTACCCCCCGCAGACATCAATTATTTAAAGGCCAAAATTGCTAGCCTGCATAGTACATATAATAGGGAGCACAAGAAGGTCATGGAGTCCCAGAGATCGGGAGCATCAACAGATGACATATATGTCCCCAGCCTGTGGTACTACCACAGCCTGCGTTATTTGTCAAACCAAACAGAACCACGCCCATCACTCTCAGCGCTTCCTTCTACACCGGCTGAGGCCAGAGCTCCTGAGGTCCACCCTGGTCCTTCTACACAGGAAGAAGATGTGGAGGAGCCCAGCTTGACCCAGTTATAGCATTGTTGAACATATTTGTAGACGAAAATAGAATGATGTTAACTAGACGTTATTGATCCCAAATTTCTGCCTTAACAAAGTGGTTTACATATCAATAGACAGTAGTGGCCAAAAATGATTGGGACAAAAATGAAAAATGCTGGGGTCAGAATGATTTTCTATTTGTCAACGTTCAATTTGCAACAGTCATGAGCTCAAAATAGTGTGTAATTGATGACTAAAAAAACTAAAATATGTCCCATTTTCATACATAGGAAAGTCGCAGTCAGGACGAGCCTGTGCCCAGCAACCAGACAGAGTCACAGATTCCTCCGCTACACCCTCCTACTAAAAGAGCCAGGAAGACCAGGAACCTGGATGACTCCATGGCTGACTTCCTCAGACATGCAACAAGTGCCATTAGTACGGCCCCGGATGCACAGGAGGCAATTGGCTGTATGACAGGCAATAAGCTGAAAGATATGGAGGAGGAGCAACGGAATATGTCTGAAGAGCTGATCCTGAAGCTCCTCAACAAGGGCAGGAGGGGCCAAATTACACCTAAAACACACATCTGTGATTTAGATGACAATCCTCCACCACCTCAACAGACACCACAGCAAGCCCACCCACCACAGCAGCATGGTGGCCTGTGGCAAATACAGCCCCAACACCCCCAACAAACCCGCTGGGCTGGGGATTTTCACCCCTACCATTTCTGATTTTCTTTTTGTTTATTTTTAAAATTATGATTTTATGATGTTGTTATACTTTATTTATTTTTTTGGTGCAGAGAATGCAGTTTTTACTTAATTTAGTTCATTTGATTTGTGAATGCACAAGATGCCTCAGCCGATGTGGAAGGAAGCATTTAGAGAGCGATGGCCTGGGTTTGGTCTGGTCTGGCAAAAAACGCAGGCTGTTGTAAGACCACAGCCTGGGGACATAATCACATAATTGATGTCTGCCCTGGTGTACAAAGGCTTCACCAATTCCATCTGTTTCTCCATCACTGCCCTTCTCTTGATTTTTATATGACCTTCTTGTGCTCCCTAGTAAATAAAAAAATGTATTTAGAAAAATACATGGCTATGTGTTTTAATTAAAAAAGGACAGTTTGTGAGTAGGCAGGTACATTTCAAAAATACAATGTCAAATTAACAAGGGACACCAACATAGTTGTATCTTTGAGCTTAATAACTACGAGATAATAATGGTGTTGTGCTAACTTGACCCAAAAAAAAATAATTATTCTGGATATCACTAGAAAAAAAAAAGACTTTTGAAATATGATTGGCAGAACTCTGTCAATATCACCAGAAAAGCAGCTTCATTATTATCCCATTAGAAAGAAGAAGACAATGTTCGCTGCATTTGGAAATTTCATAATTTGCAGAGTCACGAATGTGATGCCTCCATTACGAAAGCTACTTTTACAAGACTAGCCCTTCCGGCTCGTCCTTGGTTGCGAGCATGTGTGTTTGTACTTTGGACTTTTGTCCGACAGATTTGTGTACACATGCTCGAAAAATCCGATAACAGACATTTGTTCGCGGAAGATTTTAAAACATGCTAGCCAACATTTGTCCACAGAAAATCCAACAACAATTGTCCGATGGAGCATACACACGGTCGGATATACCGCCAACAGCCTGTCATCACACATTTGCCGTCGGAAAGTCCGATCGTGTGTACGAGGCTTTTAGAACATTTGTTTAACCACTTGCCTACTGGGCACATATACCCCCTTCCTGCCAAGGCAAATTTTAAATTTTCAGTGCTGTCACACTTTGAATGACGTGGTCATGCAATACTGTACACATGACATTTTTATCATTTCTTTCACAAAAATAGAGCTTTCTTTTGGTGATATTTAATCATCTCTGGGTTTTTTTATTTTTTCCTAAACAAACAAAAAGAGACCAAAAAATGTTTAAATTATAGTTTGTTATAAAATTTTGAAAACAGGTAATTTTTCATCTTCATTGATGTGAGCCGATGAGGCTGCACTGATGGGCACTGATAAGGCGGCACTGATGAGGAGGCACTTATGAGGCTGCACTGATAGCTGGCACTGATGGACAATGATAGGCGGCACTGAAGGGTGGCACTGATGGGCATTAATAGGTGGCACTGGTAGGTGGCACTGATTAGCAGCACTGGTGGGCCCGATGTCCCTTTCACAGAAGCCGGTAATTGCCTTTATTTGTTTCTCCTCACGCTGGCTTTTGTTTACATCATGTGACATTTTTTATTGATTTTACTGGTAATGGCAGCGATCAGCAATTTTTAGTGGGATTGCGGCAGACAAATCTGACCCTAAGTGACACTTTTTGGGTACCAGTGACACCAATACAGTGATTAGTGCTAAAAAAAAATTGCACTGATTACTGTATAAATGACGCTGGCAGGGAAGGGGTTAAAGGAGTTGTAAACCCTCGTGTTTTTTTCACCTTAATGCATCCTATGCATTAAGGTGAAAAAATTTCTGACACTGACCAGCCCCCCCCCCCCCCCCCGTTTTACTCATTTCGTTCCCATGGCGGAGACTCGCTGTACCTCTCTGCCTGTTATGTAGGCTCTTAATTGGATAGATTGATAGCAGTGCAACTATTGGCTCCCGCTGCTGTCAATCAAATCCAATGATGCGGGCGCCGGGGGGGCGGGGCCCAATCTGGCATTCTGTGTCTACGGACGCAAATGCTGGACTTGGGAGCGCACCCGCACAGTAACCCCCTGGGAGAGCGCTTCTCCTAGGGGGTTTACCGATGTGGGGAGGAGCTGATAGCGCCACCGGGAGACCCCAGAAGAGTCCCCCGGTCCCCACTCTGTGTAAACGAACTGCACAGTGGAGGTAAGTATGAGATGTTTGTTATTAAAAAAAATATAAAAAAACAAGGGTTTACAACCCCTTTAACATCAGGGGTGATCAAAGAGCTAAGTGCGTTCCCTCAGTGTGTTTTAATTATGTGGGGAAGTACTTACTAACAGGAAGAACACAGAGATCGCTGTTCCTGATTACTAGGAACAGAGGATCCCTGTATACTTCCCTGTCAGAACGGGGATCTGCCTTGTTTACAAAGGCAGATCCCCGTTCTGCTTCTCTGTGGAGCGATCGCAGGTGACCGACGGACATCAGGTCCTCCAGACCTGCTGATTGGCTCCCCCTCCGTGCAGTGGGCGCACGCGCCCACAGTATCTTTTGCATGAAACCGGTACGTTGTTTCGCGCAATAGAGCCGCTCTGCCACATTATATATGCAGTGGGCAGTCTTTAAGTGATTAAAGATTGCTATAGATAATAACTATATATGTTTATGTGTGTATAAAGTGTTGTATTTAGGCCTAGGCCGACAAGGCCCAGGCCTAGGGCGGCACTTTGCGGGGGGCGGTGAAAAAGCCGCCCCCCCACCCGCCTTCCCGAGTCCCGCTGCCTTTTCCCGCACAGATGCAGGCTCCGGCGGTCTGTTTTGTGATGGTGTGCTTGGCGGGGGGGGGGACACAACTCGCGCCCCCATGAGTGGCCGCGGTGACTTGCTGCATGTAATTTGGACAGGCGGAGGTGAAGCCTAAAGCTCCGCCCTCTACCCTCCTCGGTTCGGCTTTCCTCGCACCCCCATGAGTGGCCGCGGTGACTTGCTGCATGTAGTTTGGACGGGCGGAGGCGGAGCCTAAAGCTCCGCCCTCTACCCTCCTCCGTTCGGCTTTCCTGCATCTCGTCTTTCCTCGTCTCGGGCAGGGTCTGTTGACAGGAGGAGAGAGAGAGAGAAGCACGAGGGGAATCCCCTACCCCATAGCCAGGACAGGAGGTAAAATACTGTAGATTCAATTACTATTATGCCCCGTACACACGGTCGGATTTGCCGATGGAAAATGTCCGATCGGAGCGTGTTGTCGGAAATTCCGACCGTGTGTGGGCGCCATCGGACATTTTTTCATCGGATTTTCCGACACACAAAGTTGGACAGCAGGAGATAAAATTTTCCGACCACAAAATCCGATCGCGTCAATTCCAACCGTGTGTGGCCTGTTCCAACGCACAAAGTGCCACGCATGCTCAGAAGAAATTCCGACACGGGACAGCTCGTTCTGGTAAACTTAGCGTTCGTAATGGATAAAGCACTTTCTTCACGCTGCAATGTAAAAAATGGTTTAATACAGCGCACTCTCTTCTTCTTTATAATGTGACAAGAATTAAGTCGTTTTGATGCTCATATTCACACACACTTCTCACAAACTTCTTTCGTTACTATTTATCGGGATTCCCTCAATATATTTTGATTTCTCACATCTGACAACATATTTTTTTTTTTTTTTTTTTTACTTTAATGTAGAATCTTTTTTTGTGTTTCTCTTTTTATTTTTATTTTTTTGTTGATTTTGATTTGTACTCCCGAAAATGTTTGTGTGTTTTTTGTGACAAGTTCCCACAACACCATTGATATGTTGTTCTATTTAATCTGTAGGAGGAGATTGTTTGGTGTTGTTGTCCCTTGTTAATTTCACATTGTACTTTAGAAATGAACCTGAATACTCACCAACAAACTGTCCTTTTTGGATGAAAACACACACAGGAGAGTAGAATTTACCTTAAAATATTTTATTAAGGGGTCACAACTATAAAAAAACAAAGAGGGAGGCAACGCTGGAGAAACTGCAGAAGTGGGCGAAGCCTTGGACCCGCAGGGCAGACATCAATTATTTAAAAGCAAAATTGGTGGCCTGAGGAGTCCTTATCTAAGGGAGGGCAGTGTGGTCCAGAAGTCCCAGAGATCCGGAAAGCAGCAGATGACATCTGTGTCCCCAGGCTGTGGTCATACGAGAGACTACAGCTTCTGTCAGACCAGACTGAACCCAGGGTCATCACTCTGTGGTCTTCCTTCCACGCTTCCTTCCAGGCTTTGGCTGTGGTGGTGGAGTTGTGGCAGCAGGAGGAGGAGGAGGAGGAGGATCGTCCCTCTCCATGACATCCGTCTTGTGTGTCAGTTCCCCACTCTCCCCCTTACGAAGGACTTTATAAATCAGGTCCTCAGAAATCTTGCGTTGGCCCTCCTGCATGCCCAGCAATTTTGTGGCAGCCATGCAGGCAAAGGCCTCTGCAGGACTGGGGAAGGCTCTGAGGGACGCCGAAGCCTCCTGGATCAGCCTGTACACTGAATCCTGCACAGGACTGGGAGTGGCCTTCCTGGCCCTTTTATATGGCAGGCGGAGGGGAGGGACCTGAGACTCAGTCAGGCTGCGACTTGTCCCAGGCTTCTCTTGGCTGACACTTAGCCCCGCCTCCTCCTGGCTGCCACTAATCCCCGTCTCCTTCTGACTGCCACTAATCCCCGCCTCCTCCTGACTGCCACATTCCACAGCCTCCTCCTGGCTGAGGTCTTCCTGTGTATGAAAAAGGGACATAGTTTTAGTATTGTTTTCATCAATCACACACAATTTTCACCTCCTGACTGCTGCAAATTCAATGTTAACAAATATAACAGACTATCATTCTGAGCCCAGCATCTTGCATTCTTGTCCCACCTTTGGGTGCCCACTACTGTCTATTGATATGTAAAACACTTTCAAGCAGCAATTAATGATCAATAATAACATCTAGTAAACATCATTTCTTTATTGCCCAGAAATCTGTAGAAGAATGCTATACCTGACTCCAGCTGGGCTCCTCCACTTCTTCCTGGCTGGAAGGCCCAGGTTGGACATCAGAAGCCTCAGCTGGGGTGGAAGGAAGAGTGGAAGGAAGAGTGGAGAGGGATTCCCTGACTTCAGTGTGGTCTGACAGAAATCGCAGTCTCTCATAGTACCACAGCCTGGGGACATAAATGTCATCTGCTGCAGCTCCGGACCTCTGGGAATCTGTGACCTTCTTGCGCTCCCTGAGATAAGTGCTCCTCAGGCCACGAATTTTAGCTTTTAAATAAGGGATGGTTGCTGTGGGGACCACCGGCTTCACCAACTCCAGCAGTTTCTCCAGCGCTGCCTGCCTCTTCTGTTTATGGTTATAATGGGGGTGTCTCACCTGCCACAGACAGGGCAGCTCCCTGTACTTGTCTATGAACAGGGGCAGGAAATTGTGGTCGTTGAACCCATCCATTTTCTCTGCAAGACACAACACAAGACAAACCCTAATGTCAGGCCAAACTCCCCTAATCTTGTTACAATATAGGCTTCAATTTCGAAGCAGTATAGGCCCAAGTTTAGATCCTACCTTCGTTAGCACGATCGGCGTCTCCGATGCTCCTTCCTCCGCTCACAGATCGTACGTAAGACGCGCGCGTTACGATTTATACACACTGCGCATGCGTATAACTCCGCCCGCCCCTGACGTTCTTTCTATTCTATTCCCCGCCCCTTTTCATTCGGCGCAAGGGAGGAAGAGCACATGGCGGAGAGACAGCAGGATAGTGCTAATTACAGCAACGAAGAGGAGGAGGAGGAGGAAAGGCCGGAGCCTGAAACGTCCCGATCCAGAAGGAGATTAAAGGACTCAAATATGTCCTTTGGGGAGATGTTGGAAATGGTGGACATCCTGAAGAAGGCCGACTATGATGGAAAGTATGGGCCTTACCCCAACCACAATGTCCGAAAGGCCAAGATCATGGCGAAAGTGGTCAGGAGTCTGCACCGGAAATTCGGGGTACGACGATCGAAAGATCAGCTCAGGAAGCGGTGGTCGGACCTGAAATTACGAGAACATGAGCAGTACAGAAAGATCCGGAGAGTGCTGCAAAAAAGTAAGTAGTTGTGCTGTGTTCCTATTGTTCTTGTGTTTATTACGTTCGTGTTGCTCCATGTGCTTTTAGGAACTGTTGTACAGTTTAAAATGGCAACTTTCATGTTCATGGGCACATTATTCGTTCGGATCACACATTTTTTTTTTCGGACTATAAAATACCATTGTTTAGCCCATATGCATTTGGCCACCATTTTGAGGCCCTATACTTGTCTTCAAAGAATTGGGTTGTGTAGATGGCTTTGTTACTAGAATGAAATGAAAACTAGATTGTGTGTAAGGAGAGGACACTGAGCAGCTGTTTTCACATCTGGACACTGGAGCACTAGTGTGGGACCCCAGAACACCCTTTTTATTAGGGGGGCCACGCAGGTGCTCCAGTGTATACTATAGGGGGGGCTATGAAGCTTGTACCAAACAGGTAAAGTATTGCAGCTTGACAAAGGACACTAAAAAAGCTACATCTTGGAACTCTGCTAAAATAGACAATTGTACCCCACTTCCAAGCAATGTTTCATCTTTATAGTTCTGCCATCAAATATCTGTGTGCTAATTATACCATTTTTGTTTTACATAGGGGAGAAAAGACTCGGAGGACACCCCTCATCCGAGGAGACCAGAGCCCCCCCTCTGAAAGAAGGGAAAATCCCCCCAACACAAGAAGAGCAGGAGGAAGAAGACGTGGTGGAACTAGTCACCACAACAGGTGAGTGTCTGCGACCACAGGCTCAGATAAGAGATGGATGGCGGCATTTTTTTTAGACCTAATTTATTTTGGGTTTCCTTTCTTTTTAGGTGATCGTGAGGTTGTAGATGAAGATCCTTTCACATCCGAAAGTGCCCAGATCCTGATCGGGGAGATCATGGGGTGTAATTTAGAATTGGAAAACATCAAGCAAAACATCAATGATGTTATTCCAAAATATAAAAACATCATTGATGTTTTGGGGCGAGTTTAAAGCCCCTCAAAATCACTTTCTTCTTTTGTCTGCTACAATGTGCGAAATGCTTTTGTGATTTTTCCCAAAGCCAAATTTGGAGGATGCACACAGCGTGCCAACATGTGCTATCTGCCATCACGGGAGATCAATGGACGCATTTTGGGGGTGCAACCCCTTCCTCAATAATAAAGTAGCGGTGAGGAAGGGCTTTCTCCCCCAAAACACGTCCCTTGATCCCCCCTTATGGCAGATAGCACATGTTGACATTGTGAAATTTGTGTGCATCTTCCAAATTTGGCTTTTCCAGGGGGGATTTCCCCCCATCTGAACGCAATATCAAACACAGTTCCTAAATACTCATGTCTGATATTGCCTTCCAGTTCTACCAAATGTGAACTTTGTAAGATCAAGATTTGTGTCTTTTATGTGGGTTTTACACAGGCCTGTTTTCTATAAAATGCACATTTTGATTTTGGATAATGACACCACAAAAATTGTTATACAACAAACATGTCGGTTTGTCAGAAAAACCTTTGGTAAATGCACATGTGATTGTGCAGGTATTAAAAAGATTGTTCATCAAGAATGTGTGGATTATTGTCTCAACGCTACAACACTTTTGGGGTGATGTAATTGTTGTTTGATGAGAAAATGGGGGTAATTTCCTAAGGGCAAATCCACTTTGCACTACAAGTGAAGTTTCAGTGCAGTTGCAAGTGCACTTGTAGTGAAAAGTGTCTTTGCATTTAGTAAATAACAGCCAACAGTGCTTTGTATAAGGTTACACAATCACGACATTTTCTGGACTCCACACATTTCTGTCAGGGTCAGCTCAAACAAACACAAGCAGTAAATGTCCACAAAGAAGAGCCTGGGGGGAGATGCCTGTCGAGAACTTGAGGTCCTGCAGGCTTCTCCCTGTGGCCAAATACCGCAAGGTAGCGACCAACCTCTGCTCCGGAGTGATGGCTTGCCTCATGCAGGTATCCTGCCTGCTGATATAGGGGGTCAGCGAAGCCAACAAACGGTGAAATACGGGGTCCGTCATCCTGAGAAAATTCCTGAAATCACCAGGATTATTCTCACGGATCTCACGGAGCAAAGGCATATGACAGAACTGGTCACGCTGAAGCAACCAATTCTTGGTCCATGAACTCCTCCTCGCCCTGTTCATGGACTGGACTTGTGTCAAGGTCAGGACCCCAACACCAAGCCCCCGCACAGCACGAACTCTACGAGGAGTACGCATACGAAACATGGCTAGAAAACGGTCGGCTGCTCAGAACGAAGTAACAGAACGCACTGAAGAACAGCAAGGCCTGTGAAGAGCGACCTGAAAAACAGCAACGAGCGGACAAGATCGCACAGAAAACTCCGATACGAACTGACTGCACGCACTGAAGAGCAAATACAAACCCACAAGCACAAACTGAACGGCAGAAAACGATCTGAAAGCCACGAGTCTGAAAAAGCGTGAATCGTCTCTCACCAAACTTTTACTAACACGAGATTAGCAAAAGGAGCACAAAGGGTGCCTCGCTTGGTTCTGAACTGGCCTTTTCTAGTCTCGTCGTACGTGCTTGACGTCACCGCGTTCTTGGCGATCGGAAATTCCGACAACTTTGTGCGACCGTGTGTAGGCAAAACAAGTTTGAGCCAACATCCGTAGGAAAAAATCCGAGGATTTTGTTGTCGGAATGTCCGAACAAAGTCCGACCGTGTGTACGGGGCATCACTCTTGTACAGTAATTGCAATATTATTGCAATATCATGAGCACAGATTGGCTGCTTGGGTGCATGTGCCAAGCATCCAATCTGTGCTCAATATGGAAATGAATATACAGATCATGATATTGCAATAAAGTGATCCATGCTACAAACTGATTGCACAGTCCACTTTCAGTGAAAGTTCATGTACTGCAAACTTTGCAGTACATGAACTTTCACTAAGAGCCCTTTCACACTGTGCTGTTGGCGGTAAAGCGCCGCTATTTTTACCGACGCTTTACCGTCGTTTTTGCAGGGGTTTTCAGCCGATAGCGGGGCGGTTTTAACCCTTGCTAGCGGTCGAAAAAGGGTTAAAACAGCCTGCAAAGCAGCACTGCAGCAGTGTTTTGCAGGCAGATTTAACCCTTTTAAAACCGCTCCACTATCGGGCCGAATAGCGCTGCTAAAACGACGGTAAAGCGGCGCTAAAAATAGCGCCGCTTTACCGCCGGGGCGCTTTCAGTGTGAAAAGGCTCTAAAGATGTTAAAGCACTGATTGCCACTGATTAGGCGGCACTCTTCAGCTGTACTTAGCTGTAGGTAGCACTGATTTGCTACAGTGATGGGCATTGATGAGGTCACACTGATGGCCCCTGATAACCTGCACTGATGAGGCTGCATTGAGGGGCACTGATGAGGCTGCATTGACGGGCACTGGTGAAGCTGCATTGATGGGCACTGGTGAGGCTGCGTTGACGGGCACTGGTGAGGCTGCGTTGACGGGCACTGGTGAGGCTGCGCTGACGGGCACTGGTGAGGCTGCGCTGACGGGCACTGGTGAGGCTGCGCTGACGGGCACTGGTGAGGCTGTGCTGATGGGTACTGGTGAGGCTGCATTGATGGGCACTGGTGAGGCTGCGCTGATGGGCCACTGGGCACTGGGGATGGGGCACTGGGCACTGGGGAGGCTGTGCTGATGGGTAATGGCGAGACTGCCCTGATGGGCACTGGTAAGGCTGTGCTGATGGGTAATGGCGAGACTGCACCGATGGGCACCGGTGAGGCTACACCGATGGGCACCGGTGAGGCTGCATCGATGGGCACCTGTGAGGCTGCATTGATGGGTACTGATGAGGCTGCATTTAAGGGCAGTGAAGAGGCTACACTTGGTACCCACTTTTAATGTAGAGAGAGGAAGAGGTGGAGCTCTAAGATGAAAAGGTGGAGCTTAAAAGGGAAGGGGTGTGGTTTAGATTACAGGGCGGGGCTTAAACTCAAAGGGGTGTGGCCTTGACAAGAAGGGGTGGGTCATATTTAAATTAGGGGTGCATGGGTTTAGTCAGGCCTAGGGCAGCACAAAACCTAAATACACCACTGTGTGTATATATGTATTTTCTAAATATATATATATATATATACATGCACACACACACCCACACACACAGTATAATTATAATGTATTGTCTTTTAGGACCCATTCACATCTGAGCAATGGCAGAATTGCACATTTTTTGCCACGATTCCAGATTGCACTAAAATTGTGTCAAAATAGGCAATGCGCTTTTTTTGTGGTAATGGCACTCCAAATGCAGGTAGCAGACCTGCATTTTGGCACACATTTTGTCATTTGACAAATGCAATACCAACATGCCAAAATGCGCATTGTAAAAACGCACAACACTCCATGCCTGAAAAATGTTCAATTTGATTTTTGGACCTTTATGTGCATTTTGGTACAGCACCTTTTGCTGCTCTTTTCAACACACATTTTGGCATATTTTTTAAAATGCATTTCAGCACATATTGGTGCTTTTATAATGTGTATTTCTGCTCATTTTTTACCTGCGTTTTTGTGTGCATTATTACATAGTTAGTAAGGTTGAATAAAGACACCAGTCCATCCTGAGTGAGTGTGGGTGTGTGTCTACAATTGTCTCTATCTCCGTACATTGTATCACATTAAGATACTCCTCTATTATATATTATTTATTTAAGGTACCCATATAGTGCCATCAATTTATGCAGCGCTCCACAAATACATTGCACACTCACATCGGCCCCTACCTACCCTCAAGGAGCCCACAATCCAAGGTCCCTATCTCACATTCATATACTAGGGCCATTTTTGGACAGAAGCCAATTAACCTATCAGCATGTCTTTGGAGTGTGGGAGGAAACTGGAGTACCCGGAGGAAACCCACGCTGGCACAGGGAGAACATGCAAACTCCAGGCAGGTAGTGTCGTGGTTGGGATTCGAACCAGCAACCCTTTTTACTACTAGGTGAGAGTGCTACTCACTACACCACTGTGCCACCCTTAACTGGCATCCAGAAAGAGATGCAAAATGTTGTGTAAAGAAATTATTTTCTTTCTCAGGCCTTGTGGCATTGCTGACAACATGAAATGAGAATCGGTTTTCTTTGTTCAGCAACGCCCTTTTATAATAAAATGTCTGCTGGACACCCGTTTAAAGAATAATTAGACTCTCCTGTAGTTGAATTCTTGGTAATTAGGATTTTGTTGTGTAAAATTTAGCTTTGCTCCAAGGCTTTTTCTTTTTTCTTTTGAAAATCAGAAAATGTGTGCGTTTTATGATCCATTTGTGCCACCATTGATGTCGAAATTCGACCAACCAAGCCTTCAATTTCACCTCATGTTGCTACAGAAAAGAATTTTTGTGGCTGTTAATCTTATTTTCTTTTCCTGCCTATGCGCATTTCTTTTTCGATTAGATTTCTCGCACGATTCTCCTATCATTGATTAGAAAATCGTTCGTTTTTCAAAAAATCTCCAAAATTTCCGATTACACAAATTTGATGGTCGCACGAAAATCGGCTGTTGCTGCAGCCCCGCAAATAGTGCAAAATATGAACGAAAATAGATAAGATTTTTTAAATACAATTCTTTCAAAATTCGACCCATGTATGGCCTGCCTAAGGCCCCATACACACTATTAGATTTTCTGCAGATTTTTGTTCTTAAGAGTTTTAATTTGTATGCAATTAGGCAGGCCCTTGTACTACATGGTTTTGGTAAATCTGAAGACAAAAATCTGCAGAAAATCTAATAGTGTGTATGGGGCACTTTCATTGGGGTATATTTATTTTTGTAACATGGTCTTGAATTAATTTGTTAGGAAAGGTCTGGTATGGATTTTGAGGGGGACCCCCACGCCATTTTTTTTAAATTTTGGCGCAGGGTTCACCTTAATATCCATACCAGACCTGAAGGGCCTGGTATGGAATTATGGAATTTGGGGGGACCCCCACGCATTTTTTTTTAAATTTTGTTTCGGGGTTCCCCTGTGGGGAAATTCCATGCCATTTTTATGAATGAACTTTTATGTGTATTGCCGGACCAACAATTCACTATAGCCGGCTTTACCGATAATAGTTTTACATGACTTTTTTTCCTTTAGAAATGTAATTTTGCTGTCAGACTGTTCTAAACACGGGAAACATGTGCCCCTTCACAGGCATACTATAGACACCCCCCAGGTATGAAATTTAAAGGAATATTACACTTTTATTGTTTCACTTTAAGCATTATTAAAATCACTGCTCCCGAAAAAACGTCCGTTTTGAAAACTTCTTTTTGCATTGATACATGTCCCCTGGGGCAGGACCCAGGTCCCCAAACACTTTATGACAATAACTTGCATATAAGCCTTTAGAATGAGCACTTTTGATTATTCATGCTCATGTCCCATAGACTTTCACGGTGTTCGTGTGTTCGAACAAACTTTTTGCTTGTTCGCATGTTCTGGATGCGAACCGACCCGGGGGGGGGGGGGTGTTTGGCTCATCCCTTGTTAATTTTACATTGTATTTTTTAAAAATGTAACTGCCTACTACCAAACTGTCATGTGAAGTAAAACACATAGCCAATTATTATTCTACACAATTTTTTTAATGTGCAGAAAAAAAATAAAACAAATTCAATTGGAGATGATATCTGCCATCCAAATACTTAACCAAAACCAGAACTTAACCAAAAAGTGCATTCTATGCATACAAAAATATAGAAAATATAACAAAATAAATCATTATAAAAAAAAAAAAAGAAATTAGTTAGTATGGAAGGGGTAAAATCCCCAGTCCAGCGGCTTTGTTCGGAGTCTTGGGGCTGGTATTGACACTGATCGCCATGCTGCTGTAGTGGGTGGGCTGGCTGTGGTGTGTGGGTTGGCTGTGGAGGTGGTGTAGGTGGGGCCACAAAATCTGAAATGTGGGTGCTTTCAGAAATTTGGCCCCTCACCCCCTTGTTGAGGAGCTGCAGGATGTGTTCCTCACACCTGCTCCTTTGCTCACCGGCCATCTGCCTTAATTTATTGGCCGTCACACACCCAAATGCCTCAGCCTCATCTGGGTCAGTACGGAGCGCAGTAGTGGCCTGGCTGACAAAGGAAGCTGTGGCCTCCTCCAGATTCCTGCTTCTCCTGGCCCTTTCAGCATCAGGAGGACGTAGGGGAGGGATCTGCGACTCTGTCTGGCTGCTCCTCACTGTTGCAAATTGAATGTGAAGAAATAGAAAAGACTATCATTCTGACTCCAGCATTTTTCATTCTTGTTCAAATCATTTTTGGTCACTACTGTCTATTGCATGCCTGGTTCCATCGGTCATACTCGGTGTTCCCAGCCTTGTTCCCCAGTGGTGACGGACACATCACGCTCTCCACAGCCCGAGGCTGTGTGTGTGGATCATTGAGGCAAACCCAAACCATCACCGCAGACGGCGGGGGCCCTCCCTGCTCCCCTTCAGATCTGCAGTGTCTGATAGTTCATCTGCAGGAAAAGGCTTCACCATTCCACTCCCTCCGATCGGCATCTGAATTGTTACACATTTTTAGTCATTTTTATTATTTATTACTTTTTATGATTAATTTTCAACAATTTTTATTTATTTATTTTATTTTTGCTTTGATTTTCATTTTTTTGTATGTATGTATTTATTTATTTTTATGTACTTTTATTCACATGTTAGTTTTCACAATTAAAGTTCAGTTACTAGTATTACTTCCAACAATCAGTAGGCTTTAGGGGGTCTATGTGTATGCCTAGCAGTAGTTTTTTCATGTACTTATGTCTTTACAGCAGGTGTTTATGTATTTCACTGGCTTTTATACAAGAGGGGTTAACAGTACTTGGTAGGTTTTCTCCACCCTCTCCCCCCTCCCATCAATTAACTTAAATCCCCTTTAAATGTTCCAGTTGCCATCCTTACCGTAGCTTTGACAAAGCGCAGGTGCGCAAAACATGTCAGCTACGGCAACTTTCTAACTTGCGGTCCACCGCTATTCACAGGGTTCTAGGTTCCGGAGTAGCGCTGACTTCACTGCACATGCCTGGTTCCATCGGTCATACTCGTGGTTCCCAGCCTCATTCCCCAGTGGTGACAGACACATCACGCTCCCCACAGCCTGATGCTGTGTATGTGGATCATTGAGGTGAGCCCAAAACATCACCGCGGACGGCGGGGGCCCTCCCTGCTCCACTTCAGATCTGCAGTGTCTGATAGTTTGTCTGCAGGAAGAGGTTTCACCATTCCACTCCCTCCGATCGGTGCCTGAACGCCCTCCATACATCCCTGGATGACAGTGGTCCACAATTAACCGGCTAAACCTCCCGAGAGCAGTAAACCCCTTCTTATCAAGATTTCTTCATGGTGGTGGTACCGTTATTAAAACATTTTTTTTATATATAGTTACATGCTTCTTATCGTTTTACTGCAGTCTGCACCAGCATCTAACAGTCCTGTGTATATTGCTTAGTAACAGTTCAAGTATAATAAAAACAATTTGAATGCAATCCAAGGTGCATATGTTTTCATGCATATATACTTTTTTATCTATACCTGACTTTTACCCGAGAGTTGTCAGGAAAGGTCTCCTCCGCTGGTAATATCAATGATTTGGCGTGCAGTACTGAGGTCCACCAGCAGGTGTCTCCTGGCAGTTCAGAGCTGTCAGAAGAGCTCTTTCCTGCAAGTATTCTGTCACCTTTGGGCCGCAGCACTGGCGTCCACCAGCGGGGGAATCCTGGCAGTATGGAGCAGGTATTCCCCTCTGCAGACAGGTGTCACCTGATGTTAATTAGCAGAGCTGCAGTATAAATACCCAGCAATTGCACACTTATGTTGCCCTGGTATTGTCCTTGAGCCTTGACCTGCATCCTGTTACTCTGATTCCTGATTCCTGAACCTGAAGCCTGAATCTGAAGCCTGATTCCTGGAACCTGTTGATCCTGTTTCTTGTCTGTTACCCGAACCCTGGACCCTGAGCCTTATACCTGACCCATCCCTCCTGTCATCCATCCATCCTCTCTTGTCCTGTTTATCTCCCTTCCCAGCTACTGTCACCCAGGATGTGTCTTTGGAGCCATGGGATCTGTCTCCTGGACCCAGCACAGACATTGCCATTGTGTTCATCAAATCCCCTGACACGAGTCACACAGAGGGCCAAAGCGAACTAGAAGAGGAAGAAAGTATTCTTGGAATCTTGTATCAACTGTGTATAGATGTTGAGTGTTTAGATGTCCAAACCAAACACCCACTCCACACATTACCAATGTATATAGTGCCTTAACATTAGCATGGAGAAGGAAGAGGTGTAAGGAGCTGGCAGTGTTGCTAGGTACCCGAGTTTGGGAGACACAGGCACCAGAGCCAAGTTTATAGAGTAGTTGCAGTGTGTACATTCCTAGTAGTGTGGATGTCTGAAGGGCAAGCAGGTTGCAAGCAACAATAGACTGGGTAGGTAAGTATTTCCTGAATTCGACTAGTAACGTGACCATAACTCACTATGTAGTGCTTCAGCCACTTGACCATTGTTCCCTTAATACTTTTTACTCTTCTTATTAGGTCATAATCTTCCAGATGTACTATTGGCAGAATGAGTGCAGATATGTTGTATTGTTTGAAGGACCTGGATCAAATCAAGGAGGCTGCCACTGCTTTACAGTGAAGAATCAGAGATTTTGTGGACATGCTGGCCAAATTCTAATTTCCTCTTACCTGGTCTGAAGTTTATTGTTCCACTTGTTATCTCCCGTTTGCCCTTTTAATAATTATCATGTTTTTATGAATTTTTAATGTGAAAGTTTGGTGACAGAACTCAGTGTTTCTACACTCCAGTCCTCTAGGTGCACCACCAGGTCCTGTTTTCTTGTTTTTCCTCAGTCTAAAAATAAGAATTACTAACAGTAAAAATGACAACATCACATGTGCCAAATTCAAGGAATCTTGAAAACATGACCTGGGTTTGCATCTTGAGGAGGAGAGTTGGGAAACACTGCACTAACTAATGTGAATTGTAATGTTTATGTGTTTTTATAATCTAAAATCACAAATTTGAAGGTGCCCCCAAACTGGGTCTTAACATTCTTATTTCCCCCATAATCCCATGCCTAAAATTTGTGTAGTGCCATACATCTATTTTTCAAAAACCCCAAAACACAGAGTGTGTCAACATGTGCTATCTCCCATCACAAGGTATCAATGGATGTGTTTTGGGGGTGCAACCCCTTCCTCATAACTAAAGTAGCTCAGAGGAAGGGATGGCACCCATGAAATGCATCCACTGATACCCCCTGATGGGAATAGCACATGTTGACACACTATGTGTATAGAAAAATAGATGTTTGTAACTACACACATTTAAGGCATGGGATCATAAGGGACATTTAACAGTTATGCCTCTACATGTACGTGGCTTCAAATTTTGGCTTTTAGAGGGGTGAGATCAACTTATCTGAGGAAGGCAACATCCACACAGTCTTGGGATACTAATGTCTAAGCTTCCTGATGACTCATACTATGCTACGAAATGCGTATAGGCTGCTGGGAGATTTTGTACCACGTGAGCGGAAACATCCGTAGCTGGTGGAGATACGAACGGGAACGAGGGGTGAAGCCCACGCCGGATGCGGGGACACACACATCGCATACAAGCTGACCACGCTATCGAATGACACCCATCCCTAACTGCTGGAATAGCTTAGTGCCGGCTCGAGGGCACTTTTAAATGTGAGTGTACACTTTTGTATTTTATGACAATAAATAGTTTTAAAAATGCATTGCGCAATGATCGTTGTCCATATACTTTACATGAGGTAAACCAAAGCTCAAGCATAGCCGGTGGGGAGCGGTAAAAAGGTGGAGTGGTTATCCCATTAATGAACCAAAGGCGTATCATATAAGAAGTATCTGGTGAGTGGCCGATCTAAAAGGTGGTGGTGTGTCACTAAGTCACAAATGAAAATAGAAGATACACAGCAGCACGCTAAGAGTTGTAATCACAACAAAGAATAGAGGAATTTGCACTTTTTGCACAAGGACTTTGTGATATATATTTTGCATGTCAGTAATTTTGATATACAGATTGGTGATTTTATGCATATGGTATTGTAAGTGGTATTTAATACTTATGGGAATTTTTTAATTTTTTTGCACAGTAAAAGGAAAGTAATGCACAACTACGAGTGGTGTATGGTATAAGAGTAGCTCACTCACACACATTAATTATAACAGGCCCTCTTAGCAGACCCAGTGAAACCACAGCAGTAATCCCTCCGTCTGGACAGTCCCTCACTCTGGGTTCCCCAGGGGTGACTCTGGTCAGTAGTTGGTGTAGCATGTCTGTACCCTGATAGTGGCTCAGTCTTTCTGTCTCTGGTGGTGCTGGGCAGCATGGCTCTCTCTGGTGGCGCTGGGCAGCGTGGCTCTCTCTCTGGTGGCGCTGGGCAGCGTGGCTCTTTCTCTGGCTTTCACCCAGCACACTCCTTATTTTTTGTCCTGTAGTGCTCTCTCCCTCAGCTTTTTTCCAGACTACAGTCTCTCAATCTCTCTCTTGATCGAGCTGTAGCCTCCTCCCTGTGGAAAATGGGGCCGCCAATCTTTGGGACTACATGTCCCATGATGCTCTCCTCTCCTAGAATCCTTTGATTGGCCCCCAGTTATGGCAAATAGGAAAGGAAGGAAACGGGCAGGAAGCTGGGCGGGGAACCTAGTGAGAGCCGCCATCTCTTCTCCCTGACAGGAGAAAGGGGGGGCGAGCGAGGGGAAACCTCTGATAGCCCGCAGCTCGCCTTTCTCCTGTCACAGGGCCGCCGAATTCTCTGCTGGACTGAGCAGGGAAAAGAGCCCAAAGTCACACTACACTGATGGGGGGCTTGATAGCACCTTGATGGTGTCACCCCACTGGCGGCTGGCACCCGGGTGCTGGCTGCCCGAACCCTGATAGAGACACAACTATGCTGAATTTAAGATCGGATCCCTGATTCCAGGGGGGGGGGGCACTTGACCCCCCTTACCCCTACCTGCGGACACCCATGAATACATTAGCAAACATAAATACATAGAAATTGATCTTAATTCTGGGGGAGATCCTAGTCGTAAACTTGAGGTCCTGGAGACTTCTCCCCATCACAAGGTGGCTATGAGCCTTTACTCTGGAGTGATGGAAAGCCTCATACATGTGTCCTGCTTCTTAATATAGGGAGACACCAATACCAAGAGTTGGTAAAAGCAGGGGTCCGTATTCAGGAGATAATTCTGAAAATCATCAGGATTATTCTCCTGGAACTCCCGCAGCAATGGCATGTGACATAATTGATCATGATTAAGCAACTAATTTTTGGTCCAAGAACTCTTCCTCCTCCTGTTCCTAGACTGGACTTGGGTCAAAACAATAACTCCTAGCCCAATAATAACACGTTCTCTCCTCCGATTACGCAACATGGCGTAATGGTTGACGAACTGCCGTTCAGAAACAAACTGAAAAGCAAGAACTGAAAAGCGCCCAATCAACACTCACCAAACTTCTACTAATATGAAATTAGCAGATGGAGCCCAAAGGGTGGGGGTTGAGAAATGAACTTCCTCTTTATAGTCTCGTAGTACGTCCAGTATGTCACTACGTTCGTGTTTGTTGGCCGACAATTGTGTACCGTTAGTATGCAAGACAAGATCCAGGCACACGCACTTTTGACAAAAATCAGACGCTCGGTTGGACAACAATCACATCATGTGTACAAGGCTTTACACTACCCTTTCCCCAGACTGACAATGCTGCTGTCCAAAGATGCCTTCGTTTCTCCACAATCCAAAATGGAGACATCCTAGATGACCATACATTAGTAGGATTTCATTGGAATTTTTTGTTTCAAGAACTATATTTGATTTTCTAATAGTTATTGGGATCAAATCGACATATCTTTCAGCTGCAGTGACAAGAAAATTTGTAGGAGCAGGATAGAACATTCTCTCAAAGAATGAACTTCTGATGCCCCGTACACACGATGGGACTTTCCGACAACAAAACCGTGGATTTTTGTTTGAAGGGTGTTGGCTCCAACTTGTCTTGCATACACACAGTCACACAAATGTTGGCCAACAATTACGAACGTAGTGACGTACAAGATTTACGACGAGCCAATAAAAAGGAAGTTCAATAGCCAGTGCACCACCCTTAGGGCTCCTTCTGCTAATCTCGTATTAGTAGAAGTCTGGTGATTGACGATTCGCGCTTTTTAGTTCGATTCTGCTTTTCAGGTTGTGCTTGTCGGTTCGTATCTGTTCTTCAGTGCGTGCTTGTCAGTTTGTTTCTGTATTTCAGTGCATTCTATTTATAGTTCGCTTCTGATTTTCAGTGCATGCTTATCCGGTTGTTTTTGATTTTCAGCTCGTTCTTGTCAGGTCCTTTCTGATTTTCAGTGCATTCTGTCAGTTCGTTCTGAGCAGCTGTTCGTTTATTAGCCATGTTGCAGTTACGTATTTGTCGGAGAGTTTGTGCTGTTGTTGGGCTTGGTGTTGGAGTTATTGCTTGGACCCAAGTCCAGTCCATAAACAGGGGGAGGAGGAGTTCTTGGACCAAGAATTGGTTGCTTAATCATGACCAATTCTGCCATATGCCTTTGTTGCGGGAGCTCCAGGAGAATAATCCTAATGATTTCAGGAATTATCTTCGGATGACGGACCCTGTCTTTCACCATGTTGGCTTTGCTGTTCCCTTATATTACAAAGCAGGATACCTGCATGCGGCAAGCTATGCATGCGGCAAGCCATCTCTCCCGAGCAAAGGCTTGTCGCCACCTTGCGGTACTTGGCGATGGGGGGAAGTCTCCAGGACATCAGGGGAACATAAAGAGAAAGGGAAACTTACTAAGTATCCCTGGGCTGGACTTTAAAGGCATACAAAACAATTAGCAAAGTATAGAAAAATAACAATGTTTATTATGAAAATACAATACATGAATAGAGCATTCAAGGGTTAAAAAGCATGTATATGGTACAGAGTATACAGTGAGCCCTTGTGTATTGACGCATTACACCGTTAGGCTTCTTCAGGACACAATCAAGGTATTCAAAGATAATAGAGGAGAGAATGAATCTCACTGTCTTACAGGAGAGTGAACCTCGTATATAAATATCTAGATAGTGTGGCTGTAATATACTCCCAAAAGGGGGATCAATTTCTGTAGTTAGCATACAGGTGACTGGAGACAGCCAATTCTGGCAATAAACAGGGAATCATATGATCAAAAAACACTGTCCTAGTATTCCCTGCTGATATAAGTAGATCAGGAATGGTAACCAAATGGTTCACAAAACAGGGGCGAAGCACTGCCAAAAAGAATAATCCAGGACCCATAGCCACATTTAGGGATGCTGGAACAATGAAGCCAAGCTGCCTTAATGGCTAAACCGTACAGACTCCTGTACCTAGACAGGTAGTTTGGTCCCTATTGAGTGATTTTCAACATAGGCAGATACTGAATAGCCCCTGGGAGACAACCCTCCGCTGGTCACAGACCCCTATTATCCACTGGAGCACCTGCGTGGGACACCATAACAAGGATGTTATGGTGTCCCACACTAGTGCTCCTGCGTCCAGATGTGTAAACAGCTGCTGAGTGTCTTCTCCTTACAATGAATCAAGTTGTCATTTCATTATAATTTCAAACACATCTAGACAACAATGTAATAAACTTATTTTAATCAAAATAGGCATGAACAAATGTAGTTAAGTGCATCTGCCAAAAACGTTGTATTACTGGTTTGACGAACAATGTTTAATATGAACGATTCTTGTGCCCATGAACCTCAAACTTGTAATTTTAAACTGTACAACAGTAAAGAAAAGCGCACGTACAAGCACAAAAGTAATAATAGTAATAGGAACACACAACAAATACTTATTTTTTTGCAGCACTTTCCTGATCTTTCTATACTGATATTGCTCCCTCAATTCCAGGTTTGACCAGTGTTTCCTCAATTGCTTCTTGGATCGTCATACCCCAAAAGCCCTATGCAGATTTCTCACAACTTTAGCCATGATCTTGGCCTTTCTCACATTAGGGTTTCTGTACGGTCCATACTTCCCATCATAGTCTGCCCTCTTCAAGATGTCCACCATCTCCCCCATTTCTTCAAAGGACATATTCCAACTGTTTCTTCATCATTGCCTTCCTCTTTATTTTGTTAGGACCTTGTGCTCCCTAGTAAATTATAAATTTTGGTTTTGACAAATACTTGGCTATGTGTTTTACTTCAAAAAAGACAGTTTGTTTGTGAGTAGGCAGGTACATTCCCAAAATACAATGTCAATTAACAAGGGACACCAGGCCTGTGATTTGCCGATACTTGTCTAGAAGGGAGCAGCTGATAGTCACGTTCAGCCAGGCACTGTGTATGTGGACACAGCGGTGCTACTCTGGAGGTTTTTATGTGATTTTAAAAGTTTTTATCTTGTAAGTGCAACTTGTCTGTTTGGGGGGCTTTGAATAAATTTGTATACGGAGCACACTATGGTCTCTATACTTATTATTTACATGTCCTGAACTCATGGAATCTTGAGCCAACCTTGGAGATGATCCGTTTCTTTGGATGTTAATGAGCTGAGTTACCATTAAGAAAAGAGCCATCTGGATTAGCCACCATTGATTGGGAAGAGGAAGTGAGAGCAAAGAGCTCGTGGGGAGATCCGCATATGAGTTTTGACTCATCTGGGAGGTGAGCGCACATTTTTACTGGTGGTGGTGTGAACTCCTTTTGAGGACGAACAATCACTGTGGTGGAATTGTGTGGATACACTGATCACAAGAAGAGTTTTTCATGTTTTATTTCTTCATTTTTTCATTTTATGGACTATTCATTTATATGTAGGATGTATTTATTTTAGAGATTTGCACTTTATATTTATAATTTTACACATAGCGCTACATTTCTTTATTTACTATCCATTTTGAAATTAGTGTGGTGTACCACTTGGAATGTTTAGCAGCTGTGCACGTTTGTTATTAGGTTATCATATTTAAACATCACAATTTTTTACTTGTGGCGCTGATTGTTTCATCTTATAAAATAATGGTGTTGTGGTAACTTGACACACAAAACGAAAAAAAAAAAAATATTCTGAAAATCACTAGAAAAAAAAAACACAAAAAATAAAAAAATATTATGGATATCACTAGAAAAAAAATATTATTCTGGAGATCAATAGAAAAAAAATATTATTCATGAGATCACTGGAAATAATAAAAAATATGTTTGTCAAAGCTACTTCATTATTATACCATTAAAAAGAAGAGGAGAATGCGCTGCATTGAGAGATTTCATAATTTGCTGCGTCACGAATGTGATATCTCCATTACAAACGCTAGTTTTACAAGACCGAGAGCTTCTGGCTCGTACTTGATTCCAAGCATGCGTGGACCTTTGTGCGACAAACTTGTATACACATGATCAGAAATTCTGACAACAAACATTTGTTGGCGGACAATTTGAGAACCTCCTAGCCAACATTTGCTCGCAACTGAGAATGTTCGCATGAATGTTTGTATGAATATCTACTAGTGTTTGGCAAGCAACTATGGTGTCCGTGATTGCTCACATGGGCCTATAATTTACCTAGAAGAAGATGAAGCACTGTAGACCTTTACCAACAATAGGGGCTGCTCGAAACATTGCAATATGGTTGGTTGCTCTTATAACAACATCAATATTACCTGTCATTAGAAGCTAAACTAATTTGGGTGTTTTTGGGTATCCTGTGGCCCTAACAGTCTCTTCAGAAATGTATTCAGGAAATAAAACTGTAGAAATTACTTAAAGTGTTTATGAACCCATATATACAAATTACTGCCAGCCCCTCTATTAGAGCTAGGCATTGCACACTGTACATGTCTTTTATAAAAACGAGGCATGTAAATATCTTTTTAGAGCAATCATCAGGCTGGTCACGTGATGCGCTTTACAGCTCCCTTACATGGCTTCTGCAGGAGGGGCCGAGATCTCCCTCTGACGTCAGCCGGGGAGGTCACATGGCCGCTCAGCCCCTCCTGCAGTAGCCCTGGAAACCATCCGAGAGTCACGTGACCGACCTGAAGATTGCTCTAAAAAAGATATTTACATGTCTCGTTTTTATAAAAGACTTTTCCAGTGTGGTATGCCTATTTATAATAGAGGGGCTGGCAGTGATCATTTATAATGTTTTATTTTTACTAATAGGGGTGGGGGGGGGGCGGGGACAGCATTCTTAGGCTCGGTTCGCACTACTGTGACCTGAAAGTGATGTGACTTACGGTGCGACTTTGAAAGGCAACTTCCTGCCGATTTGCTGGCAACTTGATGCAATTTGAGTACTACGTTGATGGGACTTGATGGAACTTTTAAGCAACTTTCAGGGAATGCCTGAGCTATCTTCCAGTAATCAGATCCAAATCACATCAATATAGATGAGACTCCGACTTGAAGGCAACTTCTATTAGAGTCTTTGGGCACAAGTGGGATAGAAGTCACCTTGAAGTAGTACAGGAACCTTTTCTAAAGTCGGAGCGACTTCGGTAGTGCTAATTAAGACAGCTCTCATTGACTAAAATGGGATTTCACATGTCATGCGACTTGGGGTTTCACAAGTTGAATCTCAAGTCGTGGCAGTGTGAACCAAGCTTTAAGGGTCATCCTCAACCACCCAAAGAGGAGAAATGCTACATAAGCATAACCAAAGCAGGAGGATTGCCAATTTGGGGCTGCAAAATGTCTAATAGGAGTTCTTTATTTAATATTAACTCTAAATGTTGGGTAGGGTATGGAAGACCCTAGTAAAATTTAATTTACAATTTCAATTCTACTTGAGACTATTCTAAGTGTGACTGTATGACTGAGAACACTGCAAGAATAATAGATGTTACCACTGTAGCTTGAAAGTCAGAACTCCAATTTACTGTAAGAAGGACAGGTAAAAAAATAAATTACACACAAAATTTCATAGCAAAACCAACAGGAAAAAACATAATATATGATATTTGATAAAATGTGCATTGAAAACAACTTTGAAAATAATAGTTATTTTTCTTCAGTGCCCAGAAATGTAATGAAACCTACATTTATTTAAAACATGAAATAATACACAACACGGGTGATGTTCAGCCTTCAATAACAGATACAGTATTAGTAATTGTACATGTATTTAAAAACTTTTATACTGTACATAGAATAGACAAACCAAAGGTTATATTCTCAGATGAGTGTAGCAACATTTTCCATTTTGCGCTGTGCGTTTTTTCTTTGACAGCTTATTGACTTAAATACACTGCCTCTTTTTTGACAAGTGCGCCAAAGAAGAGTCAAGAGCGTTTTAGCAAATTTTGTGCACATTTTTCGTATAGAAAGCACATGACAAAACACGCAACTGCTACCTGCGTTTGGAGTGCCATTAAGGGACAATGGCATCATAAGCACGATGCACATTTTAGAGCTTTTTTCTTGCATTTCCAGAAAAGTGGTCAGAAACACGCATTTTTGTCTGCATTTCCATGTCAAATGTGAATGTAGCCTTAGTTATTTTCAATGAATTTCTAACCTAATATTTGAGAGAGAGAATGCTTTACTTTGTGCTAGAGTAACTTTATTTATTTATGTATTCATTATAGGTATTGATGTAATGCTTAACATTTTATCCAGCACTTTACATGCTGAACATTCCAATCAGTCTCTGCCCTCAAGGAGCTTACAATCTAAGGTCCCTATCACACATGCATTTACACATACTTGGGCCAATTTAGGCAGGTGTCAATTAATCTACCAAGATACCAATCAGAATACCCGGACGATCCCATGCATGCACAGGGAGAACATGCAGACTTAAAGCATACCTCCCAACTTTTTGAGATGGGAACGAGGGACACTTATTAGCAAAAGTATGTAGGCCTAATACACACCGCCCCTGCCACGCCCCCTTAAAGGAGAATTATACAAAAAAAAAATGATTAGTTAAACCAACAAGTGCTTTTTTTACCATTACTATTCCTTTATACTGCCCTTTGAAATTTACAAATGCAGTAATTTAGAAATTGGAAGAAATATTTGGCGCTGGGAAACACTTTTTGAAAGATAAAACGTGTATTTTATATACAACTATATAGATCAGACTAAAATGAGGGACAAATTAGGAAGAAAGAGGGATAGAGAGACTTTGTTCCAAATCAGGGACAGTTGGGAGCTATGCTTAAAGAAGTGTTACCAAACTCAGGAGCCTGCATTCACAATATTTGGTCTCCGATGCTACACAGAACATGGAAATGCAATTATTTTAGCAATGATTTTAGTAAATATAAACTGCTTAATACCTTTTCTCATCAGCAGGTCTTGTGACTTCTATCAGTGTCCAGCTGAGCACTGGTTAAAGCTTGTAGGAGGAGTTTTCATTCTCCTCTGACTGTCCTATGAGGCTGCATGACCCCTGACCCTCTGTCTGGACAAGGCTGATTGGCCCTGTGCTGATCACATGCACCCTCCCAAAAAAAAAAAAAAACCTCTCTAGCAATGCACACCAAACTGAACGTGTGTAGATTGACTCCAAGGCTCTGTACTATCAGAAGATGGATTGGGGACAGTAAAAGAAGGGGAGGATCAGAGAAAACAGGATAAAACACAATGCGGAGGAGTAATCCCTTAAAGTGGAGTTCCACCCACTTTTACAACTCTTCAGCATCCCTCACTAAACTGTGCACTGCAAACGAATTGGATATTTAAAAAAAAAAATTCTCAGCACCTGTATATCTGCTGTATTTATTTTTCACTTCCTCCTCCCTAGCCGTGGCTCATCGCATCATTTCCTGTTTGCAATGCCTTCTGGGAAGGGGCGGCAACTTCCTCTGACACTGCCGTTGCTATGGAAACCTGACCTGAAACCTATTACACTGCTTGTGCTGCACTGAGCATATGCGAGATCTGCAAAGATGAGATCCAGGAAGAAATACAGTCTGGCTTCATATGCCCACACTTAAGATGGCCACGGCCTGCTCTAAGTTTATAAAATAACAAACTACTGCTATAAACAAACAAAACAGACCTTAGTTTACAGACTAACTTTACTAGAATACATTAAGCTTGTGTATTATATGGGTATTTGTATTTAAAAAGTATAATTTTGGCCGGAACACCACTTTAAGTTCCTCAGTGAGTATAACAAGAATGCCTTACTGCATATACAGACTGATTTTACTGTGGTGGGTTTAGTAACACTTTAAAGGGGAAGTATAGCCAAAGCATTTTTGGCTGTACTTCTCCTCTGGATCACAGTAGTGCAGTTCGCTTTGCACTCCTGTGACCTGTTTTCAGCAGAGAGCAGATTGAGCTGGCCGCCCCCCAGCCCCTCTAGAGCCTAGCGCTCCGGTGAGTGAGGAGGGAGCAGACCAGAGAGCTGTGGCTGACTGTCTACAGCTCTCTGCTCACAGAGCTCTGAAAAACGAACAATCGGCAGGGGGGTTGCCACCTGTCCGGTTTTTACCCGGACAGTCCGGCTTTTGCATCATGTGCCCAAGTTTCCGACTGCCGGACACATTATTCTGACAGCATACTTCCCCGTGGGATGTCCCCAGTGCCTGTCAGCAAGGAATCTTCCCCTCATCTCTGTCCTCAATCCAGGATGCAGTGACCACACACTACCAGCACTCCTCTCTTCTCCCTATCTGTGTGTATCCTGGGCTGACACGATCATCTGACTTCAGCAGCTAGTGCAGTAAGTGCAGCGATCAGCCTCAGTACAGGGAGCAACCCACAGCTTACAGAACAGGACAGCAGGAGAGAGGTATGTATAGTCCACCACTGTCCCCTAACTGTCCATCCCCCTGTCTATCCCACTGTCCCCCTATCTATCCCGCTGCCCCCCTGTCCACCCCCCTTTCCTCCTGTCCATCCCACTGTCCCGCCGTCCACCTCACTGTCCATCCCACTGTCCCCCTGTCCACCCTGCTGTCCCCCTGTCCATCCCACTGTCCCCCTGTCCATCCCACTGTCCCCCTGTCCACCCCACTGTCCCCCTGTCCATCCCGCTGCCTCCCTGTTCATCCTGCGGCCTCCCTGTCCATCCCACGGCCTCCCTGTCCATCCCTCTGTCCCCCTATCCATCCCACTGTCCCCCTGTCCATCCCACTGTCCCCTATCTAGCCCACTGTTACCCTGTCCCTCCCCCTGTTCATCATGCTGCCTCCCTGTCTGTCCCTCTGCCTCCCTGTCCATCCCACTGTCCCCCTGTCCACTCCGCTACTCTCCAGTCCACCCCAGTGCCCCCCTGTCCATTCCGCTACCTCCCTGTTCATCCTGCGGCCTCCCTGTCCATCCCACGGCCTCCCTGTGCATCCCCCTGTCCCCCTATCCATCCCACTGTCCCCCTGTCCATCCCCCTGTCCCCTATCCAGCCCACTGTCACCCTGGCACTCCCCCTGTTCATCATGCTGCCTCCCTGTCCTGCTGCCTCCCTGTCCATCCCACTGCCTCCCTGTCCATCCCACTATCCCCCTGTCCACACTGCTACTCTCCAGTCTACCCTTCTGCCTCCCCTTCCAACCCCGCTGCCCCCTGTCCACTACGCTACTGTCAAGTCCACCCTGCTGACACCTTGTGCATCCCACTATGCTCCTGACCACCCTGCTGACCCCCTGTTCATCCCACTGCCCCTCTGACTACTCTGTGGCCCCACTAGTCCACCCTGCTGCCTCCCCCTATGCATCCTGCTGTCCCCGTGTCCACCCACTGCCCCCCAGTCCATTCCGCTGGTGTGGGGTTCTTTGTGGTGCTGTGGTTAGGGCGGTCCACTTTGGGGTGCCTTGGATATGATGGACTGATTTGGGGTGTTGTAGATAAAATGGGCCACTTTGGTGTGGTGTTGATAGTGTGGGTTCCTATAGGCAGCATGGGCTACTACGGACTGTCAGTGGAAGGTTGGGCTGCAGGTGATAGTAAGGGGTGTTGTAGGTAGTCTGGGCTAATTTAGGCCCCTCCAATGATTAATGCAATGTGGCTACACCCTCTGTCTGCCGTGGCATACACAGCACACTGTATTACTAATCTCTTTAAAGTGGATTCTGATTCTTTAATTTGATTAACCTGATTCTTTAATTTGACCTAAGCACATATATCTGTAGTGTTTTCTTATCTCTCTCCAAAGCCCTGAGTCCTGTGTCTTTCTGCTGTTTCGTTGCTCTGTTATCAGCATGATAACTTCTGACAAGTTCTCTGTCAACCAAAATAAAAACACGCTGAAATTTGTGTTGAGGAAGGTTGCTATAAATAGATTCATAAAAAACAGTGCAACGCTATCAAATCAACCAAAGTAATTGCAAAATGCAACTATTATAAATTCTGTACATAGAACACTGACAGTGAAGTAGTCCCTATTAAGACAGTCCTTATGGAAGAGAAGATGGCCTGAAGATAGGGTTGCCACCTTTTCTTCAAGTCAAACCCGAACACTTTAGCGGCGCACAGCAATTTTTGTTGTTGTATAAACTATACATATATTTTGCTATTAAATAACATTTCTAATCATATGAAGTTAATAACAAGGCTCCCCCTTTACATCAGAGTCCACAGAGTTCCCCTTTTACATCTGAACTCGCAGAGGGGGGACTCTGCAGACTCTGATGTAAGGAAGAACTCTGGGGACTCTAACATAAGGGATGCTCTGGGAACCCTAATTTAAGTGGGAACACTGAGAATCGTGCCTCCTCTCCTCTCCCGTCTGTGTGTGCATTGGGGGGGGGGGTGTTAGTGCTGGCTTTGGGCAGCATAAAAGAGAGTGTAACAGATACTCTCAGCTTAGACAACTGCAGTCAACAACCCTGCTGGGAAGCCATAGTCCAGTCTGAATAATGTGTCCAGGTTTCAGGCATTCTGAAACCCGGATGCATGATTCCAAACCCGAACTGTCCGGGTGAATCCCGGACAGGTGAAAGCCCTACCGGAAGAGAAAATAGATATAGATCCCAAAACATGATTCCTGTGCTTATATGCTTCTCAGCTATGTGTGTCCATAAAAGTCCCTCCACCATAGATAACACAGGACGCTCACCTCATTCAATGGAAACCTGATAGGTAAAACAAGCCTTCCCATACGGGGTATATTAGGTGATGATTGCGTCTCTGAAGATCCGATGTTGCTGTAATCGTTCCGCTCCAAAAAGCCAGCTAAATTCTCAAACTCAATAAGGAATCGTTGCACCATGCCATGTAAAATCAATAACAGATATATAGTATCTGTATATTCCAGTGTTTATTAAAAGATAAAAGTTTGCAATTACAAACAAGGTACGAATGACCCAGTGCCTGGTATAACAGCGTTCAGTTGTGCATATCATGACCAACAGTAGATGAAAGGTAGCTGCAGCTGACGTAGCGTGGTTCTCCCGTACATGTATCGTCCCAGTGGGCAGGACTTCTTCAGCGGTTACGGAGACTCCTACCTCATCAAGCTTTATACGCCACCTAATCAATTGACATAGACAGGCCACCTCCTCACAAGTTCAGTTGCCATATCAACCATAAAGCTAAGCCTCCTGCGATCGGTTCCCAGTGGGATCCATGTCTCAATCCAGCTCGGCATAATGGGCACCCGAGCTGGATAATATTAATAGACTGAAGCACTTACACACCTGATCTAACCCAGTGCTGCAAGGCATAAGTGTTACACACTAAGGAGTTGATTTAATAAAAGCAAATAGCAGTTGTTCCAGAGCTTAGTAAATCAGGGGAAGCTCTTCTGACTTACATCATCCAATCGTGTACAAGCAAAAATTCTGTTTTTTTTTTATTTTCCTTGCATGTGATTGGGTATTCTTTGCAAAGTGAAGCTTCACCTCATTATTATTATATATTATAGGATTTATATAGCTCCAACAGTTTATGCAGCACTTTAAAATATAAAAAGGGAGACAATACAGTTATGATACAATAAAATATAAGAGGATTAAGAGGGTCCTGCTCAGAAGAGCTTACAATCTAAAAGGGTGGGGCAGGTGGTACAAAATGTTGTATCTGTGGGGAATGAGCTGATGGAAGTGGTAAAAGATTAGGTGTTCAGGGATTGCCTGAAGGTAGCAAGTGTAGGGGATAGCCGGACAGGTGGAGGTAGCGAGTTACAGGGGATGGGAGAGGCTCTGGAGAAATCCTGGAGACGAGCATGGGAGGAAGAGACAAGGGAACTTGAGTGTTGGGAGGTCTTGGGAGGAGCGGAGGGGACAGTTTGGGTGATATTTGGAGACAAGATTGGTGATGTAGCTCGGAGCAGAGTTGTGAATGGCTTTGTATGTTGTGGTTAGTATTTTGAATTTAATTCGCTGGGCGAATGGGAGCCAGTGTAGGGATTGAGGAGAGGGTTGGCGGACGCTGAACGGTGGGTAAGGTGGATAAGCCTGGCAGCAGCATTCATGATAGACTGAAGAGGGGATAGCTTATGGAGAGGCAGGCCAATGAGATGGGAGTTGCAATAGTCAAGGCGAGAGATAAGAAGGGAGTGAATGAGGAACTTGGTGGTTTCATTTGTTAAAAAGGGGCAAATTTTAGAGACGTTACGGAGGTGAATTCTACAAACTTTTGACAACGATTGGATTTGAGGCTGAAATGACAAGTCAGAGTCTAGGATTACACCTAGTACCCTGGTGTGAGGGGAGGGACTGATGGTTGCATTGTTGATTTTGATGGAAAAGTCATGGAGAGGGGCACGGGCGGGGGGGAATATTAATAGCTCAGTTTTAGAGAGATTTAGTTTAAAGAAGTGTTGCGACATCTATGCTGATATGTCAGTTAGTAAATTATTAATGCGAGAGGAGACTGAAGGAGTGAGGTGAGGAGTAGACAGATAGATTTGGGTGTCATCGGCATATAAGTGGTATTGGAAGCCGTGGGCGGTTATCAAGTGACCAAGGGAGGAGGTGTAGATAGAGAAGAGAAGGGGTCCAAGAACAGAGCCTTGGAGGATCCCCACAGAAAGGGGCAATGGAGAGGAGGAGGTAACACTGAAGGACCGCTGTGATAGGTTGGCAGAGAACCAGGATAGAGCAGAATCTTTGAGGCCAAGGGAATGGAGTTTATTGAGAAGGAGCGGGTGGTCAACAGTATCAAAGTCCGCATCTACCTCATCCACTAAGCTGCACTGCAATGTACACAGTCTATTTGCCTTTAGTAATCAACCCCTAAGCATCTTTGCTGTCCATAAGATAAAATCTATATGTATATATATTCAGTACATCTCTCCAGTACTCCAGTACATTCATATTTCCACATGGTCTATATATTTAAAAATACTGCAAATGCAAAAAATACCTGTTGATCTTGACAGTAATCTACAGAGTTCATTCATCACTTATTGTGCATTAGAATCTCAAGCAGTGTTATCAGGCCTGCCCTGTTCACTTACAGAAAACCTCCACTAAATGTTATAGAAATGAGGAAAGGGAAAGGCAGTCTGTACTTCTGTCCTAGGCTGATGATGCTGCTTTTTCCTAGATACAGTACAGACAGTGAGTATTGTCACCCAAGGACAGGATATGTTCTGCTGGCAGGATCATCAGGTAAAATATATAAGAAAAAAAAAAGAAAACGAATGCAGCCACCACATCTAAGGACTGGCAGCCTGCAATATATTACATTTTTGTTCTCAGGTTTCGTTACACTTTAAGGCACAACAGTCAGGGACAGCATATAAAACCCAGCAACAGTAATTATAATTGTTTTTCTTTACTTTGATTAACAATATTTGTGTGGAGATTGCATATATAAGTTCCTGAAACAATGCAAGAATAATAGATTTTCTTACTGCAGCCAAATTTAGTAATATACAATTATCTTGGATGCACACATTCATTGTTCTATGAGCACTCCAATATGTTGGCCCACTACTGTTTATGACTGATAAAGGTTTGGTTCCCTACTGGTTCCTTCACGGGGGGCGCAGACACACATAGCACTGTCAGAAATTATTTGTTCAATGAGAAGCAGCTGAATTTGTACTAATTATGTGCCCAATTCTGTCAGGAATGTGCTTGATAAATCCCCCTTATTGTGTTTTTAGACATGTCATCATTACCATCACATAATTATGGCAGGAATCTAAAAAATTTCCAGTTCAGGAAGGCAAAGTTGTACTTATAGGGTATGCATAGCAATTTTGTACATTATTCATTTATTGTTGTCAGAGCAAAAAAATAACATTTAAAAAAAAAGTTTTCTTTTTATTCAGCTAAACAAACATCAGGACACGCTCACCATGATCTGTTCTGGGAATTTCAAAACACATTCAGAATGACAACTTTGCTAATCCTGGACTGTATCCCAGAAAAAAAAAAAAAAAAGCGAAAAAATAAAAATAAAACAAGGGAGCGCTTTGTTGTACAAGTCACTTTTTGGTTAAGGCAGGCCATAGACCATGGATGCTCAACCTGTGGCCCTTCAGCTGTTGCAGAAATACAAATTCACGTGATTCCCGCATCAACACAGACAGTGTTGACAGGAGAATCCCTCCCGCTGAGCAATTATCTTCTGCTGATAGGGGGGGGGGTTATTGGGCGGGAGAGGGAAGCCATCCCCGCCGACAGAAGACGGTGATCATTGCTAGTGGCTATAGCAGCCGCTTGTGATAATCGCAAGCAAATCTGGCAGACTGGTTGTACCCAAGTTGAATGACCGATCAACTTGGTACATTCAGCCTGCCCATTAATGGTTCGAATCTCGGCTGGCTTCTGCTGAACCAGCCAAGATTCCAACTGTGCATGGCCGGGCCTAAGTTTACATTTGCTGAAGACCTTGGCAGCCCTCCTTTAACCACTTCAGCCCCGGAAGGATTTACCCTTCCTGACCAGAGCACATTTTGCGATTTGTCACTGCGTCGTTTTAACTGACAATTGCACTGTCCTGCGACGATGTACCCAAACAAGATTGACATCCTTTTTGCCCACAAATAGAGGTTTCTTTTGGTGGTATTTAATTGCCTCTGAGGTTTTTATTTTTTTGCGCTATAAACAAAAGAATAGGGACAATTTTGAAAAAAAACGCATTATTTTTTACTTATTGCTATAATAAATATTCCCCAAAAATATATAAAAAACCTATTTTTTTCCTCAGTTTAGGCCGATATGTATTCTTCTACATATTTTTGGTAAAAAAAAAAATCGCAATAAGTGTATATTGATTGGTTTGCGCAAAAGTTATAGTGTCTACAAAATAGGGGATAGATTTATACCATTATTATTATTAATTTTTTTTATTAGTAAAGGCGGCGATCTGCGATTTTTATCAGGACTGCGACATTATGGCGGACACATCGGACATTTTTGACACTATTTTGGGGCCATTGTCATTTATACAGCGATCGATGCTATAAAAATGCATTGATTACTGTGTAAATGACACTGGCAGTGAAGGGGTTAACCACTAGGGGGCAGTGAAGGGGTTAGGTGTGTCCTAGGGAGTGATTCTAACTGTGAGGGGGCTGGACTTCAACACACAGAACAGTGATCACATCAAGTCCGCGGGACCTGCGGTCACGGAGACTGCGCCGGGCGCACGCTCATGCGCTCGCGACATCACTTGTTAAAGGGGACGTACCTGTACGCCCTTTTGCCTGCCAATGCCATTCTGCCGACGTAAATCGGTGTGCACTGGTCAGCAAGCGGTTAAAAACAATCTATGGTGTATAGCAAAATAGAAAGGAAAGTGGCAGCACCACTGAGAACAATTGTAGTTTATTAAAGATTCATAAAAATCAGAAACATGGTACTCATGTAGCCTCAGTTTCACACACCTGTGCTTAGCAATGAGATCTCAGGGGAGATCTCAGATTTTAGCTTTGTGTTATATCTTAATCCATGGCGGATATATCGCCTTCTCACCACCTGGTTATATATCGCCTTCTCACCACCTGTATTAACCCTGTTAACCTGAATGGTTGTGTTTGGCAGTGGTAGAGATAGTGGTAGAAAATCTAATAGTGTGTATGGGGCTTTATGCGCATAGGCTTAAATTGAAGTTAAATAAATTGAACTGAGCTAATGTGTGACCATATCTCAAATTCAAAAAATATATAAATAATAAACAATAAGTTAATGCACAAGAAGAAAGCTAGTTACCAACGTGCAAAGTCCACACTTTGGTGCTTCACATACAACGCACATCTGTACTCATGTGCTTCAACATGCATGTCTCTCCAATCTGCAAATGCCACTAAAGGAAAAAAGTGCATAAAAAAACACTGCGCTAATACGTGAAAAAACAAAAGGGAGCAGCTACATACAATCTGACAAAGACCATGAGTATATACATTAAAAAATGCAGCGCATAATATATGTGTAAATAATAGAAACAGGTGAATTATTTCAAATAAGTGCTTCAAAGAAAAAATGATTAAAGAAAAAACAGCCTGATGGCCTGTGCTGAACATAGAATCAATAATAAATGAACAATAATGTCCCACAAACCAGGGAGGTGAGTGGACTCCAAAGTTTGGTAGTGTTCAGATGGTTGTCCCAAAATGAACTTCCTGAAAATCCGACCATAACAAAGGGATGAGGCAATGGTAGAAAGGATGGTAGAAAGGATGGTATGTAGGAAAACTCTTACCAGATCCCGTAGATTCCCATGTCAGCAACAGGGAATCACATGTGCGGTGTGCCACTTAGGGCATGGAAAGCGACATCTCCTCACTGGAATCCTCCAGGCTCGAATCTGCTTGGATCTCCGGGGGGCCACCAGGCAGGTCCTCACAGCAAAACCAGGATACAAATCAGGTAGACAGAGATGTCACTTATAAAGCTAAAGTGGACACTTGACACACGCCACCCCTGACACCCCCAGAATAATCAGGATGAGGGGGGTCAGTGAGGAGGTGTCGAATGCGAATTTTGGAAGGGAATTGTCGTTTGATGGCCTGTTGTTCGAAATTCTTACCGTTAGTATGCTCCTTTCAACATCCGATTTTCATTTTTCATAAGACAAAAACTGGATGAGCAGACTAGTAAATTTTTGACGAACTACAGCTCAATGTCTGATTTTCGGATGGTCAGTACAGAAATCGTCACACAAAAGTCAAAAGTGCAAACACACATGATCGGAATCAAGGAACGACTCGGTCTTGTAAACTACCAATCGTAACTTAAAATCAACATTAGTGATGCGGCAATTGATGAAATGTCGAAATTCAGCGCATATTCTCATCTTCTTTAATGGGATAATAATGAAGCTGCTTTGCTGGTGATGCTGATGTAGTTAAGCCAAACATATTTTAAAAGGCATTTGTTTTGTAGTGATATAAATAATATTAATATTATGGTTGTTTGATTTTTTGGGCAAGTTACCACAACACCATTATCCCTGAGTTTTTAAGATCAAAGATACAACTATGTTGGTGTCCCTTTCCATGGTTGCTTGGCGTTTTCTGTGGTCTGTAGCCTAATATCTCTAGATAAGCCGATTCCCCGTGGGATTGCGGTCACCGGACCTCTAGCATTCCACAGATAATGAGCGAATCCAGTAGGCTCGATCAGCATTTAAGAATCTCATGTAAGACGGTTTGGGGAATTTTTTACAGTATGTAAGTTGAGTGGAAGGGTGGTCTCCTAGGAGGTAGGAGGAAACCCCATGTAGGAGAGGAGAGAGATAATACAGATGTGCAGCGAGGGATGGGAAGCAGTATATGGATGGGGAGGTGGGTTGGATATCTATATCTGAGGGGGGCAGTGTTTACAGCTGTAGTAAGTGGGTACAGGGATGTGGTGAGAAGAAATGGGAGATGGAGAGGTATAGATGGTAGGTGGAAAGGGTGGTCTCTTCCTACTCCTCCTCCGACCTGCTATCAAGTATCCTCAGTTATTACTGAGATATAAATTGGGAGTATTCAGCAGTCATTTTGAAGTGATGCCCACGTTAATCGGTATTTGGTGGCCGAGTCTTTGGCTTGATGTACCAGATCCTCCAGATCTGCAACTTTATTTATACGTCTTTTCAAATCTGCAATAGTTGGGGGATCAGCTGATTTCCAGTGGACCGGGACACACATTTTTGCAGCGTTCAAGAGGTGTAGAGAAAACGGGAGTGTTGATAGTCTTTTTTAGGGGTGGAGGAGTGGTGTTAGCACATTTGGGCTGGGGAGAAGTCTATCTGGTGTGTGGTAATTTGAGTAGTGAGGCAGTGGACATCTTTCCAGAACTTTTCTCCCATAGATTTTTATCTGTTTTTGCAAATGTCTTGTGAAATTTCCACTCACTTCTTAAACACTGCCAATAGGACAGAAAGTAGGGGGAAATCTCCCTGACAAGATGTCATACAGCAATAAAAACTTGAGAGAGGTTTTTAAAGTTTTGGCTGAAATTGCACCTTAAAAAAGTTTTTTCTGTTTTGTTTCTGTTTTAAAAAGGAAATGCACTTACAGTTTTCTAGTATAAAATGTCAAAGGGACAGACAAAAAGTATGTCTTTCAGAGCACATATAGAACAGAAAAGTGAAAATAACAGATTTATAAATAGGATACAATTTTCTGTAAATGTCTGAACCACAGAAATCAACTGCTGACATCTATACATTCACAATTACAGCCTCCTGCTGACTGATATCCCTCAAAGCACTTTGCTGACCCTAAAATCATCCTTTCAGTACACGATGCAACTTCACAAAGCAGAAAAATACAGCACTCACGAAAAAGAATGTGCATGAACAATAAAAGAAAATAAATTACAATAGCGTTGATGAATTGCTATGTCTGAAAACAATAAATCCCCACTAATAGGGATAGAATTAGAGCCTAATCAGTTCACTAAATCAATCAAGAGGGCAGATTCTGGTTTGGAAAAGCATGCAGAAAGGATACGGCCATTGGCAAAATAATTCACTTTATTCATGGCACAAGATTAATAACCATTTTCAAAACTGGATTTGGGACAGAAATAAATGGGCATCATTGATATGGTTTTTCTGGTCCAAGTCTTATTGTGCTATGCATGAATCCATTTTAATCCACGAGAATAAAAAAACTCCCCAAAAGCATTACATTCATATCAATATCAGTGTGCAATGGTTGAATAGTAGCAGATAGACAGGAGAGTCATTCACTTTGAGTGTTGGAGCAAAGAAAACCTTAAGCCTCGTACACACGATCAGATTTTACGCAGACGAAACCTCGGACTTTTGTTCAAAGGGCGTTGGCCAGGAACTTGTCTTGCATACAGATGGCAAGGAATTGTCGGCCAACAAACACGAACGTAGTAACGTAGTACCTGGTTTTTCAGATCTTTAGCGCCACCCTTTGGGCTCCTTCTGATAATTTTATGTTAGTAGAAGTTTGGTGAGTGTTGATTCGCGCTTTTCATTTCGTGCTTCTCATTTCGATTCTGAACGACCGTTCGTCAACCAGCCATGTTGTGCAATCGGAGGAGATAACATGTTATTTATTATTGGCCTTGGAGTTATTGCTTTGAAGCAATGTTTATGCAAGCCTGGGAGAGGGATTTACAGGACACATGGGACCTAGACCACTGGCACACAACCTTCTTCCGATCCTTCAAGGGCATTTATAATATCTCCTTGATTGAAGCTAGCCTTAAGGTAATCACCAGATGGTACTTAACCCCATCCCGGCTTTCCTTGATGCATCCCTCAGTCTCCCCCCTATGCTTTCGCGGATGTCACATGAAAGGCTCCATGATACATATATGGTGGGAATGCCCGAAAATCAGGAACTATTGGAAAAAAATATTTTACACCATTTCCAAAGTGACAGGTAAGACCGTTCCCAAGTCTCCTCTATTTGCTCTTCTAAATCACCCCATACCGGGGATCTCAAAATCTTCACAAAAATTAGTATTTTTCATTCTGCTGGGAGCCAAAATTACCCTAGCTAAAGCATGGAAGAAGACATCAATTTCTATACTAGCGGCTAAACGGAAAGTGTCATGGATAATGACACAGGAAAAATTAGTAAGCTTGATCCTAGACACCTCAGCTCAATATGAGAAGACTTGGGAACCATGGTCCAAATATATTGGTTTGGGGGAACACCCAAATTCTTAGAAATAGCACTTCAATAGAAGTGGGTTGGCCCGGCAGACAGCCACACTCCTACATTATCTAGACAAAACAGTAATACTTCACCTCTCTCCTCTTCTCTCCTCTTTCTTCTCCTTCTCCTCAATCCATCTTTCCATCACCTCTGGCTGGTTATGATGGGGATTTACCCCCTAAGTTGATCTACACGGGAAGGCTCAATAGTAGAAAACTTTACTAAGTAGAAAGTCCCTACGTTTAAAACACACAGATTAGCAAATATATTTATGTTTCTTGACTAAACAATGCCTCCGCCAGAGGGATAGTCAGTATAAGGTTGAAATGTTTTTGTAATAGCATGCTATTGTTTCTACCAAGGTTTAATTGGTTCATATACTCACTATGTTTTTCCATTGCTAAGTCACTAAATCTATAGAGGATGGTTCCCGTTCCTCTCTCCGGCACAGTGTGAACCCATGCAGGGGTGCTGGCAGAGGAACGGGATAAAGACTCTAAGCAACATCACAAAGGCAGGTTTAGACACGGACGAGTTAAGACCAGACCCAAGGTTTCACCAATTTAACCTAAAGTTTGATGTATTTCAAGTTTATAAGATGTCACCAAGCTACAACATACCATGGTTATGTCTATTTTTGGCATGTTATCATTTATGATATGTAACTACAGCTTGTGAATATATTTTATTTTTTCTCAAAAACCAATAAAATACTTTAAAGAGTTATTGCTTTGACCCAAGTCCAGTCCAGGAACAGGAGGAGGAGGATTTCTTGGACCAAAATTGGTTGCTTTATTAATCGTGACCAATTATGTCATATGCCTTTGCTGCGGGAGAATAATCCAGATGATTTTCGGAATTATCTCCAAGTGACGGACCCCTGCTTTCACCAACTCTTGGCATTACTGACCCCCTATATTAAGAAGCAGGACACATGCACGAGGCTTTTATTTTATTTTTGGTTGAATAATAATGATTTGATTTGTTATATTTTCTATATTTTTGGATGCATAGAATGCACTTTTTGGTTAAGTTCTAGAGACAGATAGCATGTCTAATTTTATTTGTTTTCTTTTTTGAATGCACAATAAAAATATTGTGTATAATAATATTTGGCTATGTGTTTTACTTTAAATGACAGTTTGAGAGTAGGCAGTTACATTTAAAACAAGAAAATTAATTTCCTGGAGAAAATGAGTGGGAATGCTGAATAGCTGAATTGCTAAAGCTAACTGGATGAATAGCTTAAATCCGTAAGAAAAAGTTGAAGAAGTGAGAATAGTTGGAAAATTAGGAATGGTTTTAAAATAAACATGAATTTCATTAAAAAAGTTTAACAACACCACTAATGTATGAAAGATGTGGAATATTTAAAAATATTTGAAAAGCTTTTTGATCATTAATCCCCACACCTAATGAGTGAGAGACAGTGTGAGAGAACCCTTCAAACAAGCCTTAATAAATCCACAACAGTACATGCTATGAAAACAGCGACTTCACCGTTAGAGACACATGGCCTTTGTGAATGTATCGGTATAAAATTTATGTTGATAGACTTAAAAATGTGGGCATTTCAGCGATTTAAAAAAGAAGTTGGCTGTGCGTTTTGCTGTGAAATGTGAAGAATTTTATACAGGACAGTCAATGAAAGAAAGTGTAGAACTCTTGTCATTTGGTAGCTCAACCAGCCAAAAGTAAAAGTCGTATCACAAAACTGAGCACATTGCCTGAAACTAGACAAAAATTCCTACAATTTGATGTATAAATTGTGTATAACAAGTAGATCTTGTGGGCGTGAGAGCAATTTATAGAGAAGGAACTAAGATAATTTTTTTAAGGCTCTGTGCTCTAGGTATGACATCATCCACTCTAAGCAGCCCAATACACACTCTGTTTAATTGATAAAATTTCCTGAAATGATCACTAAGCTTAAACAGCTTTTTCACAAAAAATTTAAAAGATATCAAACTGAAAAGATATAGCCAGATAGCGGAATATTTTGTGAACATTTTAAAGTTTGTTTGGCATCTGTGGGTGAAAGTATGAAGGAGCTGAAACTTTTGGGAGCGGAAGATTTTAAGGATTTGAAGCATGCTCTCATTCACTTCAATGTTAAAAAAAAGTGTTTAAAAGCTTATTATTTTAAAAAGTATAAACAGTAGAAAAAAAGTTGAAGAAGTCCCATCATTAGCTGAAAGAGCTGAACATTTTAAAAGTTGAATGGTTTTAATAGCTAAGAGTATGCAGAAGTTACGCAGAGCCAAAAAACGTACGGAATAATAATAATAGAATAACAATAGTGGAACTGCTGAAGCATTCCCACTAATTAAATATAATAAATAAAAACGAAAAACAATAGTGGGACTGCTAAAGCAGTCCCACTAAAAATACAATGTAAAATTGACAAGGGACACCAACATACTTGTATCTTTGATCTTAAAAACTATGGGATAATGGTGTTGTGAGAACTTGCACCAAAAAAAAAAAAAAATAACAAGCATAATAATATTATTTTTGATATCACTAGAAAAAAAGCCTTTGAAAATTTGTTTGCAATAACTCCATCTGTATCACCAGCAAAGCAGCTTCATTATTATCCCATTAAAGAAGAAGAGAATTGTGTGCTGCATTTCGACATTTCATAATTTGCCATGTCACGAATGTTAATTCTCCATTACGAACGCTAGTTTACAAGACCGACCGCTTCCGGCTTGTCCTTGCTTCCGAGGATGCGTGTTTGTACTTTGGACTTTTGTCCGACGGACTTGTATACACACACTCGGAAAATCCGACAACAGTCATTTGTCCGCGGAAAATTTTAAAGCCTGCTATCCAACATTTGTCCGCTGAAAATTGGACAACATTTGTCTGATGGAGCATACAAACGGTCGGATTTTCCGCCAACAGCCTTTTGATTCCCATCAAAAAATCAGATCGTTTATACGAGGCTCTAGTTAGGAACAGGATAAGTGATCCAGATAAAATGTGGAAAAGTGGGAGCTAGTGGGTAAGTCAGGAACCAGTCAGCTGTGCTTCAATTCAAAGCTAACAAAGTCAGTCACTGGAAAGTCATCACGGTCAACAATAAGATACAAGAAGAAAGTGGAGAAATAACACCGGACTCATAAGATTATGTTATTGATATTGCTATCCTAATGTATTGATGTTGATATAAATAATCCAGATCCTGGGCAGGTGGCTTTTACATCCAAGAAGAGCTCTAAAGTCTCCTTGCCTTTGTAATGTAAATTGAAGCACCACAACACTGATAAGAGGTTTGGATACAACTTTATTCCAATAAAATCAGGGGAACAGTCCAAAAAGTATTCAAGGTGCTTGGGGGGTCCAAAGACACCCCCTTCATCGGGACATGAAGAAATGTAAATAATCCAGAAGTAAACATTAAAGGTCAGGTGCACTACTAGTTTATTCTCATTCTGGATTGCCACAATTCTCAAAAATGTGCTTGAGAACCATTAACAACACTGCACTCTTATATACATTTATCAAGAGTTTTATTATTCGGTTTCGTTTAGATTTACCTTCAACTGTGTAGTACAAGGGCCTACATGATTGTATACAAATTGAAAGTGTTTAGGTTTGACCACATATTATATGGTTTTGGTAAAACTAAAGGAAAATTGTACTAGAACATTGGTATAATGTATGACCCGCCTAAGACTGGGTTCACATACCGTATATACTCGAGTATAAGTCGAATTTTTCAGCACATTTTTTTGTGCTGAAAGTGCCCCCCTCGACTTATACTGGAGTCAAGCACTTTTCTGCAGAAAAAAAATTCATTTTCCGAACTGATTTTGGGGCCCCGTATCTCAGGCGCACTTGGTGCTAGGAACCCCAAATTTGGTGTGCTAACCCAGTAGAACTGGTACCAGTACATATCCAAAGCTGAAGTTCCTAGCACTAAGTGGCCCCGAGATACGGGGCCCCAAAATCGGTTCGGAAAATGTCATTCTCTGCTGCAGAAAAGTGCTTGACATTTTCTGAACCGATTTTGGGGCCCCATATCTCAGGGCCACTTGGTGCTAGGAACCCCAAATGTGGTGTGCCAACCCAGTGGAACTGGTACCATAACATATCCAAAGCTGGGGTTCCTAGCACCAAGTGGCCCTGAGATACAGGGCCCCAAAACTGGTTCCGAAAATGTCATTTTCTGCTGCAGAAAAGTGCTTGACATTTTCTGAACTGATTTTGGGGCCCTGTATCTCAGGGCCACTTGGTGCTAGTAACCCCAGCTTTGGAAATTTTATGGTGCTAGTTCCACTGGGTTTGCACACCACATTTGGGGTTCTTAGCACTAAGTGGCCCCAAGATACAGGGCCCCAAATTCGGTCAACTGTGTCCATCTGCAGCAATGTCATTTCGGGACCCTTTGGGTTCAGAGACCCCAAATTTTGGCTGCAGCTAGGGGGCATCTAGGAACCCTTAACTACCGAGTTTGAAGTTCAGGGGACCTATGGCTGCAAATGGGCACAGTGAGGCATGCAAATGGGCATAGTGATGCTGCAAATGGGCATTGTTGACCCTCTTTTCCGCTTACAGTAGCTGTGCATTTCTCACCCTCGTCTTATACTCGGGTCAATAAGTTTTTCCCATTTTTTTTTGTGGTAAATTAGGGCCTCGACTTATACTCGGAACGACTTATACTCGAGTATATACGGTATATGTGAATTGGATGTGTTTTGAAACGCATCTACTTTGCATGACATGTGAACTGGCTGCCTTCTCTGTGGATCTATTTCACATATCTGTGGGCTGGCCATGGTGTGTTTTTAAAAAGAATCCTGTGCGTTTTCCAGTCTGGTTCAGGTGCAATTTCAAGTAAAAATTTGCACCTGAACTCCTTTTAAAAATTGTGCTGAAACCACGGCCGGACATGTGTGAACCAAGTGTTTAAGCAAGATGTTTCTGCTGATTAGAGATGAGATTCAGGTTTGGGTTGGATGTGGTTTCAAGAAGAGCCCAACCTGCTCATGCTTCGCTGATTTGCTGAATTTTTGCAACCTTTCACCCACCTGAATTTGCAGCTGCTGTAATGTAAACACAGTGCTGGGGATCCCAGGGGACATTTATAACCTCTTTCTTTATCTATTTTTATTGTAATGTCCTTAAAGGACTTTAGTGATTAAAGGATGGTGTGTGTATGTTTAATTGCATGTAACTCTTTAAGAGTGGGTAAGAGGTACTAATGTACCCCCTGTAATCATTCCCCTTGAAAGGTGTGGATATCTGGGGGCCCCCTTAGTATAAAGTTTCCACTATAAGTCCTAACCATATTACCCCCACACATCCTTTTTTTGGGCATTGAATGTGGGACAGAGCCCATTGTCCCTTAACAATGAGAAAAGGTAACTTGCAAGGTGGGGAGGCTTTGCTAATGGTGTAAGTCATGTAGCCTGGTTTAGTACAAGAAGGGGAGGTGGATACAAGCTCACTGTCCTCTTTTCTGGCCACCCAGGGTAAAGATCTGGGTGGACTATTAGGGGGACTTCCACACTGTTTTTTTTCCTGTTTTTAATATATCATTCTAACTAAAGGCAGCATTTTTTTTTTCATTTTGAAAAGTAAGGGAGGATTATAACCCCTATCTATTTTTTTGTCATCTGTGTCCCAAGGGATTCCCAAGAAATCCCTCCAAAGTTCGGAAACCCCTTTTTGTTACCAGGGCCACCGGAACTAGTGTCACCATTGGAAGATATCCCCTGTTAAATCCGATTTGGGGGTCTCAAATAAGACATTCAGATGAGATAGTAGATCCAGATCTTTGTAAAAGATTATTAGGTGCTTTATTGTATACAAACACTGCAGTGGAGAGACACAACACAGACCGACTTCCATCTCTACCAGGCGGAATGAAGCAGGAAGTGTCTCTGACTTAAAAACATCAAGTTTACAATATATATACTTTATGAATATGCATAAGCACTTGGCGTGTTATATGTGTGATTGTATAGTTTAGTCCAATCATCATTCATATCTTCTTAGTAGCAAGGGAACAGGTAAATGGGTGGTTGCATCATGTGACTAAAAAAAAAAAAAATTGAGCAGTATCTGGTCAGTTCAGACTGGTTTTGGTATGAAGGCCTATTTTGAGCAGCTTTATGGGTTTCTTATCAGTGTTTGTGTCGTCACATTTCCAACAGTTTTGATTCCCAGGAATTGAAACAAGCCATCTAAAAAAAGAAAGAAACAAATCAAACATAATATAAATTCTTAAAGCGACAGTCTCTCTCTCTCTCTCTCTCTCTCTCTCTCTCTCTCTCTCTCTCTCTCTCTCTCTCTCTCTCTCTCTCTCTCTCTCTCTCTCTCTATATATATATATATAACTCAACATTATCTGACCCCTATAATTCTACTCACCCCTCTATTCCTGCTCTAGTGACAACCCAAAATGTGGGATTTTCTTTGACTCTGTGAGAACAGTAAACAGAACAAATAGAGAGGGTACACCCTTTCCTGCACCAGAATAGACCAAATGCTTTTCAACATTGGGGGGTACCTAGCAAAGAGGGGGGTTACAAAGCCTCCATGTCCCAATGTTGAGGAACAAGGGTCTAGCCCCAAGGAAAGATGTAGATGTGGAACGTGGAAAATTTCTTTACAATAAAGTGAGCTTCTATTTAACTCTCAAAGCTGTAAATGTAAAAAAAAAAAAAATACATTAGAATAAAAATAAATACAATAAAAATGTTAATTCCCCATGATGTAATCCAGCATCAATTACAATTGCAAAGTAATCAACGACAATCACAATGTCCATTAACCACTGTACGGCGACCCGCGCAGGCACAGTTGTGGGTGGGGGCGTGCCACCGGTGGCGCGCTCTCACTCCCACTGCATGCTGCTGGAGCGTGCCCGTGGGTCGGGTGAACTCGATGCCCGCCGGGGACCCATGATCGCCTAATAGAGAGGCAGAACGGGGAACTTCCTATGTAAACAAAGCGATTCCCCGTTCTGACAGGAGACATGACAGAGATCTACTGTTCCCAGTAATCGGGAACAGTGATCTCTGTCATGTCCCAGTGAGACCATTCCCCTATAGTTAGAACACACCTAGGGAACACACTTAACCCCTTGATCGCCCCCTAGTGTTAACCCCTTCCCTGCCAGTGTCATTTTTACATTGATCAGTTTATTTCTTATAGCACTGATCAATGTAATAATGTCACTGGTCCCCAAAAAAGTGTCATTTGGGGTCAGATTTGTCCTGCGCAATGTCGCAGTCCCACTAAAAATCACAGATTGCCACTATTACTAGTAAAAACAATAAAAAATAAATAAAAGTCCCTAAATCTATCCCTTAGTTTGTAGATGCGATAACTTCTGCGCAAACCAATCAATGCCTATTGCGATTTTTTTTTAACAAAACTATGTAGAAGAAACATTTGTTTTTTTATATATTTTTTTGGATATGTATTATAGCAAAAAGTAGAAAAAAAATATTTTTCCGAAATTGTCGCTCTTTGTTTATAATGCAAAAAATAAAAATCAAATACCACCAAAAGAAATCTATATTTGTGGGAAAAAAAGGACATCAATTTTGTTTGGGTATATCGTCCCACGACCGTGCAATTGTTAGTTAAAGCTTGCAATGCCGTATCACAAAAAATGGCCTGATCATTAGGGAGGCAAATCCTTCCGGTGCTGAAGTGCTCAATGTTATCCCACTAAATTCTTTTACCCCTATCCTAAAGGGGTTTACAGAAATGCAGCAGACATACTTTTGCACTTTTTGTTGCAAACTATATAACTTTACATTTATATCTGAGAACATACTGTATAGTAAAGAGAATAATTTTTGCTTACTGGTATTGGATAAATTGTATGAAAGTATATTATCTAAACCAATGTGTTTAGGATAACCATTTAATATGGATGTTTGTTTGAACTAAAAAGAGACAACTTATTACAACATATAGTAGTAATTTACTGTAAGCTGTACTTTCTCTGTCCATCAATGGTCCAAAGTGTAGGTTCACGGTCTTTAGGACATACACCCTACTGGGTCCAGTGATCCCAGGGAGTACTTTTTACAGGTGCTTTAGGCTAGGTTCACACTGCCGCATGGAGCAGCTCACAGAGGGGGTCTGGTGCGTCCCTGTTCACCGTTTCAGGTCCGATTTCAATCCGAATTTTTGGCTGAATTCTGACCAGAAATGGACTAGAAGACACACAGGACCCCTGTGCAATTCTCTCTGGAGCCATTCTGGAGATGAAATGCATCTACTTGGTCACAATCTCCTGACATGCAAATTCGATGCGGGAAACTGGCATCCAATTCGCAATACTGTGAACCTAGCCTTAAGCAAAACTTTTTCATTTTTTTTTTAAATTTCATAACAATTAAACCTGTCAATAGAGAAATACACAGTTAAAATACATATACATAAACAGCTGTACCTGCAAAAAAAAATTTAATGAATCCAGCCAGTCTTGTGATCAAGCCATCCCTGAGCTAAGCCAGTGACCTCCTTTTTCTCTGGCCATAATTTTGTATGAGCGAGCTTGGTAAAGACTGTACGCCTGCCTGAGGATTTCTGCAGGCTTCATCTTTTATTATTTTTATAGGAAAGAAAATGAGACTTTACAATCACTGCTCATAATGCTTTGACATAAATATGGGTTCTGAACAAAACCGATAATGGATTCAGTTTAATTGCTCAACACCGCATCCCAAAAATATATAGAAAAAACAAAGAAAGAAAGGCCCCTTTCACACTGGGGTGGGGGCGGCGGTAAAGCATCGCTATTGTTAGCGCACATTACCGTCGGTATTCGGCCGCTAGCGGCCGAGAAAGGGTTAAAAAACACCGCAAAGCGCCTCTGCAGAGGCACTTTGCCGGCGGTATAGCCGCGCTGTCCCATTGATTTCAATGGGCAGGAGCGGTGAAGGAGAGGTGTATACACCGCTCCTTCACCGCTCCGAAGATGCTGCTAGCAGGACTTTTTTTGCCGTCCTGCTAGCGCACCGCTCCAGTGTGAAAGTCCTTGGGGCTTTTACACTGAAGAAACAGCAGCGGCTGTTTCGGGTCGGTTTGCAGGCGCTATTTTTACCGCAATAGCGCCTGCAAACCGCCCCAGTGTGAAAGGGGCCAAAGAAAATAGGATTTTTTAGCTGTTGAGTCCTTCTCACAGAATGAAACAACTATTTTTATTACATAATTGCAGGTAAAATGAATTAGGGTACAACACCCATAAAAGACCATACATAATGGTGGAACAAGCCACAAACAACTTGAGCAGCCCCCCAGACAGGCACCCCCATCTTTTGTTCATAAATGTACTTTGACACTGTACAGGTACACCAGCAAGTTATGGTAAATGAACAAACATGTATCCAAGAGGGGTGAGTAGTTGCACCCCAGTTGAATATATGTTTGTTTGTTCATTTACCACAATTTGCTGGTATACCTGTACAGTGTCAAAGTGTATTTATGAACAAGAGATGAGGGTGCCTTTCTGGGGGGCTGCTAAAGTTGTTTGTGGCTTGCTCCACCACTATGTATGATCTTTTAGGTGCATTGTACCCCAATTCCTTTTAAATATAATTATGTAATAAAAATTGTTGTTTTTATAAATATATGTTTGTAAGGTTAATTTCCATGGGAACACCTAAAAAATCCCATTTTCTTTCTTTGGTTTTTCTAAATATGGGCACTGACATCACCAGGATCCCACCCCTTTGTTTACAGGTGCTGTGGTGCAGGACGCTGGATGGATTAGAAAATAGCTCAAAGTAGAACTTCAGTTCATCTCCAATGTAGGACAGATCCAGAATAAAGGTGCTTTTTTATTTTATCTTTTTAGAGGGCCATTCTTTTTTTCTTTTTTTTTTTACTGGAGTTCTGCTATAACCTGCCTGACCTAAATTAAAGGAGTTGTCCATATTTCAGGATTGGTTGCTGAATATTTACATTGCATACATAAAAACTTGGAACCTAGAATAATTTGCTACTGAAAGCTTGATGCAAATTGTATTTGAATTTTTAGATGTGTGCTTACAGTGATCTAAATGTTGCACTTCAGTACACAAATCAATATGCACATTTACTTCAAACTCTTTCAGTAATGTTTTTCCTCAAGTACTTAATTACAACCCTTTCCATAAAAGATCTGTGTGCTCATAAATGATATACAGGTTTTTATATAACCATATTGTGTTGTTGATGTCAGGAAGGAAAGGTAAATAGTGAAAACAGAAATAATATGTGAATTGGAAATAGCATTTTTACGATAAAACTACATTAGCATTACAAATGTATCTGGTGCAATATGTTATCACTGACAAGATAATAATGAACAGGCAGTCAGCTGTGGAACATAAATCTTTCTTGGAACGACCCTACTTCACTTTTGTTGTCCTATGCATTGCCTTTTTTTTTTGCTTACCTTTAGAATCTGTTGGATCTCTGTGCTTGAGTTCCTGGTTTTGTCCACCAGCCGAGGCCGTGATTACGCGTTCCAAATTTCTCTTTAGGGGATCTTAAACTTGAGCTAAGTGTGAGTTCTTACACTTATTGCCCTGATGTACCTTCATCTGAAGGGGTCGTGTGAATACAATACTTCTCTATTGGACGTTTCTAGTCCCCAGGATGTTTCATACCTTCTTGTCCTTGAAGGAAAGTAGGTCCACATTTAGAGGTAGCTTTTCAAAGCATTTCTTGGAACTTGAGGTATAACAGAACAGAATGACATACGAAATTATATACCCACAATTAAAAATGGTCATACGCTGTTATGGCGATGTTTACCTACCTCACTTATACGCTTAATGATACATAAAATAAGTGAAAAAACCTTTTGTCTATATAAGAATCAACCCATGCAGTTGCAGCTATTACAGATAGAATTAATAATGAATGATAACTGTATGAAAAGAATAACATTCAAATTTATTTATACAGAAAAGAAACTTTAGAATAATCAGAGATTACCAAATATAGTATAGTAATGTTACAAATGCAATGTTGCCAGTCTACAAAGATAGTTAATGCAAAAAGGAGATATGGTTACAATTGACACACACATGCTATCAAGGTATTAAGGCAAATCCCAGGATAAAAAAAGTTAGAGAGAAGAAAAGAGAAATGAGATAATACAGATACATTATATAGCTCTTACGTGACAATCCTTCACCTAGACCGTAAGCCGAAGAGAGAGAGCCAGGGGTGTGTATTCTGATATATACACACACTTGTAACCCCCCCCTCACCCCCCTTTGATATGCTAAAACTGCTACATTGAGCCAATAGGGATGGGGGGCTCTCTTAAAGTGGAGTTCCACCCAAAAGTGGAACTTCCACTCATCAGATTCCTCCCCCCCTCCGGTGACACAGTTGGCACCTTTCAGGGGGGAGGGGGGTACAGATACCTGTATATTACAGGTATCTGTACCCACTTCCGGCATAGATACCCGCAGAATCTGCGGGTATTTACGCCACTTCCTGCTCCCTCCCCGCTGCCTGCTGGGAAACACACGGGTCCCAGAGGCAGCAGGGACCATCCGTATTGTGCTGCGCGACTCGCGCATGCGCAGTAGGGAACCGGGAAGTGAAGCCGCACGGCTTCACTTCCTGATTCCCTTACCGAAGATTGTCTGCGGCAGCAACCGAGGACGGAGAGACGCTTTGGCCTCGGGTGCCGACATCGCGGGCGCCCTGGACAGGTAAGTGTCCATGTTTTAAAAGTCAGCAGCTGCAGTATTTGTAGCTGCTGACTTTAAAAAAAAAAAATTTCGGTGGCGCTCCGCTTTAAGCTAGGACACCAGCTACCATTTTATGACCAAGATCTTCCTGTTCCCTTTCTACCTCCCACCTCATTTGAAGTGACATTATTATGCTACCAAATGGTCAGAGAAGAGGCTTTTGTCAGATAGCTACCCCAGATAAAATTCTACAGCTGGGTATGGTGTCTCTGTTGATTCTAAACATGTTCTGAAACTACAGAGTCATTGAAAGATCATTGTAAGTCACATTAATAATAAAGTCTATCATTTTCAGGGCTTAAATTTCCACATCAATACTAATAGAGTTTGACGGCTTGATGACTGTACTTTGAAAGTGCTTCAAAATGTCATATACATTTATGTTGTCAGGGTGGCTTGGGTAGGCATTATCATCCCTAAAATTATAACTAAATGGGAATTTTAAGGTGCCTAATCACACAATACACAATAAAATCCATCAGTTTATTATATTTATAAAACCATTAAAACACATGGCATACTTTGTCCAACATAGCTTCTTTTTTATATATACAAACATGCACTGTAGTACATAGAAATTCTACAGATATGTTTCACAGTATCATCATTCTTCCCACCCTACTCAATATCACTTGACTTCTTTATTTTTGCTGGAACTCAATAATATGAAATTCAGAATGGCTCTGGCAGGGGAGAGTTGAATGATTTTATCAAAACGAGTTTTATGGGTCCCAAATACAGTACTTCACTTCTTCAGATTCTGTAAAACTATAAACAACTATTAAAGACATTATTTTGGAGACCCCACGTATGTTTTGCTTTATCATGATTCTGATTTTTATTAAATCCCTTTTTATTTTTGTTCTTTCCTTTTCTTCTCCTATATTTTTTCGCCAGTAGCTAGTTGTTCCTACTCCCAGGGTAAGGCTTGGTGCAGTTGGCGGTCCATAGTTAGTACAACAAAAGTATATGGTTTTGCAAAGATGTTCAATGATATTTACATTATTATTCTTTGACTGGGTATTAATTGTCTTTTTTAGTTTCATGGAACCTGAAGAAGGAGTATTAGGACCCATGAAATGCACTGTAATTAAATCGTTCAACTCCCCCCCTGCCAGAGCCATTCTTCACTTCATGGGTAGCCCATCCATTAAGGGCGCATGGGTGCCACCTCCTCTATCCATGTCACCCCCTATATGGTTATTGGATAGATTGATGCATAGCATCAATCTTTCCAAGGCTGCTGCGGCCACCCCCTATTCATGTGTCCGGCCCCTTTCAGGATGCCGGGCACATGAATTACAGTGGCGGGGGTGTTTTTTTTAAGCACTTTATTAGCTCAACCAGGTGTGTAATGCCGCGTACACACGAGCGGACTTTTCGGCAGACTTTGCCCGGCGGACTGGATTTCGGCAGACAATTCGATCGTGTGGGGGCTCCAGCGGACTTTGTTTTCTCAAAAGTTGGACGGACTTAGATTTGAAACATGTTTTAAATCAATCCATTGAAATCGAGTCCGGTCGAAAAGTCCGCTCGTCTGTATGCTAGTTCAACGGACAAAAAGCCACGCTAGGGCAGCTATTGGCTACTGGCTATGAACTTCCTTGTTTTAGTCCGGTCCTACGTCATCACGTGCAAATTCGACGGACTTTGGTGGATTGTGTGTAGGCAAGTCTGTTCATTCAGAAAGTCCGTCGTAAAGTCCGTCGAAAAGTCAGCCGGGCAAAGTCTGCCGTAAAGTCCGCTCGTGTGTACGCGGCATTAGAAAAGCAAATTAATATTTGCTTTTCTAACACTGAATCACCTCTCCATCAATCAGGAAGCATGGGTCTGATACCCATTTCCCGATTGGCTGAAAGGTCAGGTGATCCTATTGGACGCCTAGGATGAGGAGGATGTATGGCAGAAGGCACCGTGATCCACACCACAGGAGGAGGAAGAAAGCCACCATATACACTGCCCACCCGCTTCCTAGATGGGGTAAGTGTAGGGCTTTGATATGCCGGCTGTCCTCCCAGCCGGGGGGGGGTGTTGCAGCCGCCACCGACCAGGGGGCTGGCTGTTTGCCGCCCCCCAAAAGAAAAAAACACCAGCCGCTACTGTTATTGAGTTCCCGCAAGAGTAAAGAAGTCAAATGATATTGAGTAGGGTGGGAAGAATAATGATATGCTGTGAAACATACAGTATTTGTAAAATGTCTATGTACTTGTATTGTTTATTTGTTTGTATATATAAAAAAGAAGCTAGATTGGGCAAAGTATGTTGTATGTTTTAATGCTTTCAGGAATATAATAAACTGATGAATTTTAATGTATGGTGAGCTTTAGGCTCACATGGCCTCCAGGCACAGAGTCTAATCGCAAGAAGATGCAATACCCTCGAACCCCCGGGGCTTCAAACCAGGCACACAGGCTTCCCACAGATCTCTTATCCACAGTGAGGAAGGGCTAACAAGGACACTGTCTCAAGGAGAGAGGGCTAACTAAGGACCCTTTTCGAAGAAGGCTCAGCTGTTTTGCAGAGGTCTGATCTATCCCGCTGGTGACAAACTCACCAGTGGGTTGGCTAACAAATAGGCAAAACTCCCAGTCCCATACGTCTAACACAAAACTCCCCCACATAGCAACTGGCAGGTAATGTGAAATTGAAAGTCACTGAACAACAATCTCCAGCCTAGACCTTGTAAATATTCAAAACACTTACAAATAACCATGGTTTAGGATTCAAAAACCCCCATTTTTACACTTTATATTACAGAAAATTCAGCAGGAGATCCTGGAGTTGCAATACAAAAGTTATCCCCGCACTAGTTTAGGTCTCACCAGGTGTAAAGCTGATCTTGCTCTCCAGAGATGAGAGGTTCCAGGTGCTGGCTCATGCTAGTAGAGACTATGTGCAAACGAGAAGATCTGGACAGCCGCACTCCAGGAAGTAATAATCCAAGTTTCTTTATTTTAAAATCAGGAACACATCAGATACAGGACATCATAGACAGAGTGTACAGATCATAGGCTAACGCGTTTCACACTTGTCCAAGTGCTTACTCATAGCCAGGAGATCCTGGAACTTGCAGGGGCAGGGATGGAGATATCCCAAACTCCCAGGTAGACAGAAATAGAATTAAGGCACAAAGATCTCTTTGTTTGAATGGTCAAAACACAGCAGAAGCGGAGGGCGTGGCTAACAGCCAAGCTGAATGGAAGCCTGATCTCACAGCTCCTGCACTGAACGGAGAAACGGACCCCAAATCACAGCATCTGACCCTCAAAAATGCAGCCCTCAGACCCCACAGCCTGGGGAACCAGACCGGAACCTCTAGGAAAAGAAAAGAATACAGGATTCCCACGAAAATCACAGATTTCCTCATCTTCCCTCAGGGAGATAAAATCCAAGATGGCCGCCGCGGCAATGTGCTGCACACAGAGGATTCCTACACTGACCTGCCTGATGCTGAAGAATCCTCCATTTCACCTCAGCATAACTCCTCAGGCTCCCAGCTATCCCCAGGCCCCTCATCCACCTCCAACAGCCCTGCTAAAGCAAGGATGCGACTGGATACAACTGATCAGCTACAGGAGGTAAGGCCTGCTTTAGAAAACCTCCTCACACATCCACCTGCATCTTCTCCCATAGCAGCCTTCCCCACTACTAATCAGCCTGTCATAGACACTATGATGAAAGAAATGCTGATGTCCCTTCACAGCTCCCTCCAATCTGACATTTCCTCAATGTTTACAGCATTTATAACAGAAATGCTGCACACAGGGCAGAAAATGGGGATTATGGAAAAACAAATGAGCGTCATGACAGAAACAGTTAATGGCCTAGTAGACGCACATGACATACCAGAGAAGAGCACCGCTGGGTGCGTGCCAAAATGGCGGATCTCGAGGATCCTTTACGGCGTCAAAATGTTAAAATCAGAGGAATCCCTGAGGATATCCTGCCTGCCGATCTAAATTCCTTTGCTAGGAAATTGATCTCAACACTCCTCCCAGATCTCCCACCGATTGAGACAATCATCGATCGCATCCACCATCTACCAAAACCTCCTCTTCTACCCGCAGAAGTACCACGCGACCCGCAGAAGTACCACTCTGATGCGCATCCACTTCTACCACACCAAGGACATGCTCCTTACACAATCCAGACGCCTGGGACAGCTCCCACATCCATACGCAAAGCTGCAACTTTTTGCTGACATCTCAAAATACACCCGTCAACAGAGACGTCAACTGCAAACGATCACAAAACCCCTCAACAATCACAAGATCCCATACCAATGGGGCTTCCCCACCAAGCTGATGGTTACCAGAAATGGAGTGCGTCACAACATCCACACCGCAGAAGAAGGCATACAGTTGCTCAAAAATTGGGGTATTATACCTGATGGTGACACTCCAACCCCAGTGACCCACAATTCACACTCGCAATCTTTCCACTCTGGTCATTCGCCTCACCACCACAAATGACTTCCAAATCAGTGATGCTGTCAATATAATATCAGAAAGCACTCTGGTTCAGTGCCTGCTCGTTGCAGTTAGTTTACAAACTTTACCCTCATCTTCATTCAGCAGTCCCTAACACACTGCTGACACCTGTTTTTCTCTACCCTCTTGTCTACCACTAACCACCCTATTGTTTCTCTCCCTTCCTTCCTCATCCACGGAAGCTCCAGTACATCAGATCCAGGACTTATAGCTGACCTCAACCTCCTCGAGCAATTCACCCACCTGTGGAACTGTAAGTAACACATTACTCCACTTTATTTACACGCCACCCTCAAAATGCCTAAATTTCTGTCACTGAACGTGAAAGGCCTGAATCATCATGCCAAACGATCATCAATGTGGCGAACAGCCCAAGATTCCCACTGTAATGTCATGTGCATCCAGGAAACAAACTTTCAGACAAATGCTGAACCTCAATGCCCTAACAAAAATTTCTCTAATATCTTTAGAACCTCAGGCCCTGACAAAAAAAACGGAATCATGATAGCCGTCAGAAATACATGTTCATTCACCCTACATGACAGTCTTCAAGATGTTGCGGGAAGATATCTGGCATTGAAATGCTCATTAAATAACGTTCAATATACCATTGTATCACTATACGCCCCCAACAAGAAACAGATCCACTTTCTATCCAAATTGATGAAGAAAATCAATCGCTTTAAACAGGGTCATCTTGTCATCTGTGGCGATTTTAATATAGTACCTGACAACTCCATCGACTCTTCCTCCTACTCTAGCAGATTCACATCTCCTATGGGACCGTTTCTCCGATCTTACGATCTTTTTGACGTGTGGAGATGCCATCACACCACCGAAAGGGATTATTCCTATTTCTCCCCTAGACACAACTCTTATACTCGGATTGACTACTTCCTAGTGGATAAATGGACTCTGCCCAAAATCTCTTCCACGGAGATATCGACCATTACATGTTCGGATCATGCCCCGGTCACAATGACCATAGAAGATTCACCGAAGACTTCTCGAACACGGATTTGGAGGGTTAATGCTGCTATTCTCCACTCACCGGCCCACTCTGCTTATATTAAGGACCATTTAACAGAGTACTTTGATACTAATACAGGGACTGTTAGCAATGACACTGTTCTTTGGAATGCCCATAAGGCATTTATAAGGGGGATCCTTATGCAACTTAATGCTAGAGAGAGGAGGATGAAATCACAGCGTCTAGACACACTCACTTCAGATATCAAAACATTAGACCACCAAAATCAAACTAATCCTAATCCACAAACATTTTAGAGCACAGCACTACTCCACGGGCAACAAAGCCGGAAAGGCAATGGCCAACAGAATCAAAGGTCACTATTCCAAAACTAAAATTACCCATCTATTCCACCCAGCTACTAAGCAGAAATTGATAGAATCTAAAGCTTTTGCTGACGCATTTAATTACTATTACAAAACACTTTACAATCTAAAAGATGGCACATCTGTCACCCAGCCGTCATTACCTGACATAGAAGCATTCCTTAGCGAGATTAACCTCCCCAAACTAACTGCAGAACAACTAGACTCCCTGAACACCCCATTTACAGATCTAGAAATCAGAAATATAATTTCCTCACTACCCACTAACAAATCTCCAGGTCCAGATGGTCTTAAAGGAGAGTACTACAAACAATTCGGAACTATACTAGCACCCTATCTGACCAAGGTGTGCAATGTCACTGCTTCATCCTCCTCTCTCCCCCCAGAAGTGCTGAATGCTCTAATCGTTACATTACCGAAGCCAGGGAAAGAACCTAACTCTCCACAAAACTTTCGGCCCATATCTCTTCTCAATGTGGACACAAAAATTTATGCCAAGTTAATAGCCCACAGATTACTTAACCTAATGCCCCTTCTAATACACAAAGACCAATCAGGTTTCACAAAAGGGAGACAGACAACTGATGCTACTCGCAGAATTATCAACATAATCCACCATGCTGAGATGTCTCGAACGCCTTCTCTGCTCCTATCCTTGGATGCAGAGAAGGCGTTTGACAGAGTTCACTGAAAATACCTTGAAGCAACCCTAGGCAAATTTGGCTTCCAAGGTCCCATTCTGATGGCCATAATGGCCCTATACTCCGCCCCATCAGCGCAGGTATATACCTCGGAGATGCTATCCAAGCCATTTCCCATCATTAATGGCACCCGACAAGGTGTGTCCACTCTCACCGATCATCTTTAACCTAATCATGGAACCCTTAGCAGAACATGTCAGATCCCACTCCAACATATCAGGATTCACCATTGGCACCATAGAACATAAAATAAACCTATTTGCAGACGACGTGATAATGATGATCACACACCCACACTCTTCCCTGGCTTCGGTCCAAATGTTGTTGAAAAGGTTTAGTACTCTATCTTACTACAAGGCTAATGAACATAAATCCTACATCCTAGACCTAGGCATTGATGCAACCACTAGTAATCTACTTCAGACCCAATATCCCTATCCGTGGGCGGAAGATGGTATTCCCTACCTAGGCATTACTCTTACCAAATCCACTAGAGGGCTTTTCGCACACAACTATATGGGCGCCAAACAAATGATGATTACTGAAACCACAAGACTCTCTAAACATGAATTCTCATGGGTAGGTCGCCTAGCAGCCTTTAAAATGATGGTGTTGCCCCGGTTGCTTTACATCTTTCGCACACTTCCAATACAACTCTCATCGTCCTACCTGAAATCTCTCTAATCTGTCCTAAGCCAATTTGTGTGGCAAGGGAAAAAATCCAGATGTAGTCACACTAAACTTATTAAACACAGATCCACAGGTGGGATGGGATATATAGACATCAAAGACTACTACTATGCCACCATTCTATCACAAATAAAAGAATGGATGAATACATCACCCACAACTCTCTGGAGCGATATAGAAAATCACATGGCGCCGGGCACAAACCTCGCCAATTGGCTATTTAGTACCTCTACACACAATACTCACCTTTTCCATTACTCACAGACAGTCCAAGCCTCCGGTAAAGTCTGGCATGCACTGCACATTACAAAATGGGCACGACTGACGACAAAACCATTACACATTCCTTTAAATACCCTGAAGCTTCTTACACCTGATTTATCAATCCCATCTTGGATTACAGACCGGGTAAAACACGCACAAGAACTTCCCAACCTCACAACCTGCAAATCCTTTTCGCAAATCAGCAAAGACCTAAAGGCACCCTCCAAAGACTTCCTCACTTACTTCCAACTACAAAAATGTTTAACGGCACACGCATCTATAGAAGGAGCACTGCCCCTAAAACTTTGGAACTACTTCTTTACAGAACACTCTAACACAAGGGGGACCTCCCTTATATACTCACATCTACAAGAAAAAAGTATGTTCATCAAATCCAAACCCCTCCTTGACTGGGAAAATGACCTACAAACACAATTCACAGACGCTCAATGGCAAACAGCAATCACATCTATTTACAAAGCAACAAACTGCACCTCCCTATGGGAACTCACACAAAAAACCTTAATGAGATGGTACCTAACTCCGATCAGACTGGCCAAATTCCACAAACACACCCTACAGGAATGCTGGAGAAACTGTGGCCACTCAGGCACACTCCTCCACATTCTTTGGTCATGCCCACATGTAACACAACTATGGAAAAATGTGGAAACCATGCTCCGTGAAATACTCCATTGCTCGATAACAATTACCCCACAACTAGCCATTGTTAATCTAAACATAGACGATTTTCCACCATACCAGAGATCAATGATCACACATGTTCTCCTAGCTACCAAACTCTTGATCACTAGAAACTGGAAATCAGACTACATCCTTACCCTCACTAAAGTAACCAACTTAGTTCAAACTCATTTAACGTATGAAACCCTCCTGTCACGCAGCAAACAATCTCACACAAAGACACTGGTCCATTGAAATCCATGAATTCTCTGGTACAAAACTAAAATGATGTAAGAACTGAATGTCCTGCTCCACATCTAAACATCCACTTGAGGCTCTCTTCCCCCCCTCCTTATCCCTTCCTGCTCCTTTTTCCTTGTACCCTTTCCCTCCCTACCCTACCCTACCCCTCCTCCCATCATACCAGGTTAACTGTTCTGACTTATGTTTTATACACACTTTGTTAACAATTTATTTCTTCTTTAGGAACGTTGTTCATATACTCTCTAATCAGACCACACTTGCAATAACCAATCTGTATGCTTATACTTGCATGTTTTTGTTCCTCACTGTGACCACATAACCTGTAATTTGTAAAACCCAATAAAAATCTATTGGGAAAAAAAAAAAACCACAACAGAAGCCAGAGCTTGACTTAAGCTGGGTATGCAAGTACTGAAAGTCAGCCGGTTCAGCCCGTCTGTTCAATAGACATCTGTCTAATGGTCATGCTGGAAAACTAGCATTAGATCAGCGCTTGCAGGCAGTGCCGGATTACCAAATAAGCAGAGTAGGCCTTGGCCTATGGGCCCCACACCGTTTAAGGGCCCCGTGACAACAGATCAAAATAATACTGATTTAATCTTGAAAGAAAATTACAATGAAGCTTTCCTAAATTGTTTACAAATGATAGAAAAAAATGAATCAACTCAATGATATGAAAAGTTTACATTGAGGATTCTATAGAGAAAATACTGTATTAATGTAATGTACCTAATACCAAATTAAAGTACATAAACCATAGACATCAGGTTTGTATTACAGTTTGTCTCCTAAAAGCTCATCGTCTTTCAGCTGGCAGTTTGTAAAAAAAGTTTGGAACAACTTAGGTAAATGTAATGTACAGTAGGGATGATGATCTCTATCTAGCGGCTGACATGCATACTACTTATTTCAATGTTATCCGACTACAACACAAGCACAAGAAACCTCCAGAAACCTGCAAGGGAGGCCCCCAGGTTTCAGTTGCCTGGGGGCCTTCACAGAATTTAATCGATGGCTGCAAGCGCTGATCTGTATAATCTGATGGGGGGAGTCCTCACTGTCAGAATATAAAGACACAGCAGGAGAGATTCCTGAATTAACATGATGCATGGATACGTGAGTTTTTTGTTTTTTTTATTTTTTCATTCAACCTGCCCTTTATATAATCTGCTTTGGTCCACCAGGCTTGACTTATAACAAAAAAAAAAGCACTTTTGTGGACAAGGCATGGAAGGCTAACAAGACATCACTTAAACATATGTAGCCATCTGCCCAACTGGCACGAATTACCAAAATAGTGTAGATAAATTTCCAGCCCATCCAAAGAATGAGTTCATTGCTGGTACTGCTAATCCATTGGGATTATGCTCACTCTGTACCTAGTCATAATGCTATTGCATTATACTGTAATAGTTTATAAGAGGTGACAGATTAACAAGGTGCATAGATTGTGTGGCCAGATCTTGGTATCCCAAAGGGCAATGACCTGTATCCTGAGGCAGTTTGGAAAGTGCAGCTCCCTAAAGACTTGCGTTAATGCAGGTCACAGCTGTATTTACCCCCAGTTTGAGACCCCTGCTTTACATACTTGGCAGAAAGACAAATGAACCTAAAATACTTAACAGAGTTTCTAAACTCCAACCTGATGCTGAATGTATGATAATCAGTTGCCATACTTTTTGTTTTACCTTTAGAAAACGCTGTTGTTAAATACTTTTTCATCTTTTATTGCATCTCTCTTTGGGGCCATTTCCATTCTACATGCATGCATTCCAGTGCCTGTGCATGTCATTGCTCAGGGCAGAATTGTGAAAGTGACAATGGTGGAACATGCCTGTGCAATGATCATTGCCAAACTTGCTTAAAGTCTCCATTGGAAGCACATGTGACAGAGTGCCAACTGGGAGATCGCAACAGAGCATTGTCAGCCTATATAAGGAAGTGCCTAAATGAGGGTCTTCATGACAGGTCCACCAAGTATTATTTTAATGAAAACTACAGATTTAAATAAATTAAAAATGACTTTTGAAATGACATTACCATGTTAAAGAAAATATATTTTAGTGACCAGGTTTAGATCTACATTAAAGAGGCCCTGTTCCCATACTAATAATATCAGCAATGATCCTCCCATAAGAATATATGTCAGTTTATCTTGTTTCGTGAGTTTAATCTCCCTGTTATTATTAATGATATTATGATATTGAACAGGCCTGAGACTGCTGCTAGGTGCCGCTATCTTCGATGTGACATCAGCAGCCCCAGGCAGACTCAGAGCTGTCATTCAAATAACCTTCAGTAATTTTCCCTTGCTATCACTCATTTATATTTGAGACCCACTGAACAGCCTCTCGTCTATCTGATTGGGTGTGCAAGGAGGAAAGCACCAAAAGCAGAATGCATAAAGTCCAGATTTAATTTTATACAGACTTATTTATCATCAAAATACAACACGTTTGGGCATTCACTTTGCCATGTTATTTTTTTTATTTTATTTAGCTTAGTGAATAAGGCAAAGTTGTGTTTACTTCCTCAGTCACATGCATGGAAAAAAAAAAATGATATTTGCCTTTACATGAGTGGATAACTGACGTCTTTAACTGAAGAGCTTCAACTAATTTACTGAGCTAAGTGAAAAAATGGCTTTCATTAAGTGTAATAGCTTATACTCCTTAAGCAAATTAACCCCCTTTTATTTAACTTCTTGCTGCCCACTTAATGCAGGTTTCTGTGCTGAGAGCAGGCTTACTGCAGGCTCCCAACAGAGTGACCAAGATGGCATAGGCAGCTCTCGGTTTTTCATTATAATTGGGAGCCAGTGGGATGAGCTCTCAATCATCTGACTACTGTGACAGACAAAGCACATACCGTATGTACAGCACACCATGGATCGTCAAAACAGCATCCAAAAATGTATTAAAGAAATCACATAACAGCAGCAATTTCTGATGTTTCAGGGCCATGCAGGACCTCTTCATCAAAACCTCTTCATCATCACGTGCCTAATGAAGGGGTCCTGCGTGGCCCCAAAATGGCATAATTTACTGCTGTGATATGATCATGTTAATACATATTTGGAGATTTGCAACCCTTTTTGTGTGTGTGTGTGTGTGTGTGTGTGTGTCATGACAAATGCCCCTCCCCAAATAGGATAATGCACTAAACTTTTAGCTAACTAAGAGATTCAGAACCTTTGCTAGAAGTGGATTTGATAATAAAGTTGGCAGTGACTCCTCCCAGAACAGGGCATAAATCCAATGTACAAATATGTATTATCAGCAAAGGACCTAATAGGAGCCCTGATGGAATCATGCACATATGCCCAGTTTCTATAGTTATTATTAAAGATACCTTCAGAAGAATTTTTTTGTTTTTTTTAATTTTAGACAAATACAAGGTCATGAAGTTACATAGTCACATTGTATCTGGGAGACCGCTATGACTGATTAATTCCATAAGAATTATGTCTTATAAGAAGGTTGGTATATTTTAAGTAGACTCCCTCCAGATGAATTTTGCAACAAATTCCGGTTGAGGGGGCCCCTGAGGATGATCATGATGCAGCATTCATCATGGTGTCGGAGACCTGAAGACAAGATCTGTGGTGATGAGGAGGCCCTCCAGCCATTGTCCAACCAGCCTGAAAAGCAGCTTTTCACCAACAGGAACTATTTTGTGAATCTGGAACTCAGAGTCAGCCTATATACTCTGCGCTTAGTCTCTAGCAGCATCTAATCTGTCTTGCAATCAGACCTCTAACTACCAGAGAGGCCATTGGATGCTGGCCTGGAGCTAAAACTAGCTATAGAATCACAGACCAGAAGAGACAGGGTTAACAAAAATAACAGGAGCCCAGTTATTTAACCGGTTCAATACAGGGCATTTTCAACCCCTTCCTTCCCAGACCAATTTTTAGTTTTCAGAGCTGTCGCACTTTAAACGACAATTGCACGGTCGTGAGACGTTGTGCCCAAACAAAATTGACGTCCTTTTTTTCCCACACATAGAGCTTTCTTTTGGTGGTATTTGATCACCTCTGCGGTTTTTATTTTTTGTGCTATAAACAATAGAAGAGCGACAATTTTTAAAAAAACACAATATTTTTTACTTTTTGCTATAATAAATTTAAAAGAAAAAAAAAATTTTTTCCTCAGTTTCGGCCGATACGTATTCTTCCACATATTTTTGGTAAAAAAAATCACAATAAGCGTATATTGATTGGTTTGCGCAAAAGTTATAGCGTCTACAAAATACGGGATAGATTGATGGCATTTTTAAAAAAAAATATATTTTTTATTTTTTTTTTACTAGTAATAGCGGCGATCGCGATTTTTTTCCGTGACCGCGACATTATGGCGGACACATCGGACACTTTTGACACATTTTTGGGACCATTCACATTTACACAGCGATCAATGCTATAAAATTGCATTGATTACTGTATAAATGTGATAGGCAGGGAAGGGGTTAACCACTAGGGGGAGACGAGGGGTTAAATGTTTCCTAGGGGAGTGATTATAACTGTAGGGGACGCACAAGGGGAGGAGACCGATCGGTGTTCCTCTGTACTGGGAACACAGATCGGTCCCCTCTCAACTGACAGGACGTGGATCTGTGTGTTTACACACACAGATCCATGGTCCGGCCCGGTTAACGGGCAATCGCGGGTGCCCGGCGGCCATCGCGGCCGCCGAGCACACACGCCGGGTCCCGAGCAACACGGCAGGCGTGCGCGTGCGCCACCTAGACAGCCGGGAAGCCCATGCCGTCACATGACGTCCACCCAGGATGGGAGATCCCATCTGTGGACATCATTTTACTATGGCCGGGTAGCGAAGTGGTAAAGAACGAGTTCAGAGACGGGTAACAAAAATTGTGAAAGGTTTGGGGGAAAAAACATATTGAGAAGGACTTTAGGAACTTAATACTGTATGTACAGTCTGGAGGAAAGAAGGGAAAGGGGAGACATGATTGAAACTTTTAAATACATCAAGGCGGTGAATGAGGTTTAGAAGGGCAGTTTTTTCAATATAAAACCAAAATCAAGAATACGGGCACATGACCCCAAACTAACTGGAGGAAAGTTCAAAGCTAATCTTAGAAAGTATTATTTTACTGTAAGGATTGTTGATGCTTGGAATAAACTACCAGCAGATGTAGTGAGGCAGACAACAGTAAATGACTTCAAACATGCTTGGGATAAACATAGATCTATACTCAGACAATAAAACGAATAAATAAATAAATAAATTAAAATTAAATAACACACAAAAAAATGGGCAGACTCGATGGACTACTCAATCTTTTTCTGACGTCACTTTTCTATGTTTCCATGAACTGCACATAAACTTTATTGTAATAAACAGGTTCACCTATCAATATACAGAAAAGTGACCACTACACAAATAGAGTAGCACAGACATGGCTATCTAGCCCTATGCATGTGAGATAGTAACAATAGGACAGAGAGAAGTCTGTTACAGGGATTTAGATACACACTATGGGCAGCTGCAGTTAAACTATTAGATCACAGGAATACTTGACTAGTAGTCTCTACTTCTGGTCTTGGTGAAAATACAGCAGCAGTAGTAGCCCCTGATCACCAGAGCAGGTAGAAGAAACATCTTCTTATGGGGACCCCGGTTCTGGTGCCTTCCAGGGATATCTCTCATATTGGAGAGATTTCCTCTCACATCCTCTTGCGACTATGGGAAAGGAAGTGAAAAGAAATCACAGATGGTAAAAAAAACTTTAATCTATCCAAAATGAAAAAAAAAAAGTTTTGCCTCTAATTCTACATTTAAAATCATAACAAGGCTATAAAGAGTAAAAAGGTGTTAGACATCCACTGCAGTTTAACAAATCCACTTTTTTTTTTTTTTCTAAAGCTTCATGCCAAACTAAAGGGGAGAACACAGGAAGTGCCACCTATGTGCAGTATTACAATCAGATTTTTAATGGCAAGGTAACGTAAAACACTCACAAGAAAAAGTGAAAACATGGGCTCATCTTTAATCCGGTGGTATAGTGGGATCCTGGTGCGCCAAGTGTCAGAAAAAAGCTCCAATGGGCTCCAATGCGTGGCTGTGTGGTTGGGGAATCCGCAGCATGTCCTTTGGCCACCAGGAAGGCATCCGGAACCACATCAGTGTGTCCCCATCTGAAGCCCTTCACATCAGAGTCCCCACCAGCAGCCCACTTCACATCAGAGTCCCCACCAGCAGCCCTTCACATCAGAGTCCCCACCAGCAGCCCACTTCACATTAGAGTCCCCACCAGCAGCCCTTCACATCAGAGTCCCCACCAGCAGCCCACTTCACATCAGAGTCCCCACCAGCAGCCCTTCACATCAGAGTCCCCACCAGCAGCCCACTTCACATCAGAGTCCCCACCAGCAGCCCACTTCACATCAGAGTCCCCACCAGAGAGTCCCCACCAGCAACTCCCTTCAAATCAGTGTGTCCCCATCAGAAGCCCTTCACATCAGAGAGCCCCCATCAGCAGCCCCCTTCACATCAGTGTGTCCTCCCTCTCCTCCCCCTCCCACATGTACTCACAGTTTTGAAGGCAGCTTCCTCTCTCCAGTCATGTGATAACAAGTGATAGGGGAGAAGAGCACGTTCCCCCTCCTCCTGCTCATAATACTCTAACAATACACTTGTAACCAGAAACATAAATTAACATGAGCTAATTAACTAGTTCCTTAAAGCAGCCGAGTTGACTCCATGCCCACCTGGCCATTGTTGTGTTTAATCAGGATTTCACTACAGGTCAGTTATTATCATAAGTATAAACATATGACACCTTCTCACAATAGCAGGAGCTCCAGTAGGAGTCGGCCCATCTCCTACATTGTACAGAGGCCAATGTGATCAGCTCTTTCAATTAACATGTCGAGTTCAGAATCAAACAAACCAAAAATAGTCTTTATATACAGTGAGGACGGAAAGTATTCAGATCCCCTTAAATTTTTCACTCTTTGTTATATTGCAGCCATTTGCTAAAATCATTTAAGTTCATTTTTTTTCCTCATTAATGTACACACAGCACCCCATATTGACAGAAAAACACAGAATTGTTGACATTTTTGCAGATTTATTTAAAAAGAAAAACTAAAATATCACATGATCATAAGTATTCAGAATATGGTGAATATGGTGTTTTATCCATGTAATGTCTTTTTTTACCCTTCCCCTACCCTCCCCCCCCCCCCCCTTTCTCTCCTTTTTGGATGTATGTGTGTGTATTAATGTATATATATATATATATATATATATATATATATATATATATATATATATATATATATACATATAGGTGTGCACAGCCTATTGCATTAGGGTGTGCACCTCAAAGCTCAAACACATATGTGTGTATGCATGTGTATATATACTGATGGTGTCAGTAGAGCAGCGGACAGTGTCAGTAGGGCAGAGATTGGTGTCAGTAGGGCAGTGAAAGGTGTGTACTTTTTATATGTATTATTTTATTTTTTATTATTTTTTACAAGTTTTTTTTACATGTTTTTTAGGAGCCCATTAGGGAGCTTTGGTGAAATATCAGAGTCCCGACGTACGTGTTTTACGTCACCGCATTCAGAATGATCGATTTTCCGACAACTTTGTGTGACCGTGTGTATGCAAGACAAGTTTGAGCCAACATCCTTCAGAAAAAATCCTAGGATTTTGTTGTCGGAATGTCCGAACAAAGTCCGACCGTGTGTACGGGGCATTACAGTGATCCCGAAACTATCCAAGCTAACCGTGATGTCATTTCTGTGCGTTCCAGGCTGGTTCCGGATGCCTTCCTCGTAGCCACAGGACGTGCTGCGGATTCCCCAATCACACAGCCAGGCATTGGAGCCCATTGGAGCACCAGAATACCACCAGATTACAGATGAGTCCAGGTTTTTTACTTTTTCTTGTGAGTGTTTTAAGTTACTTTGTCATTAAAAATTTGATAATCATACCGCACTTAGGTGCACTTCCTTTTTCTGCATACAGAGTTAGCTCTCTCTGAGGATAGCAGCTGTCTTTATCGTACTACCTCACCATCCTGTCCTATGGACTGATGAACCGTCTACAGACTGTATGTTTACGAGCCATCTTTATGCTCAGTCACTGTGTTTTTGCGCTAACAGTAATTGTTACTATTGTTCATGCCAAACTACATACTGAACTGATCTCCTGGCATTGAAAGCTCACATACTGCTCTGGCTTTTAGCAAAGCCTTGGGCCATTAGTAAAATATACAGCTGACTTGGTCACATAAAAATAGGCCTTTTATAAAACTGTTAAACTCACTTTGTAATTGTAAAGACTGGCATAAAATATGGTAAGAAAACTGACAAAAAACCCATGTAAACTAAAATCTTCCTTGCCATCTAGAGTGAATAAAAACTGCAGTCATAGTGCAACAGAAATTTCACGGGATGTAAAGTACTGGAACAAGTGAAACAAAGCAAGCTCTCAAAAGAATAATTGTTTTCTATCGGTGCTGCAGGACATGATTTTCTGCATATTTTTTTATGAAATGGAGATTTCACATCAGTATATTTAAATGTAATATATTTTGTAAAATGTAAAAATGACACTCTACTATACAAACTTAACTGTGGCAAAAGACGCATAACAAAGATACTTTTTTTTTTTTTACAGAGCCTTCAAAAGGACAAGGACAAATTTTTTAAGGAAAAAAAAATATCAATTGCAGCCTCACTGTGCCATCAATAGCAACCACTGTGCCCACCATATGCAGCTTCTGTGCCCATAATATGCAGCCTCTGTGCCCATCATATGCAGCTTCTGTGCCCACCATATGCAGCTTCTGTGCCCATCATATGCAGCCATTGTGCCCATCATGTGAAGCTTCTATGCCCACCACATGCAGCTTCTGTGCCCACCATATGCAGCTTCTGTGCCCATCACATGCAACTTTTGTGCCCACCATATGCAGCTTCTGCGCCCATAATATGCAGCCACTGTGACCCCCCCCTCGCCCGCCATCAGACCGGTATGAATGAGGCCAGCGAGCTGTGGGATTGGCAGGTGATGGCTCCTGCATCCTGCATGGTTCCGGTGCATCTCCTCCTCCATTCCACGGGGCAAACACACTGGCAGTACCTCGCGGGAGGAGGTCTGGTACTTACCGGGCTGGTGGGTCCTCTCTGCTCCTGTGTCAGCAGTGGTGGTGGAGTCCGAACCTTCAGCTTCCTCCCCTGTGTGTCTCTTCCACCAAAGCGCCGGGCATCCAAAAAAACACTCCTCCCAAGCTGCCATAGCAGTCAATGCATCTGGTGTCCTGAAAGGGGCCCGGCGCATGGATAGGGAGGTGGCGGCAGGGATTGGGGGAGTGGCGCCCGTGCACAATGCACGGGCCGCCCCTGCTGTCATCACACAATTTGCATACGAAAATCGCGTGTACGAGGCTTAAGGCTGTTAGAAACTATGTGACCCTGCTTTACTTATTCCAGCTGCCTTAGATTTGATAGAAGATTACATATGGGTAACAAAGGACTGTCGTTTAACCTTTTCACTGCCAGAGCCATTTAAAAAAAAATGTCAAAAATATTAAAAGGCAAATTTTAGGGTTGAAGTTTACCTAAAACTCCCAAAACATTGGTTGTGAAAACAGAGATCCTCTAGAATAAAATGGTGGTAGGTGCACTTTTTTATGTCACAACACATTAGTGTTACTGTTTATCAAACTCATATTTTCAGTGAAAATTTCACTCAAATAAATATAGTGCACACAAACACAATACAATACCCAATTTTTCACAATTATAAAAGATGAGGTTGCATCGAGTAAACAGATGCTAAACATGTCAAAAGTGTACACGCCAGTGAAAGGGCAAAAAAACTACAGTACCCAAAATTGTCCCTAAGCAATGCTTTAAAAGCTTTAAGCCGGAAATTGCACAGTCTGAATCGGTGTGACGCCCACCCTATATTGAAGCCTATTAAAGCCTCTGGATTTAATTGGTGCTTCAAAAAAACAGCCCCCCCGCATTTGAATCCATGCGCCGGTGTCCTGAAAGGGGCCGGACGCATGGATAGGGAAGGCAGCGGTGGACAGGGGGGGCGGTGCCCATGCGTCCTTAATGGATGGGCTGCCCCTGTACTTTCCTATCCATTGTATTAATGCTAGCAGCATAAGGATAAAAAATAGTCATTATTGATTAAGAGAGTGACGTTCTGCTTTAACTTTATTTCTATCACAAGGCGACATGTTCTGTTTAAGGAGATATTATTAAGCTGTCCATACAATGTTAGTTTTTTTTAAGTTTAAGCAGAAGGCTGAATGAAAAAAAAAGGGATTCCCCCATCCCCTTTCTCTGCTCGCGGGAACTACTGAACAATAAAAATCGATCAATTGATTGATTTCTGTCGAGTGGGGACCTCATTAAAAAATGTCCGGTACCTGCTGAACTGGCTGAATTTTGGCCAGTGTATGGCAATCTTTAGTCTGCACTCTTTTGAATCTTACCGAGCACAGGATATGCTCCATTGGTGTTTTCCTTGGCCATAGAGGCCAGGGAATGACAGTGCTAAACCCAGAAGTAATCAGAGCAGATTGCTTCTGGATTCATTTTTTACAGGATGCTCACAGGTCTCCTGTAGCTCTCTATCCTGACATACACCATTATGGCGCTAAGCACCCAAGATACCAGGAAATATAGCAGGAAGGGGTGAGGAGGGGTGTGTTGTCACATTACAGTACATGTGGAAAAGAGATCAGGTATGAATAACTTAAACAAGAAAGCGGACAGTGCAGTATGATAATATAATAAAACACTCTGTTTACATTTTGGTGTTCCTTTTGTTGGTGGCGGAGCTAAAGTGTATCTAGAGACAATTTTTTTTTTTTTAGTTTTAGAGAATGTAGTGAAGGGTTATAACCATCTGTTTTTTTTTTTTTGCTGACTGTCCTCATTAACCACTATAGGTCTGCCCTATAGCAGTTTTACAGCTATGGGGCGGCACCTCTCCACCGGATCATGTATATATACATGATCCAGCTCTTTGGCATGCCGGCGGCTCACTTTTAATGTGATCACACACAGCAGGAGCCAATCAGTGGGCACCGCAGACTCAATATCCACCGGCACCCGCCAATCATCGAGCAGAAAGGCAGAACGCCAGTCTGCCTATGTAAACAAGGCAGATCGCCATTCTGACAGGTGGGAAGGCATGGATCCTGTGTCTCGGCAAAATAAAAGCACCTCCCACAGTATAGTAAAACACTGGTTAGGCACACAGTTAACCCTTTGATAGCCCCTGATGTTAACCCTTTCCCAGTCAGTGTCATTAGTACACAGCATATTTTTTAGCACTGATCATTGTATTAGTGTCACTGGTCCCTGAAAAGTGTCAGATGTGTTAGTTAGGGCCCTTTCACACTGGGGCGGGGGCGGCGTCGGCAATAGAGGCGCTTTACCGTCGGTATTGGGCCGCTAGCAGGGCAGTTTTACCCCCCGCTAGCAGCCGAGAAAGGGTTAAATACCACTGCGAAGCGCCTCTGCAGAGGCGCTTTGCCGGCGGTATAGCTGCGCTGTCCCATTGATTTCAATGGGCAGGAGCGGTGAAGGAGCGGTATACACTCCGCTCCTCCACCACTCCAAAGATGCTGCTAGCAGGACTTTTTTTCCCGTCCTATTAGCGCACCGCTCCAGTGTGAAAGCCCTGGGGGCTTTCACACTGGAATCAAAGCAGCGGCACTTTCGTGTCGGTTTGCAGGCGCTATTATTAGCGCAATAGCGCCTGCAAACCGCCCCAGTGTGAAAGGGCCCTTAGTGTCAGAATGTCCGCTGCAATATAGCAGTCCCGCTATAAGTCCCTGATTGCCGCTATTACTAGTAAAAAAAAAATAAACTACAATTATCCCTTAGTTTGTAGACGCTATAACTTTTGCGCAAACCAATCAATATACGCTTATTGTGATATTTTTAAGAAAAATATGTAGCAGAGTACATATTAGCCTAAATTTATGAAGAAATTTGATTTTTTTATTTTTTTTTATTGGATGTGTTTTAGAGCAGAAAGTAAAAAAAATTGTTTTTTTTTAAAAAAACTGTCAGTAATTTTTTGTTAATAGCGCAAAAAATAAAAAATGCAGAGGTGATCAAATACCACCAAAAAGAACGCTCTATTTGTGGGAAAAAAAGGACATACATTTTATTTGAGTACAGCGTTGCAGGACAGCGCAATTGTCAGTTAAAATAGAGCAGTGGCGTATTGTAAAAAATGGCCTGGCTAGACTTGTCAGGCTTCACAAGTTTGTTCCACAATTGCAGCAAGTCCGCATTGCATGACTCCAGATGAACTTTCTTTGCAAACATTCTGCAATTCTGCTACAAGGTCAAGTTATGATGTGCAATAGTCATCCCACCACAGGAGGCACTGTGGCTGAATTTTCATGCTGTAGACTTGCACCACTGCTACTTTGCTCTTAGAGACTTGCCACGCAGATTTGCTGCACATTGGAAAAGTGTCAACTAGAACTTGTGCTTCAAGTGCTCTGCAAGTGTACAACTTGTCAGTAAAAGTGTGCAGCAAGTTAACAGATTTACAATTCAACAATACTGTACCACAAATTTGTGGCAAGTTATCCTTGCTATCTTGGTCAGTGGGGAAATTCCCCAAATGGGATACAGTCGACAAAAATAAAAACTAACACCATTCCCTCTATCAAAACTCTATCCAAAATGACTCTTTCCCGCAAATTGCCATAGTTGTACGTTGGCTCCTTTAAGAGCCATAGCAAGCGCGCACACCCGCTGCACGGCGAGTGACCCCGACGCGTGTGGCCAGAGGCCACGATCGTGGGAAAGAGAGCCAGAATGGGGATCTGTCAATGTAAACAGACAGATCCCCGTTCTGACAGGGGAGGAGAGAGAGGGATCGTCTGTTCCTAGTGATTAGGAACAGCGATCTCTCTCCTCCTCCAAGTTAGTCCCATCCCCCCAGAGTTAGAAACACCTCCCAGGGAACACATTTAACCCCTTGATCGCCCCTAGTGTTAACCCTTTCCCTGCCAGTGACATTTACACAGTAATCAGTGCATTTTTATAGCACTGATCGCTTTATAAATGTCAATGGTCCCAAAAATGTGTCAAAATGTCGCAGTCCCACTAAAAATCGCAAATCATCGCCATTACTAGTAAAAAAAAAAAAAATATAATAAAAATGCCATAACTCTATTATCTATTTTGTAGACGCTATAACTTTTGCGCAAACCAACCTATAAACGCTGATTGCGTTTTTTTTTACAAAAATATGTAGAATACATATTGGCCTAAACTGATGAGGACATTTTTTTTTTTTTTTGGATATTTATTATAGCAAAAAGTAAAAAATATATTTTTTTATTCAAAATTGTCTCTCTTTTTTGTTTATAGCGTAAAAAAAAAAAAAAAAAACGCAGAGGTGATCAAATACCACCAAAAGAAATCTCTATTTGTGGGAAAAAAAGGAGGTCAATTTTGTTTGGGTACAGCGTCGCATGACCGCACAATTGTCAGTTAAAGCGACGCAGTGCCATATCGCAAAAAATGGCCTGGTCATTAAGGGGGAAAATCTTCCGGTCTGTGAGTGGTTAAAGTGTAACTCCACTTTTGTTGAGAAAAAAAACATTCCCCTCTGGGTTATCTATGTACATTGCAAGGATTTTAAGAAACTTTGTTACAAATTCCTACCTTTTGTTATTCTGAGGAAATCCATCTGTATTTTTGTTTTGTGTCCATGTGGTAAGTACATCTAATGGGAGTGGTCTCTTAAATATCAATCAGCTGCTGCACCTGCAGGGCTCTAATGAGGAAAATTGCAGGATCTGCATCCCTTTAGACGTGATTTCCTTTTGGAAATATCTCACCAAAAGGGACATTTTTGTTGCAGGGGATGACTGATATCTGACTTCTATCTTAGTGCAGACTTCTGGGAAAATCAGTGAGCCAATCACACAAGCAGGAAATTATGTTTCTGGGTGGCAATCTACACACATTCTGTGTACAGAACACCTCCAGGTAGCCATATTGCATTGCATTTTACAGAGGATTACAGAGCCGCAGATTGAAAAGGAAAGGTGATTTTTAATAACGTTCAATTACAATATGACTCGAGGCGCAATTGTATATACTATATTAATATTTTTTATATGCAATTTTTTTTTCCTACAAAAGTGGAGTTACCCTTTAAAGTGGTTGTAAAGGCTCAAGGTTTTTTTATTTACCTTCATGCATAAGGTAAAAAACCTCTGTGCAGCAGCCCCCCGCAATACTTACCTGAGCACCGTTGCAATCCAGCCATGTGCAAAAGAGGGAACTCACTTTCCTCATTGGCTGAGACAACAGCGGGAGCCATTGTCAAACACAGCCAGTGAGCCAATGAGAAGAGAGAGGAGCAAGGCCCAGCCGCAGCTCTGTGTGTGAATGGACATGCAGAGCAGCAGCTCAGGAGCGAGCCTGCTTGGGTGCCCCCACAGTAAGCTGTTTGCTCTGGGGGCACTTGGCAGGAGGTAGGAGCCTGGAGCGCCAGTGAGGGACCTGAGAAGAGAAGGATCGGGCCGCTCTGTACAAAACCACTGCACAGAACAGGTAAGTATAACATGTTTGTTATTTTTAATAAGAAAAAAAAATCTGACTTTAGTAACACTTCAAGCTAAACCATCCCCCACAGGAGCTTACTTACATCCTCTGACTGCTGCAGACTCTGGCATTTTCCAGATCCTAGCCGGTACAATAACGTCTCATTAACTTGATTGGGATATACCAGTGTTGCAGGAACAACAACCTATTCCAATTTATAGGATATTAGCGCTCGGGGGTGTTTTTAACAATGTGTAATATTAGCAGAAAAAACATTTCAAGATTGTGAATATACAAAATTAAATTCTATTCATTTAATCACATTTCTCTTATAGGAAGGTTGACTATTAGATATATCAAGTGATTGTCTTTTGGGGCTCAAGTACAAATACATGATTTGCAGCTTATAAACAAAAAAAACATAAAGCTGGCCATAGGGAATAATCAAATGTGTAATAATGTGTAAGCACAATTTAAGGGTTTCTGGATAGCTACAGGCTCAGCTTCTTCACTAAACAGGAATATTGTGGTCACAAAAGCATTCCTGATTAAGCAATAGAGAATGGTGGAGCAGGGAGGGCTTTGCAGGGAGCAGAGAGCCCTGGAAATGGCATATTAATATCGATCAGACAACATATCTGTTTGAGTATCCAATCCCCTGAGAACAGTTGTGTGGTGCTCACGGCATAGATATTAGACTATCTGAAAAAGTCAGAGGAGGAGACTGCTTTCCAATATCTATGGCCATCAGAAAGAGGATCTGTAATGTGGAAACTTTGCCCAGAATGCAGTTTGAGTCACCAGTAATGCTTGTAAGTTCCCTGCGGCTGATTTTTATCCCCATTACTGTGTTACCATGTTTTGATCTGCACTATGTCTTTATGTAAAGATGACTATCCTAACTGAGGAGCAGAGCTGCTTCCCTGGTGACTGGTGATTTGATGGTTGTTGGGATAATATTCTCCAGCAGGTGGAAGCAGGAATGATAGTGCATAAAGCACTGATTTACAGAATGAATGAAGCCAAAGCAAGGAGATCCTTGCTCAGCAGATATTCGGATACAGGTTCCTCTCCAGCAAGCAGAACAGTGAGCAGCTCAGTAGTGAGATCACCAAATCTCACTTCAAATCTTGTGAGATTAGCAGTAGTGCTTTAGGTAATGTTACATTATAGATATACAGTTTTTTCACATTTTCAGCAGTAATTTAAAGCAAAAAGGATTTTTTTCAAGGTACAGTTTAGGCACATTTAAAGGATATGTAAAGCTTTTTATTTTTTGTTTTGTCTTTTAAATAACAAACATGTTATACTTACCTCCTCTGTGCAGTTGGTTTTGCACAGAGTAGCCCGGATCCACCTGTTCAGGGGTCCCTCAGTGGCGCTCCTGGCTCCTCCTTTTCTCAAGTGCCCCGTGGGGAGAGCCGCTCTCCCTCAGGGCCCTTGTGCGGGTGAGCTCCAGTGTCCTGCTTCTGCGTCCATTGAAGCAGACAGCAGGACCAATCCCGCCCCCCCCCCGCGTCATTGGATTTGATTGACAGCAACGAGAGCCAATGACTGTGATGCTATCAATCTATCCGATCAGGTCCCGAGACACTGGCTGGAGCTGGTGTGCTCGTCCATGTCTCTGGAAAGACTGGGTTCAGGTAAATAAAAGGGGGGCTCTGCATCACAGGAGGTTTTTCACCTTAATGCATAGAATGCATTAAGGTGAAAAATATCGAGAGTTTACAACCTCTTTAATTTCTCTAGATGTTCCCTATAAAATAGCAAATCTTCACTTTTTCAGTTAAAGACCAGCTCCATTAATATGAACAAAAATCACATTATCCCTACAAAATAGTATACAAGCAGATTTACTTACCTTATACCCTGCTCTGGCCAACTCCAGTGCTCTCCTTCCCTGCCCAAAGCTCCAGTCTATGGCTGAAGCCTCTGCGTCATCACCTACAAAGCCAGATTGTAACTGGAGTCAGTCGCAGCTTACAGAGCAGGTTGCAGTGCTGGAGGGACTCTACTGGAGCCAGAACTAAGCTAATGCCACATACACATGATGGGAATTTCCGACGGGAAATGTTCGATGTGAGCTTGTTATCGGACCATGTGTATGCTCCTTCGAACATTTGCTTTCGGAATTTGGGAAGTCCGATGCACAAAAGTCCACGCATGCTCAGAATCAAGTACGAGACGGAAGCGCTCGGTCTTGTAAACCTAGCATTCGTAATGGAGATTTCACATTCATCACGCTGCAAATTTTTAAATCTTTTAATCCAGCGCATTCTCTTCTTCTTTATAATGCTCGAATAATGAAGTTGCTTTGCTGCTGATATTCACAGAGTTCTGAAAAAAGGATTTTTTATTATTTCTCATGATCTCCTGAATAATATTTGTTTGTTTTTTTTCTCAAGATCTCCAGAATAATCTTTATTTTATTTTTTTATAGTGATCTCCTTTTTTTTTTTTTTGGAAGATCTCCAGATTTTTTTAAAAAAGTTTTTATAGTGATCTCCATAATAGTTTTTGTCGTTTTGTGTGTCAAGTTACCACAACACCATTATTATCTAGTATTTTTTAACCTCAAAGTGGTTAGTTGGTGTTGGTGTCCCTTGTTAATTTGACATTGTATTTTTGAAATGTACCTGCCTACTCAAAGTATTGTTATTGACTGACTTAGCGGTTTGGGGGAAGGGAGGGTTCCAAACGAGTTTGGGCCCCCAAAAGGGCCTCTTGCACTCTGCTTGATTTTAAGGCCAACAATAACATTTGGACACATTTTAGGGGGTGTTTAGGGTAACCATTACAATGGAGCTGACAAAAAACATTGTTAAGTGACTAGGCTAGGTGTGTATGGGCCCAGGATAGCATGCTGGGGAGGTTAGTGAAGGCAAATATGCATGAAGGACAAAAAAGGAGCATTAAAAGCTTACAGCATGCATGAGGACAAAGAGGACATTCACAGCATATTACGATCATGGTAATTAGGGAATGATGAAATAAACACAATACATTAGCAAACATTAAATACATAGAATGTTATGTTAAAGGATAAAACTTACCTTAATATAGTCCTTCTGCAGGACCTGAATAATGGCAGAACAGGTCTCTGAAATAATGATTCCCAGAGCCTGGGGGGAGATCCCAGTCGTAAATTGATATCCTGGAGACTTCTCCCCGTCGCCAAGTACCGCAAGGTGGTGACGAGCCTCTGCTCGGGAGTGATGGCTTGCCGCATGCAGGTGTCCTGCTTCGTAATAAAATGGGGTCCGTCATCCGGAGATAATTCCTGAAATCATCAGGGTTATTCTCCTGGATCTCCAGCAACAAAGGCATGTGTGAGAATTGGTCACATAGTTACATAGTAGGTGAGGTTGAAAAAAGACACACGTCCATCAAGTCCAACCCATGTGTCATGCTGGAGCAACCAATTCTTCGTCCATGAACTCCTCCTCGCCATGTTCATGGAGTGGACTTGGGTCAAAGCAAGAACTCCAAGCACAGCACGGACTCTACGACGAGTAAGTACCCGCAACATGGCTTGAAAACGGTCAGCTGCTCAGAAAAAACTGACAGAACGCACTAAAAATCAGAAAGGACCTGAGGAGAACCATCTGAAAATCAGAAACGAGCGGACAAGAACGCACTAAAAAACAGAAGCAAACTATTAAATAGATTGCACTAAAAGACAGGAACAAACTGACAACACACACTGAAGAACAGTTACGAACCCACAAGCACAAACTGAAAAGCAGAAATGAACTGAAAAGCACGAGGCTGAAAAGCGCAAATCGCCTCTCACCAAACTTCTACTAACACGAGATAAACATGAGATTAGCAGAAGGAACCCAAAGGTTGGCACACTGGCTATTGAACTTCCTTTTTATAGTCCCGTTGTACGTGTTTTACGTCACCGCGTTCTTGACGTTCGGAATTTCCAAACTTGTCTTGTATGCAAGACAAGTTTGAGCCAACATCCTTCGGAAAAAAGTCCACGGTTTTGTTGTTGGAAAATCCGATCGTGTGCCCTAATCCTCTCTCCCTAGATTAAAGCCTTGTGCACACTATACATTTTTTTTCCGTTCAACCCAGCAGACTGAACGAAAAAAAAACTGAAGAGCTCCAGGGGGGTAGCTGTACTAACAACACAATGTTAGTACAGCAACGACTGATAAACAAAGGGGGAGAAAAATTGGGACTTTAACCACTTGCCGATCAGCCGCCGCAGTTATACTGCGGCAGGGCGGCTCTATTGCGCAAATCGTCATGCTGGTACAGCGCTTCGTGTAATAGATACAGTGGGCGCGTGCACGGCGCCGATGAGCGTGGCCGGCGGCCATCTGCAATCGCTCCACAGAGAGGCAGAACGGGGATCAGCCAGTGTAAACAAAGCAGATCCCCGATCTGTCAGGGGATTACAGAGTGATCGTCTGTTCCTAGTGATTAGGAACAGTGATCGCTCTGTACACCCAGGCAGTCCACTTCCCCCATAGCTAAAAACACCTCCCTAGGACACACCTAAACCCTTGATCACCCCCTAGTGTTAACCCCTTCCCTGCCAGTGTCATTTATACAGTAATCAGTGCATTTTTAGGGCACTGATCACTGTATAAATTTTACTGGTCCCAAAAAAGTGTCAAAAGTGACCGCTCTGTCCACTGCAATGTCGCAGTCCCACTAAAAATTGCTGATCACTGCCATTACTAGTAATAAAAAAAAAATAATAAAAATGCCATAAATCTATCCCCTATTTTTAGACGCTATAACTTTTGCGCAAACCAATCAATATATGCTTATTGTGATTTTTTACCAAAAATATGTAGAATACATGTTGGCCTAAACTGGTGAAGAAATTTGTTTTATTACTTTTTTTTGGGATATTTATTATAGCAAAAAGTAAAAAAATATTGTTTTTTTTTTCAAAATTGTTGGTCTTTTTTTTGTTTATAGCGCAAAAAAAAAAAACGCAGAGGTGGTCAAATACCACCAAAAGAAATCTGTGGGAGAAAAAGAATGTTAATTTTGTTTGGATACAGTGTAGCACAAACCGTGCAATTGTCAGTTAAAACGACGCAGTGCTGTATCGCAAAAAATAGCCTGGTCATTAAGGGGTAAATCCTTCCACGGCTGAAGTGGTTAAATGAGGCACCTGGGAGAAAGTTCCTCCATCCCTAGCAATTGATAATGTAAAAGGTAAATAGGGACTTTAAATTAGGCACATCATTGGAAGAAAAAGTTTGAACAAAAGTTAAATTTATTATAAGTACATAAAACATAGCACATCCAACATATATGTGTAGCGGGCACCTACTTTTAGGTAGGTGACCCTTCTTGGTAGTTTCTATGTCAGGTAAATTTAGACAGACTTGTGCTATTACAGCAGGCCTGTCGTTAATTTTCTTTTAAATGGTAGGTAGTTTGTATGCTAATCTCGGCCAATCAATAATTTGCTTGGTAACACCCGGGACTCTCATATAAAAGGGGAGTCACGTGGTTCCGGGAGGAGTTTGAGTTGGAGTTCTGCTCCGAGGAGTGAGAGAGGCCAGCCTGGTTCCCGGGGAGGGGTGTAGGTTTTCCCCTCCGGGGAACCGACGGAGCTTCACCCCTGCAATAGGGGTGGAGAACGGATCCTCGTGGAGCAACAGACGACATCTCACAGCATGTAGTCGCTGGTGTCGATGGCCGCCCCTGCGGGGGGGGGGGGAGGAGCGGGCCATAAAGGAGAAAGGGAACTAAGAATCATTGCGGAAGAAGTAGCAACAAAGCAGAAGGAAACTGGGCGATTGATCGTTTATGAGTGGCACATGGACTATTGCTCACGTGAGTGAAAGCCCAAGAGAAGGGTACTACCAGAGGCTGAGGGATGTTGGTACGCAAGTCAGTGAGATGGGCGGTGATGGCCTATGACTTTGGGTTCAGCAATGCCCCGGGATTCCAATCAGTCAAGGGGGAGGAGTTATTCAGAGTGACTTTTCTTTAGCTCAACTTGAAAATACCATGTAGATGGGAAGTAGTGGTAAAAAGGTAGCGTTGAAGCTGCAAGCACACATATAGAGATACGGACTGTTCTTTAAAAGTCATGCAGACAAAGAAGTTATTCAGAGTGACTCTTTATCAATTATTCTCTATCAAATCTACTTCCATCTTCCCTGATTGAAGAAATCACACAAAGTGATTTCCCAACTATCCGCAATTGATTATAGTTTTCCTGTAAGAGCAATTGAAAGATGATAATGTAACAAAGAGCAAGGCCTGCCAACTTGGCCCAAACAAACTATTTAAAGTCACTGGCAACTTGGAGTTCTCGTTTAAGTAGTTAAATGATCAAAACTGCAGTGGAAAGCTATTGAAACTTTAGCAAGAGACATTTTTTATAGATGTCCATGGTAGTCAATTAGATGTCCATGGTAGTTTTGATTGTATAGTCTCTTGAAACAATTGAAATCATGAGTGCTTTGCTTGAAAGCTAATATAATTTTTAAAATTCGTAAATGTGTAGCCAGAATAAGGATCCAATGACTTGCAGGGATTTTATTACTAAGCTGTTCTCTGATCTTTGTGAAAGTCATAATATAGGTATGAGGCATTAAACTCAGGAACAGCTGACTAATTTGTGGATGATCCACAGTGAGACACAGTAATACCTCAGATTGCGAGTAACACGGTTTACGAGCATTTCGCAATACGAACTATTATTTTTTTAAAATCCTAGATCGTTTGTGAGTGTTGTCTCGCAAAAACGAGCAGGATTCAAGCCTCTGGGGTGTGCAGTACCGCATTTGGCCAGAGGTGCAGGGGTGCCAATGACACTCAGAGCCGTTCGGAGCCATTTGGAGATGCTCAGAAACACTCCATTCCCGAGTGTCTCCGAGCCTCTCCGAGTGCATCCGAGCAACTCCAAGTGCTTCCGAATGACTCCGATGCCCCCCCCACCCCTGGTTACATGCGGTACTGCATACACTAGCAGTGCCACTGGAACGGATTGTTTGAGTTTCCATTATTTCTTATGGGGAAACTCGCTTTGATATACGAGTGTTTTGGATTACAAGCATTCTTCTGGAACACAATATGCTCGTAATCCAAGATACCACTGTATAGCTAAATTAATGTGGAGTTCTAGTTTTGCTAAGAAGAAAACTCCCATTCCCATAGATTCCATGTAAATTCCATAGAATTTACATTGTAGTAATGTAACCAAAAGCTATGGATAACTTCTAATACAAGAAATAGCGTTAACTCCAATATAAACTAAAAACATTAAATATCATGTGCTATCTTAAATTACAATGCATTCATTTCATTACCTACTTGAAAAGGTGTGCTAAAAATCATTAATAATTTAAATCAATTATATCCTATTGGTTAGTGAAGCCACATTCATAATGCTGTAAATACCGTAAACAAGTAAAAAAACACAAAAAAAAATGTGCTTTATAACATATACAAGTGAAATAAGTGCAATAAAAATACATCCCATATACCTTACTCTTACTAGGTATTAATTCCAACAATATAGTGCCATAGAACATGATTTCCACACTGTGTCAGATAATATTGACAGTCCACACATGAACTATCCACTTCACCTTGATATGCCTTAAAATAGAGTGCTCCCACAGTGCTCCACACCATGTGCAATGGCCGCTCACCTTAATTTGAGACCTATATTCTGATACAGGTCTGCAAAGCCCTTGTGTAAAGACTCCTTAGAGAGTCTTTTTCACTTCAAAACTCCTCTGCCACACTTCCCTGCTTCCCACAGAATTCCTCATATGGCATGGTCTTTCAACAAAAAGTTCAACATCCTCTAAACTCTTCCTTAAAACATTCCCCAATAATGGAAGAGGTGTTCATGTTGCAAGGTCCCAGGCCTCTTTTAGTCTAATGAGAACCTCTAGAGTTAGGATTAGCTAACATCCTTCTTTGTAGAGTGGGTGACAAGGCATGCTGGGTGTAGTGCAAAATAGATTCATGGGCGCCAGACACTTCTTGAGTGCAAAGAGATTTATTGTCTCTTATACAGAACTGCGGGAGAGAGGGTTTAAGGCCAGGGCACCCTTTAGTAGTTGCAATGTTAATTAGCAGACTCCGAGACTTCTACAGGTAGACAGCCATGCAGAGAAAGGCATCCAGAAAGACACCACATCTGCATGTGTGGGACCGCTGTCTCCTATGGCAACAGTCTTAGAACAGTTCCTAACACAAGTTGTAACAAACTCCTTTACTATACCTGCAATCACTTCTTGTAGATTCTTATAAACAAAGAAAAAATGGGGAAAGAGCCTGGAATCATGTGTGTTGACACACCGGTATGTCCTCAAAACATGGTGTTACCAAATAAAGGTAGCGTCACTCTAGTCAAGAATACTGCATATATATATATTTAAAAAAAACAGTATGTCCCTGTCAAGACTGACAGGGACCAGAAGACTAAATGAGTGTCACAGCATACAATGTGAGGATAATTTAAAAAAAGTATTAATTTATTAATGAGTAAAAAATTACTAAGTACATTAAACTCCTCAATGGGAGATAAAAGTTTTGTCACAAACAACTTGATAGTATCCAAAGGCTACTGCGTCATGTAGTCTCCGGACGTGGCAACATATAGATAGGAAACAAAAACACACTACAAATAAAAGATGTAAACAATCGTCCGGACGCCAAAGATCTATACACGGATATCCATGCCACGACTAATGTGTCGTTTGTAAATTGATCTCATAAATATGGAAAATAGGGCATGAGTAGCAGCTTGGGTAGCAGCAGCCGCACCATTAACACCACTCGTTGTGCCTTGCGCAGCTGTGTCCCTCAGCGGCGCGGACCGAAGCCACCTCCCCCTTTCTGTTTACATCCACAAAGGAGGAGGAGCCTGCGCTCGAGCCTCGAGGGACACACACCGCTGTGTGTATCTGGAGACTGTCAGCGCTGTTCTGAGGTATGTAAGAAGGAGGTGGGGGGCGTCTATACTGCTGGGGGGGTCTGCACTACTGAGGGGGGTCTGCACTACTGAGGGGGAGTCTGCACTACTGAGGGGGGTCTGCACTGAGAGGGGGGTCTGTACTGAGGGGGGTCTGCACTACTGTGGGGGGTCTGCACTGAGGGAAGGTGTCTGTAATAGGGGGGTGTCTGCACTAAGGGGGTGTCTGTACTGCTGGGGGGGTCTGCACTGATGTGGGGTCTGTACTAAGGGGGTTGTCTGTACTACTGAGGGGGAGTCTGTACTGATGGGGGTGTATGTACTGAGGGGGGTCTGCACTGAGGAGGGGTTTGTCTGTACTGCTGGGGGGGGTCTGCACTGAGGTGGGGTCTGTAATGCTGGGGAGGGTCTGTACTGGGGGGTGTCTGTACTTAGGGGGGTGTCTGCGCTGCTGGGGGTGTCTGTACTACTGAGGGGGGTGTCTGCACTGAGGTGGGGTCTGTAATGCAGGGGGGAGGTGTCTGTACTGAGGGGGGTGGTCTGCACTGGGGGTGTCTGTAATGCTGGGGGGGTGTCTGTACTGAGGGGGGTGGTCTGCACTGGGGGGTGTCTGTACTGCTGGGGGGGGTCCTGCACTGAGGGGGAGTCTGTAATGCTGAGGGGTCTTCACTAGGGGGGTGTCTGTACTAAGGGGGGTGTCCGTACAGCTGGGGGTCTGCACTGAGGTAGGGGTTGTCTATACTGATGGGGGTATGCATATGTGTCCTTCAGGGGCTGCATACAGTATACTGCATACTTTGTTGTTCGAAATTAATATAAGCTGTTGCCTGGGTACTGTGCTACATGAGTGTGGTAATCTGTTGTTCAATGGCATTAGTTCATTTTTTTTTGTGGGGGGGCTGTTTGCAGGGGGGCCCATACAACATTTTGCTATGGGGCCCTGTGATTTCTAGTTACGCTCCTGGTCCACTCGATGCAAATTCCACTTCAAAATGGGCCGAACACCCCCCTGTTTGGGAGTTCTGCTGTGAACGGAACAGGGGGGTGTTTGGCTCATCTTGAAGTGGGATTTGTATCGAGTGGACGATAGGTATCCAAAAGTTCTGCACTGAATAGAAAACTCCAAGTCTATGGGAGCCAAACATGAGAAATCAAAAGTGCCTATTTTGAAGGCTTATATGCAAGTAATTGGCCATAAAAAGGGTATGGGGCTGGGGTACTGTCCTGGGGGACAGGTACCAATGCAAATAATAAAACAAAAAAACGATAATAGCAGTGATTTTAATGATGCTTAACGTGAAACAATAAAAACGAAAAATTCCTTTAAATATAGTGTCGGTGGGGGGGCCTTAGTCTGCCTGTAAAGTGGCACATCTGTAGCATGTATAAAACCTGCTGCAGCAAAGCTGACATTTCTAAAGAAAAAAAAACTAGTCAAATCACAATTAAGTTGACTCCCAGTTGCAATTGCCATCACCCGGCTATTAAAAAAAAATAACAAAAAAAACGGCATGGGGTCCACCCCCTGCAGGTCTGGTATGGATTTTAAGGGGAAGCCCACACCAAAATTAAAAAAAAGGCATCGGGCCCCCCCAAAATCCTTACCTGACCCTTACCTGAGCATGCAGATTGGCAGGTTAGGAAAGGCTTGCCCCCCCCCCCCCCCTCTTTCCTGACCTGCCAGGCTGCATGCTGGGATAAGAGTCTGATATTGATTTTGGGTTTTTTTTTGCCTGCATTTTTGTTTTTTATTCAGCTGTCAGCGAGGAGGCCTATTGACAGCTGATGACTCATCAGTTGTCAAGGCTGCCACGGCCAGCTTCCTGGTCTGCTCTTTAAAGAAGAGGTCCACCCCCCCACGAAAAAAATTAAAAGTCAGCAACTAGAAATACTGCAGCTGCTGACTTTTAATATTAGGACAATTACCTGTCCTGGAATCTATCAATGTCAGCACCCCAGCTGATGTTTCCATGGGCTCTCCATTGCTGCCGCCGACATTTCCTGCAAAGGAAACCGGCAGTGAAACTTCCCTACTACGCTGCGCTTTGCGAATGGCCTGGCTGGGAAGGAGGAGGGTTGCCAAACTTCTGCAGGACCTCAACGCAGCCATGTCTCCCAGAAGTGAGGACAGGTACCCAGGGGCGGACTGATAACTCATGGGGCCCCCGGGGAATAGGAGATTATGGGGCCCCCAGGCAATCAGAGATTATGGGGCCACACAGTATACACACACACAGTATACAATCACACAGTATACACATACATGTACACACAGTATACACAGACAGATGTAAAAAAAAGACAGATTTATACATACTGTCCCTGGTTTTACTGAGGCTGGCAACCCTGATGGGGCCCCCTAGTGGCCCAGGGCCCTCGGGCAGTGCCCAAGTGGCTCAATGGTCAGTCCGCCCCTGCAGGTACCTATCAAAACCAGGTACCCGTTCCCCCCTCCCCCCTGAAAGGTGCCAAACGTGGCACCAGAGGGGAGGGAAGCAGATAAGCGGAGCTTCCCCTTTTGGATGGAGCTCCCCTTTAACAAACAGCTTTTACCACTGACTGGGCAAAGCTTTGCCCAGTCAGGGAGCAGAATGCACTGTGCAGTGCACTGCAGGGCGCTGGGCGAGGCGAACATCCGCCGAACACCCTGCAAATTTGGGTGTTCCCCCTAATGGGGCAAACAGCCAATGTTTGGCCCTAACTCATGCTTGGGCCAAACCGTTCGCCCAACATTACACTTCATCTATCCAGTATAAGATGCAAAATTTATTGGATATGGAGTTTCTTAATGGTGAAGAATCCTCGATAGTTCTAAATTCTCCTCCTCATTGGCCAATCTGTACATGGGCTGGTTGGAGGAAATCTTTATATTCACTCACAACAATCCATTCAAACCGATATCACTTGCTATGGTTGTTTTATAGATGATCTGATCCTAATGTGGAGGGGTCCAGTCCCTGCAATAGATCTGCTCATTTCACATTTGAATAATAATTATTTGAATCTTGAGTTCACCTGTAGTTATCGTTCGGAACGGATCGATTGCTTGGATATGACTCTGAGTGGGCATTGAGAAAGTGGTGGGATTACTACAAAAACATATAGGAAACAATGTGCTGGTAATACTCTTTACTTGCCTCCAGCTGTCACCCCACACACCTAAAAACAAACAACGATCTAAGTTTAATAACAAAGTTCACTTTGTGACCTTTTCTACCCTTAAATCATTAAATGACGTCTTCCCATCTTATATGCAACTCAGTGGGGGTTATTTACGAAAGGCAAATCCACTTTGCACTACACGTGCACTTGAAAGTGCACTGGAAGTGCAGTCGCTGTAGATCTGAGGGGGGCATGCAAGGAAAATTAAAAACATAATTTTAGCTTGCACATGACTGGATGATAAAATCAGCAGAGCTTCCCCTCATTTCATATCTTCCCCTCAGATCTACACCGACTGCACTTCCAACTGCACTTGTAGTGCAAAGTGGATTTGCCTTTCGTAAATAACCCCCAGTAACTTCTTTGTCAACTGACAGGTCAGTCGTGTGTGTTATAGAATGTAGTGCTTGCCATGTTCAGTGTGTTGGTTGGGCTATTCGTTCTCTGAGGGTTAGTATATCAGAAGACTTTAATGATACCAATAATTTAAACACTAAAAATATGTTGAATGTATCACTATAGGGAAGTACACAAAGAGAATCTTGACTCATTTTCTTTCTTTGGCTTGGTAAGGAACCTGTGAGAGAGGGCAATACACATTGCATCTTCCTTCAACGTGAGGTGTGGTAGATCCAAACACTCAATACTAGAGCTCCGCATGGTTTAAACGACAGAATGGATGTTAATCTTTTCCTGGAATGATGAACAATATTTAAATGACTACTACTACTACTTTAAATGTTTATATGTTTTTCTAATATGCAACGCTCACATAAGTTATAAAAACTAGAGTTTCTCTTTATAATGCTTATATTACATGTGGGTGTTCTATGATCTGTTTTATCCTTCTATGCCTTCTATGTTATTTTCTCTATGTGATACTAATCATTCTAATTGTTTGTAATTATGATAATGCTAATCATTCTAATTGTTTGTAATTATGATAAAGCTGCCCCTATGTTTAGTAGGCTGTGTCACTATATATATATATATATATATATATATATATATATATATATATATATATATATATGCTAGAGTAGGCAGTTAGGATTAATGTTAGGTTAAATTGCCAGTGTTTTACCCTGTTGGTGTAAGCTGGTTGGTTAATGTGGTTGGGAGGTTTGTTAGGCCACCTACACTCTGCCCTGTAAGATTTCCATCACTTTCCCTGAAATGTTCTGGAAAGTGAGTGGACTGAAGGAGAAGAGTGGCAGGTAGTTTTGGAGACCCTTCTGAACCAATCATTGTTTTTGCTTGGGCAGAGGCGGGACTACTATAAAAGTGAAGGTCACATGCTTCTAAGAGGTTCTAGATTTGGAGGAGAAGAAGACAGCATGTAGGGGCTGGTGCAGCTCAGGCGCTCTCCCCTCTGGGGAGGGGAACGTGCCATGCAGAGAGGAGAGATGGATGAGACATCAGGAGGAAGCTGCTATTACTAACAGGAGGAAGTTGCTATTACTGACAGGAGGAAGACTGGGAGAGGACCCTCTATGGCAAGCATGGACGGATGCTCAGGAGTACAAGTGAGTGAAAACCCAGGGAAACAGTGCTTTTAAGAGACTTAAAGGGTGTTAAAGTGCGGGTCATGGAGGAGGAAGTGCAGATCTTCGGCCTTAGAGAACCAATACCTCGCAAACAGCATTGGAGTGCAGGTCAATAAAGATGTCTGTGCAAGGAGTTGGGCCTTAAAGAATTAATACCCTGGAGAAATCCAACCAGTCAGCCAAGAGGACTATATTCAGAGTATCGTTCTTTGGGTATACTTGGAAGTGCTGTACAGTTGGGAAGTAGCAACAAACAGGAGGAAGGAAAGCTGCAAAGTGTAACTGGAAGCAAGTGCAGGTTAAGACTTATTCAGATCTGGACTATGTATTCTCAGGACTCACTTCAATTAATACTGAATCTGTAAGAGTTTTTCAGAGTGACTCTGTATCACAGTACTGCAATAAGTGCCAGAGAAGAATAAAGTTCAATGTTCAATCGTTCTGGACTGTCTGCTGTGTCAATTTGTGCAGGGAAGGGGGTAATGGAATCACACTGGCGAAAAGGAATGAACTACCCTGCAGCTCCTACGGGGGTGCGCTACATACAGTCAGGTCTATAAATATTGGGACATCGACACAATTCTAATATTTTTGGCTCACCACCACAATGGATTTGAAATAAAACGAACAAGAGGTGCTTTAACTCAGCTTTAATTTGATGGTATTTACATCCAAATCAGGTTAACGGTGTAGTACAACAGTTTGTATATGTGCGTCCCACTTTTTAGGGGACCAAAAGTAATGGGACAGATTAACAATCATCCATCAAACTTTCACTTTTTAATACTTGGTTGCAAATTCTTTGCAGTCAATTACAGCCTGAAGTATGGAACGCATAGACATCACCAGACATTGGGTTTCATCCCTGGTGATGCTCTGCCAGGCCTCTACTGCAACTGTCTTCAGTTCCTGCTTGTTCTTGGAGCATTTTCCCTTCAGTTATGTCTTCAGCAAGTGAAATGCATGCTCAATCGGATTCAGGTCAGGTGATTGACTTGGCCATTGCATAACATTCCACTTCTTCCCCTTAAAAAACTCTGTGGTTGCTTTTGCAGTATGCTTCGGGTCATTGTCCATCTGCACTGTGAAGCGCCGTCCAATGAGTTCTGAAGCATTTTGCTGAATATGAGCAGATATTGCCCGAAACAATTCAGAATTCATCCTGCTGCTTTTGTCAGCAGTCACATCATCAATAAATACAAGAGAACCAGTTCCATTGGCAGCCATACATGCCCACGCCATGACACTACCACCACCATGCTTCACTGATGAGGTGGTATGCTTTGGATCATGAGCAGTTCCTTTCCTTCTCCATACTCTTCCCATCACTCAGGTACAAGTTGATCTTGGTCTCATCTGTCCATAGGATGTTGTTCCAGAACTGTGAAGGCTTTTTTAGATGTTGTTTGGCAAACTCTAATCTGGCCTTCCTGATTTTGAGGCTCACCAATAGTTTATATCTTGCGGTGAACCCTCTGTATTCACTCTGGTGAAGTCTTCTCTTGATTGTTGACTTTGCCACACATAGACCTACCTCCTGGAGAGTGTTCTTGATCTGGCCAACTGTTGTGAAGGGCGTTTTCTTCACCAGGGAAAGAATTCTTCGGTCATCCACCACAGTTGTTTTCCGTGGTCTTCCGGGTCTTTTGGTGATGCTGAGCTCACCGGTGCATTCTTTTATTTTTAAGGATGTTCCAAACAGTTGATTTGGCCGCGCCTAATGTTTTTGCTATTTCTCTGATGGGTTTGTTTTGTTTTTTCAGCCTAATGATGGCTTGCTTAACTGATAGTGACAGCTCTTTGGATCTCATATTGAAAGTTGACAGCAACAGATTCCAAATGCAAATAGCACACTTGAAATTAACTCTGGACCTTTTATCTGCTCCTTGTAAATGAGATAATGAGGGAATAACACACACCTGGCCATGGAACAGCTGAGCAGCTAATTGTTGCATTACTTTTTTTTTTGCATTACTTTTGGTCCCTTAAAAAGTGGGAGGCACATATACAAACTGTTGTAATTGCTACACCATTCACCTGATTTGGATGTAAATACCCTCAAATTAAAGCTGAAAGTCTGCAGTTAAAGCACATCTTGTTTGTTTCATTTCAAATCCATTGTGGTGGTGTATAGAGCCAAAAAGATTAGAATTGTGTCGATGTCCCAATATTTCTGGACCTGACTGTATATATTGGATTTTCACACATAGAAGCAACTGAATTGCCGGCTAACATCATTATAAAAATCTTGTACAAATACCTCCTACCTGCTTCTGTTCTGCAGATACTGATTTAAAGAAAAGCTTCAGTCTCCTGTGTAAAAATTAAAAGTCAGCACGTCACTGGGGAACCGCACAGGAAACCATAAGCCGGCTGTGGCTTCCAGTCCTAATCGGAATCGCCTGTACGGCAGTAACTACACAAGCGAGGAGTCTCTTTTTTTGTCTGCAGTGCCAGGCTAACATGGAGCGCAGCTCCTAGCTGAAGTTTCCTGGGGTAGAGAGTAATCAGAAGGACGACTGCTATCATTAGCGTGGTGAGAGTATCTTTAACTCATCTCATATATATATATATATATATATATATATATATATATATATATATATACATACATATATATATATATATATATATATATATATATATATATATACATACATATACATACATGGACACACTCAGCCTGTTCCCGTATTACCTCCCCTGCAGACATCTCTAGGAGACATACCTGCAGTGTTAATGTTTATGTTATATATCCGGAAACTACTAATTTCAAGCCAAGCTTCACTTTATTGTCTGGTTTACCTAGTGCAATCCTGTCCGGTCACTAGTTTGACACTTTGAGGGTCGTTGTAACTATTTCAGAAGGACTTTTGATTCAACCGCCTCAACTATAGTTAGGACAGCTATTCACTCACTCATCCACCCAATGTACTCCATGCATACCACATGACAGAGCACACCTAGTGAACAGGAGTTCCCCTCTATATAGACTGCATTATCTAATGCGAATACGAATCCTCCAGTTTGTTTTTGTTTTTCGCTATAAACAGATATGCTGTTTTACAACTAGTGCTTGCAAGTGGTGATTGTGGCGTGTATGAGGTATGCGCAGCTGCGGTTCACCATGTTTTCAATTTATTCGACAACGTTGTCTTATTTTTAACCATTCTGTGTTACACAGTCAATCTGTGCCCCTCTCTTTTTTCTAAAGTATTTGTTGTGAATTTCTAAATTAATAAAGCTTGTTTGTATCATTCATAGTGTTCTGTATTTGCCCCCTTAGAAGAACTTTATTCTCCTATTCTTTGTTGTATTCCCATAGGGCAATCAGAACTGCGCCCAGGGCCGGACTGGGAATGAAAACCAGCCCTGGAAAAAATGTCATACCAGCCCCATAGCATTATTATACCAGCCCAACAGCATAACGTCATTATTTTCTTGTTCATAAAATGGAAAACCATGCATTTTAAAGCACATTTAAAGAGTGCATTATATATAGATAAGACACATATAAAAGCACATAGGGCTCTGTGATTGGCCCTTCTGATCACATGACGGCTGTGTGGAATCACAGCCATCATGTGATGTAAATAGAGAGCCGTTTTCTAGGCAATTGGCTCTCCTCTCCTCACACGGAAGTTGTCAGAGAGGAGAGCGGATCTCTGCAGCCGGCCAGTGATCAGTGAGAATGAGCTGTTTTTTACAGCTTTTTACACATTGATCACCAGCCTACTGTCCCCACATATGTCCCAAAACAAGGTAAACACACAAAGTCCCCAAAACACTGTCCCCACACACATGTCCCCACACAGTAAAAAAACCTGTCCCCCACATATGTAGCAGTAAAATCATATGTCCCAATGATCATCTGCACACATATGTCCGTGATCACATCTGTGCATGATCATCTGCATACATATGTCCGTGATCACATCTGTGCATGATCATCTGCGTACATATGTCCGTGATCACACAAACCAATTATTATTTATTTATTTTATTTCAGGTACTTATATAGCGCCGTCAATTTACGCAGCGCTTTACATATACATTGTACATTCACATCAGTCCCTACCCTCAAGGAACTTACAATCTAAGGTCCCTAACTCACATTCATACATACTAGGGACAATTTATACAGGATCTAATTAACCTACCAGCATGTCTTTGGAGTGTGAGAGGAAACCGAAGTACCCGGAGGAAACCCACGCAGGCACAGGGAGAACATGCAAACTCCAAGCAGGTAGTGTCGTGGTTGGGATTCGAACCAGTGACCCTTCTTACTGCTAGGCGAGAGTGCTACCACTACACCACTGTGCCGCCCCCATACACTTAACATGATTTTTTTACCAAAGACATGTAGCAGAATACATTTTGGCTTACATTTATGACAAAATTAGATTTTATTGGATTTCTTTTAAAATAGAAAGAAGAAAATATTGTTTTTTTTTCCAAATGTCCACTCTTTTTTTCCGCTTATATCGCAAAAAATAAAAAACGTGAATAAATACCACCAAAAGAAAGCTCTATTTGTGTGAACAGCGTTGTATGACCGCGCAATTGTCATTGAAAGTGTGACAGCGCTGAAAGCTGAAAATTGGCCTGGGAAGGAAGGGGGTGAAAGTGCCCAGTAATACACACAAAAAATAAAACAAATTGCCTGCACACCACTCTGTCCCTTAATGCCCACCTCCTTTTTATAGGGCACACAGTGTATAGGAATGTATAATATAAAACATGGTGGGATTTCCCCACCCAGGGGAAATACAACTGGGCAGTGGCGGTGCGTCCATTGCACCTGTCAATCTTCAATAGACAGATTCATGCATTGCATGAATCTATCTATTGTCGCTGCTGCCGCCCCCTATTCAGGTGTTCGGCACCCTTGTTGGGCATCGGCATGTGAATTACAGCGGCGGGGGTGTTTTTAGAAGTGCCTGATTAGAGCCGTCAGCTCTAATAGGCTTCCAAATTGGTAAACAGCGGGCACACTGCTGTGCGTTCGCTGCTTACACAGTGCTGTGTTAGGAAATCAAATAAATCGCTTCCCTAACACTGACCCGCCTCTCAGCCAATCATGTGCACTGGATTTGGTTACCTGTCACCGGTTTGGCTGAAGCGTCAGGCGCTGTGATTGGATGCCTATCGGAGGGAGCGTGGAGCAACGCACTGACCTGAGACAGGTAAGTGCCGGGCGGGGGGGACACTGGCAGGATTTAATGGGCAAACTGGTGGCAATTGATGGGGCAAACTGGCGGCAATTGATGGTTACAGTGGCTGCGTTTGATGGGCACAGTGGCTGCGTTTGATGGGCACAGTGGCAGGAATTTATGGGTACAGTGGCTGCGTTTGATGGTACAGTGGCTGCATTTGATGGTACAGTGGCTGCATTTGATGGTACAGTGGCTGCGTTTGATGGGCACAGTGGCTGTGTTTAATGGGCACAGTGGTGGCAATTTATGGGTACAGTGGCTGCGTTTGATGGGCACAGTGGCAGCGTTTAATGGGCACAGTGGTGGCAATTTATGGGTGCAGTGGCTGCGTTTGATGGTACAGTGGCTGCTTTGATGGGCACAGTGGCAGCGTTTAATGGGCACAGTGGTGGCAATTTATGGGTACAGTGGCTGCGTTTGATGGGCACAGTGGCTGCAATTGATGGGTACAGTGGCTGCGTTTAATGGGCACAGTAGCTGCGTTTGATGGTACAGTGGCTGTGTTTAATGGGCACAGTGGTGGCAATTTATGGGTACAGTGGCTGCGTTTGATGATACAGTGGCAGCGTTTAATGGGCACAGTGGTGGCAATTTATGGGTGCAGTGGCTGCGTTTGATGGTACAGTGGCTGCGTTTGATGGTACAGTGGCAGCGTTTAATGGGCACAGTGGTGGCAATTTATGGGTATAGTGGCTGCGTTTGATGGTACAGTGGCTGCGTTTGATGGGCACAGTGGCTGTGTTTAATGGGCACAGTGGTGGCAATTTATGGGTACAGTGGCTGCGTTTGATGGTACAGTGGATGCGTTTGATGGGCACAGTGGCTGCAATTGATGGGTACAGTGGCTGCGTTTGATGGTACAGTGGCTGCGTTTGATGGTACAGTGGCAGCGTTTAATGGGCACAGTGGTAGCAATTTATGGGTACAGTGGCAGCATTTGGGCACAGTGACTGTGTTTAATGGGCACAGTGGTGGCAATTTATGGGTACAGTGGCTGCGTTTGATGGTACAGTGGCTGCGTTTGATGGTACAGTGGCTGCGTTTGATGGGCACAGTGGTAGCGTTTAATGGGCACAGTGGTGGCAATTTATGGGTACAGTGGCTGCGTTTGATGGTACAGTGGCTGCGTTTGATGGGCACAGTGGCTGTGTTTAATGGGCACAGTGGTGGCAATTTATGGGTACAGTGGCTGCGTTTGATGGTACAGTGGCAGCGTTTGATGGTACAGTGGCAGCGTTTAACCGGTTCAATACAGGGCAATTTCACCCCCTTCCTTCCCAGGCCAATTTTTAGTTTTCAGCGCTGTTGCACTTTAAACGTCAATTGCGCGGTCGTGCGACGTTGTACCCAAAAAAAATTGACGTCCTTTTTTCACCACAAATAGAGCTTTCTTTTGGTGGTATTTGATCGCCTCTGCGCTATAAACAAAAGAAGAGCGACAATTTTGAAAAAAACACAATATTTTTTACTTTTTGCTATAATAAATATCCCAATTTTTAAAAAAAAAAACAAATTTTTTCCTCCGTTTCGGCCGATACGTATTCTTCTACATATTTTTGGTAAAAAAAATCGCAATAAGCGTATATTGATTGGTTTGCGCAAAAGTTATAGCGTCTACAAAATACGGGATAGATTTATGGCATTTTTAAAAAAAATATATTTATTTATTTTTTTAGCGGCGATCGCGATTTTTTTTCGTGACTGCGACATTATGGCGGACACATCGGACACTTTTGACACATTTTTGGGACCAATCACATTTATACAGCGATCAATGCTATAAAATTGCATTGATTACTGTGTAAATGTGACAGGCAGTGAAGGGGTTAACCACTAGGGGGCGGGGAGGGGTTAAGTATGTTTCCTAGGGAGTGATTACTAACTGTAGGGGGAGGGGACGCTCAAGGGGAGGAGACCGATCAGTGTTCCTCCGTTCTGGGAACACAGATCGCTCTCCTCAGAGCTGACAGGCTGCGGATCTGTGTGTTTACACACACAGATCCACATGCCGGCCCGGTTAACGGGCAATCGCGGGTGCCCGGCGGACATCGCGGCCGCCGGGCACACGCACCGGGTCCCGAGCAACGCGGCGGGCGCACGCGCGCCCCCTAGACGGCCGGGAATCCCAGGACGTCATATGACGCCCACCCAGGATGGGAGATCCCATCTGTGGACGTCATATGACTATGGGCGGGTAGGGAAGTGGTTAATGGGCACAGTGGCTGCAATTGATGGGTACAGTGGCTGCATTTGATGGTACAGTGGCTGCATTTGATGGTACAGTGGCTGCGTTTGATGGTACAGTGGCAGCGTTTAATGGGCACAGTGGTGGCAATTTATGGGTACAGTGGCTGCAGAGAGAGAGAGAGAGATTTTAATACCTTGTGCTGTAGCACCGCACGGGACGAGGCAAAATGGAGCAGCGCGGCGTTCTCCTGCTCCTCCCCCACAGGCACACAGACAGAGCGAGGCATGATGAGTGTGGTGGGTGGAGCGCCGGCGCCCGAACGGAGGAGACAGTGAGTGACACAGGCAGCCATGGCATAGTGCAGCAGCGGCGGCCACCGCTGCTGATCTTTAGGTCAGGACACAGGCAGTGAGCGGCCCCCCCGGAGACACACACAGACAGTGAGTGACACACAGTCATGGCATAGTGCAGCAGCGGCGGCCGCCGCTGCTGCTCTTTAAATTGCTGATGCTGACACAGGCACTGTGAGCGGCCCCAGCGGTACTTTGTGATATTTCCCGGTATCCCGGTAGGCCAGTCCGGCCCTGACTGCGCCCCATGGGTATTCATGTGGATGAGGTTTGTATACTAATTAGTGATTTTGGAACTGTCTCCCATAATCATTACCATTACTGACATGGTTGATCCAGGCAATTACCCCCCCCCTTTTTAAAAAAATTAAAAGTCAGCAGCTACAAAAACTGTAGCTGCTGACTTTAATAAACAGTCACTCACCTGTCCCATGATCCAGCAGTGTGCTCACCCAAGCCGTTTTCATCTCCTGTTATCTGTCCCCAGCACCGGCATGTTAACTTTGGGCACCCAGCTGTGACAGCATGCTGCTTCAAAGCTGGGTGCCCACTGCACATGTGCAAGTCGTGCTGCGCATTGTGAATATTCCTGTAGTCTTCTGAAAACTGTCACAAGTTCCAGAAGACTGCAGGGAGGGAGGGGGTAAGAGTACTGTCAAAATCAGGTACCCACACCCCAAAAGTGCAATTTCTTTACCAGGAGTGGGGGAGGAGGTCTTAAAGTAGGGTGACCAGACGTCCCCGGATTGCAGGGGCAGCACCGGGTGCCATACATTGGGGGGTGTCAGTGGTGTCGTCATGGGGGTGCGATCCACACCCGAATGACACCCGCCAAAGGCGACACCATCCCAAACGTGGTGAGAGGGCTGAACCCTATGGCATTTTTTTTCAGCTGAGTCGGGACACCCCCGGCGCCACAGGCGCACTAGCCTGGTCTCGTCTGTCACTGACTTTTCCTCCTGTTCCTCCCACCACTGCTGTGGGCCAGACATGTGTCATTATGTTCCACCTGGGTGGCACGGATGCTGCTGTTCACAGTGTCCACAGTCCTCCCTAGCTGCCGCCCGGGTGTTTCTGATGCTGAACCAGACACCCGAGCCGAGGTGTCTGAGCCAAAGTGAGCTGGTAACAAGGGGGTGTGGGTTGGCAGCCATGGTGTCCACCACCCAGTCACCTGAGCTGGTGTGAGAAGAGGCCAGAGGGGTGTTTGTGTCTGCCCTGTCACCCTGAGTTGGTCTGATAATGGGGAAGGGGGAGGTTGCTGTGTCCATAACCACCCAGGTATAGCTGATCTGCTAAAGGGGGGTTTGCTAAAGGGGGGTTAGCTGATCTGCTAAAGGTATAGAAGGTGAGGTCAGGAGGTCACAGCAGCATCTTGCCATCTTCCCTGCAGCCATTGTCACTGGCTGCCATGGATGAATAGCATTGGCTGTTATTACACAGAGCGGGAGGGGAAGTTCCTCCTCCCCGGGTCTCCCATCCCACCGAGCCACCAGCCAGCTGGCCGGAGATCTGAACAAAGCCGAACTCGGCTTTGTTCAGGTCTCCAATGTAGAAACCCGGAAGCGGTATCATGGCGTCACTTCTGGTTTACTCTGCAGACAACGACTGCATTGGATGGGCACTGGTGAGGCTGCATTGGATGGGTACTGGTGAGGCTGTATTGCTGGGCACTGGTGAGGCTGCATTGGATGGGCACTGGTGAGGCTGCATTGCTGGGCACTGGTCAGGCTGCATTGGATGGCCACTGGTCAGGCTGCATTGGATGGCCACTGGTCAGGCTGCATTGGATGGCCACTGGTCAGGCTGCATTGGATGGCCACTGGTCAGGATGCATTGGATGGGCACTGGTGAGGCTGCACAGATGGGCACTGGTAAAGGCTGCATTAAAGGACAGTGGTCAGGCTGCATTAATGGGCACTGGTGAGGCCGCATAGATGGGCACTGGTGAGGCTGCATTGAAGGACACTGGTCAGGCTGCATTAATGGGCACTGGTGAGGCCACATAGATGGGCACTGGTGAGGCTGCGCTGATTGGCACTGGTGAGGCTGCATTGATGGGCACTGGTGAGGCTGCATTGGTTGGGCGCTGGTGAGGCTGCATTGGTTGGGCGCTGGTGAGGCTGCATAGGTAGGGTCTGGTGAAGCTGCATAGGTGGGCACTGGTGAGGTTGCATAGGATGGGCACTGGTGGGGCTGCATTGCTGGGCACTGGTGAGGCTGCATTGATGGCAACTGGTCAGGCTGCATTTGATGGCAACTGGTCAGGCTGCATTGATGTGCACTGTTGAGGCTGCATAGCAGAGCACAGCTGAGCCCTGCAATTTTTTATGTAGCGCACTGCTAAGCTCTGCATTCTTTATGTAGCGCACTCCTCATCCCTGCATTCTTCATGTAGCACACTCCTGAGCCCTGCATTCTATATGTAGCACACTCATGTTTCCTGCATTCTTTATCTAGTGCACTCCTGAGCCCTGCATTCTTTATGTAGCGCACTCCTGAGCCCTGCATTCTTTATGTAGCACACTCCTGAGCTCTGAATTCTTTATGTAGCGCACTCCTGAGCCCTGCATTCTTTATGTAGTGCACTGCTGAGCTCTGCATTCTTTATGTAGCGCACTCCTGAGCCTTGCATTCTTTATGTAGCGCACTGCTAAGCCCTGCATTCTTTATGTAGCGCACTCCTGATCCTTGCATTCTTTATGTAGCGCACTCCTGAACCTTGCATTCTTTATGTTGCGCACTCCTGAGCCCTGCATTCTTTATGTAGTGCACTCCGGAGATCTGCATCCTTTATGTAGCGCACTCCTGATCCCTGCATTCTTTATGTAGCGCACTCCTGAACTCTGCACTCTGTTATTCCTCCTCTTATCTTCATAACATTTGATAGTCATAGCTCAAAAAATTCTAAGAAGTATCTTATTTTTTTATCTCATGGACAAAATGTGAGAAATAACGTATATCATACCATAAACACAAAGCACATACACTGCATATATAATTTGAGGAAAATATGCTTATAAAATAGTTTATCATTTGCCAATAAAAAAAAAATATGTCCCCGGATTTCATTTTAAAAATCTGGTCCCTTTTTTTTAAAATGAAACTTCCCCTTTTGGGTGGAGCTCCGCTTTAAAAAGAATTCTAGTGCAGTTGTTTAAACCTTTCAAAATGAGCACTAAATTGTAAGTTTTGCCTTTACTATAATGATAATATAATAAAATTACTATCCCAATCATTGTGAAAAAACACTGCATTTCTTACATTGTGCAGCTATTAAAGCTAAACGCCATTCAGTTAATAAAAACACTTGTATAAAACATTTATTTTAAACTTAAGTAGTAGAAATACCTTATTTTGACTGAATATCAGGCTCTTGTAACTCTTTGTCAAGCAGCATTCATGTTGGAAGAGGGATGGGCAAGGATTTTGCTGTTGTGACTACTTCACTGGCCAATCAAAGGTTGGGGGCAGGGATTTGACTTAGCAACATTAATTAACTGCAGCAAAGAAAAGGTAGTTTGCCAGGTTGACTGAATTTTGGGTAGGACATCCAAAAGAAATGTGGCAATGGATGACCCGTTCTGTCTGTTGTCTTGTTGCTGGTCTATAGGAGATTTTTTACCAAGCTATCCAAGAAGTGGCAGTAATAGGTTGGCATGGTTCTCAACTACAAAAAAAGTATATGGAGGAACGTCCCAAACACTTATTTGTAAAAAAACAATTAATCCTAACTGCCTACTCTAGCACACACCTATATGTATATATACATATATATATACAGTGGGGACGGAAAGTATTCAGACCCCCTTAAATTTTTCACTCTTTGTTATATTGCAGCCATTTGCTAAAATCATTTAAGTTCATTTTTTTCCTCATTAATGTACACACAGCACCCCATATTGACAGAAAAACACAGAATTGTTGACATTTTTGCAGATTTATTAAAAAAGAAAAACTGAAATATCACATGGTCCTAAGTATTCAGACCCTTTGCTCAGTATTTAGTAGAAGCACCCTTTTGATCTAATACAGCCATGAGTCTTTTTGGGAAAGATGCAACAAGTTTTTCACACCTGGATTTGGGGGTCTTCTGCCATTCCTCCTTGCAGATCCTCTCCAGTTCTGTCAGGTTGGATAGTAAATGTTGGTAAACGTAGTCAGGGCTCTGGCTGGGCCATTCAAGAACAGTCACAGAGTTGTTGTGAAGCCACTCCTTCGTTATTTTAGCTGTGTGCTTAGGGTCATTGTCTTGTTGGAAGGTAAAACTTCGGCCCAGTCTGAGGTCCTGAGCACTCTGGAGAAGGTTTTCATCCAGGATATCCCTGTACTTGGCCGCATTTATCTTTCCCTCGATTGCAACCAGTTGTCCTGTCCCTGCAGCTGAAAAACAACCCCCACAGCATGATGCTGCCACCACCATGCTTCACTATTGGGACTGTATTGGACAGGTGATGAGCAGTGCCTGGTTTTCTCCACACATATCGCTTAAAATTAAGGCCAAAAAGTTCTATCTTGGCCTCATCAGATGAGAGAATCTTATATCTCACCATCCTGTCCTTCAGGTGTTTTTTTAGCAAACTCCATGTGGGCTTTCATGTGTCTTGCACTGAGGAGAGGCTTCCGTCGGGTCACTCTGCCATAAAGCCTCGACTGGTGGAGGGCTGCAGTGATGGTTGACTTTCTACAACTTTCTCCCATCTCCCGACTGCATCTCTGGAGCTCAGCCACAGTGATCTTTGGGTTCTTCTTTACCTCTCTCACCAAGGCTCTTCTCCCCCGATAGCTCAGCTTGGCCGGACGGCCAGCTCTAGGAAGGGTTCTAGTCATCCCAAACATCTTCCATTTAAAGATTATGCAGGCCACTGTGCTCTTAGGAACCTTAAGTGCAGCAGAATTTTTTTGTAACCTTGGCCAGATCTGTGCCTTGCCACAATTCTGACTCTGAGCTCTTCAGGCAGTTCCTTTGACCTCATGATTCTCATTTGCTCTGGCGTGCACTGTGAGCTGTAAGGTCTTATATAGACAGGTGTGTGGCTTTCCTAATCAAGTCCAATCAGTATAATCAAACACAGCTGGACTCAAATGAAGGTGTAGAACCATCTCAAGGATGATCAGAAGAAATGGACAGCACCTGAGTTAAATATATGAGTGTCACAGCAAAGGGTCTGAATACTTAGGACCGTGTGATATTTCAGTTTTTCTTTTTTTATAAATCTGCAAAAATGTCAACAATTCTGTGTTTTTCTGTCAATATGGGGTGCTGTGTGTACATTAATGAGGAAAAAAATGAACTTAAATGATTTTAGCAAATGGCTGCAATATAACAAAGAGTGAAAAATTTAAGGGGGTCTGAATACTTTCCGTCCCCACTGTGTGTATATATATATATATATATATATATATATATATATATATTATAAATCACATTTAGTAACAGCCAACAACACATTTCAAGCGATCAAAGAGTCCTTCTTCATCACAGCTTGAATATTGCATGCAAAGTTTATACTGGACTAAGGGATATTGAGTATTCACAGACAGTAGTGTGGCAAGGTAAAATAATCTCTTCCAAAAGCTGTTTAGGGCAACCTGTTATTAAATTTGATTTATAATAAAATAATTTTAAAGTGTTACTAAACTCACAACAGTAAAATCAGTCTGTATATGCAGTAAAGCATGCTTGTTATACTCACTGTGGAACCTAAGGGGTTAATTCTGCACATTATGTAAAAAAGGCTGTTTGATCCTGTCTTCTCTGATCCTCCCCTACAGTCTCCAATCAATCTTCTGATAGTACAGAGCCTTGTGGGCAATCTTTTTTCTTCTTCTTGAGAGGGTGCATGTGATCAGCACAGGGCCAATCAGCACTGTCCAGACAGAGGGTCAAGGGTATTGCAGCCTCATAGGACAGTCAGAGGAGGATGAAAACTCCTCCTACAAGCTTTAATCAGACACTGATAGAAGTCACAAGACTGCTATATGCTGCTGATCAGAACAGGTATTTAGCAGTTTATATTTACTAAAATAATTGCATTTACATGTTCTGTGTACTGTGGGAGACTAGATACAGTGAATGCAGGGTCCTAGGTTTAGTAACACTTTAAGGACTTTACAATCAAGCCTCTGAAAATGTCCTACTTACACATCAGTTTGTATTGTTGAGTAGGGCTGTGTAAATGTCTGGATTGAATTGACAAAAATACAAATTATTTGTAAGACAACTTTTTAATATTGTATATACTTGTTGCTCTTTTCCTGGAGTTCAGACCATGAATAAAACTATCCATCTATTCCTCTTTAAATAGCTCTCTATCTACCATCTTTTTGTCTCTTTTATTTAGTCATTGGTTTTTTGGTCAGGTTCTGCTCAAATAAATCCCATTTTATTTGCTATTGAGCAAAAACATTTTGCTCAATAACATGCAGGTTTGTAATCATATTAATATGTCCAGTGATGTCAAATATTAATTACATTTGCTAATATTTAGAGACTGTACATGACTTTCTGAGGCTGTCCATCACTGATGACCAATTGCAGCCTGATAAATAGTTTTATTTTTTCATAGACATTCCAAATAATATGAACAACACGAGAAACAACTAGAACAATATTTTAAGAGACAATTTTTCAAGACGCGTTGTGCTGTAGATCATAAGATTAGTGTCGAAGGAGGTTGACAGAAGGTAATGAAAAATCACGTGTCTCCTTTAAAACCAACATATTCATAGGAACTGTTTGCATTTATTAACTAAAATGATGACTTGAGTCATTTCCCTAACAAATGGTAAGGTCATATCTGGGTTAATTAAGCTTTGCATCCCGGCAGAAATCTTACAAATATCTTATTACATTAATTAGTTACAATGTTTCTGATAACCTATTTGCATATAAACAAAATTGCTGTGCAGAGATAAGAGATACATTGACAGTGTGTAGTGCATAGATATGTGTGACCACCAACCTCAGTTTTCTTGGCGAGCTATGAATATCATGACAAGTATGGTAAAATTTAGACAGGATGGCATCTTAGAGGTGATTGCACTGTGCGTCTGTTTCCCTCATTATTTTCCCCATATACGCTAGAATTAAAAGGTGAATTAGGCGTAGAATAATGTTTATTTTCATCTTCAAATTACTCTAAGATCAAGGCAAATATATACATTTACATCCATTAATTGTGACAAACTTAGTCGTTTGTGTAATGAGCTGAGTTTGCCCAGGAAAAACCTCCTTAGTTAAGATATTAAAGCAGAATTAGCATAAATGTGCAATCTCTAATATGTCATATGAAACTAAACAAGTCATTTCAGCCTATTTATTTAGAGAAATGTGGCAATTAATATAGCTGTATATGGTGCTTCCTCTGTCTAAGCATGGTGTTGTCCAGAAGAAAACCATTAATTATCGAGTAGGTCGTTTTTTGAGCAGTTAAATCACCTGCAAGTCTGTGACGACTGCCGCTTGTAAGTACATAATTTGTCATTTTTCAGAAAAGTTTCTGGCTTGTTTACTTTTACATATTATCTATATGCATTTGAGGGCTGCTACGAACTAGAAATCTAGTATAATTATGTTAACAAGCATTTAAACTTTGATATAGGTGTCACAACTTGTACATACTTGATGTATTTGTTACTACAGTTAGTAGCACTAGCAAATGTGTGCCTGCTTATATAAAAGGGGTAGAATTCAGTAGTATCCATGGTACAAATAACTTCTGCTTGCCAATATTGGGCAGCACAGTGGTGTAGTGAGTAGCACTCTCACCTAGCAGTAAGAAGGGTCGCTGGTTCAAATCCCAACCACGACGCTACCTGCCTGGAGTTTGTATGTTCTCCCTGTGCCTGTGTGGGTTTCCTCCGGGTACTCTGGTTTCCTCCCACACTCCAAAGACATGCTGGTAGGTTAATTGGCTTCTGTCCAAAATTGGTCCTAGTATATGAATGTTAGGGACCTTGGATTGTGGGCTTCTTGAGGGTAGGGACCGATGTGAGTGTGCGATATATGTGTGGAGCTCTGCGTAAAATTGACAGTGCTATATGGGTACCCTAAATAAAAATATAGGGACAATTGTAGACACGCACCCACACTCGCTCAGGTTGAACTCGATGGACTGGTGTCTTTATTCAACCTTACTAACTATGAATATGTCAGTGATTATTAATGCTTTAGAGCAGCCTTTTTCAACCAAGGTGCCTTGAGGTTTCTTTAGGGGTGGCTTGGCAAAATGCCTAAAAATTGATCAAAAATAGTTTACAAGTGAGCAGGTGGATTAAACCTGCCTTTTAGTTACACAAAGCCCTGGGTTTTCATTATGCCCCATTATGACTTTCTAGACACTGGCATCCCAACAACCAATGATGTCATCAGTTGATAAGGAAGACATCTGTCCTCGCCTCAACATCCTTGTTTGACACTTCTGTGCCCCCTCTACCTCAACACTGGGGTCATATTAGCTGATTGATGGCGAGAAACTGAGAAAGAAGAGAAACATTGGAATACTAGTCAGTACCAGTGTGCAAAAGTGTTTTTGCTTTGGAAGATTAAATCACCTCTAACTCTGAGTGTCCTAAGTTTGGATGCTGCTGCATTGTGTAAAACTATTAGAATAGTTTATTACATTTTAGAATGGGGTGCCTCAAGACTGTCCATAATTTCAAAGGGTGCCTTAAGATTGTCTATAATTTTGAAGGGTGCCTTGAGTGAAAAAAGGTTGAGAAACACTGCTATAGAGTATATAATATAGGGCACAGTATTTAGAGTGAAATAATGTGGAGTATGTAATGTAGTACACAGCATTCAGAACAAGGCAGTCTTGAGTATGTTATGTACAGATCTAGGCAGGTGAATCGTAGACGCTGCTGTACTCAAGGAGTGATGGTACTGGGTGAGCTGCATGAGGAAGTGATACAATGACCCTACCATTGCTAAATCACTTTTCCCTGAGATGTACTGGGTATCTTGGGACACAGGAAGACTATAAATAGTTTTTACTACATAATATAAGGGTTATATAGTGGTAAGTTGTAGGTAGGGGGAGGATCCCCATTTATAGAGACACAGTAAGGGCTCCGGTGTTGCCTAACCCCTTGTCAGGGCTGGGCTCAGCCCTTCCTTCTCAAAACTGGTCGCTCAGCTGTCAGCTAATTGCCAGCTCATATCTCTCCACAGTGACTCACCTGTTGATGATATCCTGCTCGTCAGTCCTGCCTACTTAAGCCGTCCAGTCCAGATGAAGATCTCTGCCTTCGCCTTGGTCACATCTCTAGAGATGCTCTCCTGTGTTCCTGTTAAAGACTTGCTTGGCTGACATTCCTTCTGTCTCCAGATCCTGTTTGCTGTTCTACTACGCTCATCTCTGGCTCCCTGATGTTGTGGCTTATCTGACTATCCGTTCCGGTTCCTGAACTCTGGCCATGTTTTGACTACGTTTACTCTGTTTACCTTTTTTTAGTATTATTAAACAAGTGTGATTTAACTGTACTTCTGTCTCAGTCTGATTAATGGTTTCTGACACCCCTGCAGTCTGAGCAGGTGGAGGACCCAGAGAAGTGAAAAACCATGGAAGTAGAGCAAAGTGCGAGTGCATTGCCAGGTACCGTATTCCCTGGAAGAAGAATTTTCCAAGGGCTTACCGATGCACTGAAAACCTTAACGGGATCTGTGAGAAATGCCAAGTGAAACACAGTATTTTAAGGAACTGAGAGCTTAAGGGGGAGGGGGGGTCAAGCTCTGGCAATTTCTGTCGCTCTGTAACACCTGGAAAATGTCTCTGTATACTGAAACTGCTGAACTTGCTCTGGTCAAACTATTTCAGTTTATTGAATCTAATGTTTCTGGAAAATTGATTGTCCTTGCGTTCTCATGTAACCCCTCACTTTGTTGACAGCACCTGCCACATATTCGGCATAGCAGGATGTCAAAGCAACCCTCTACTTTTTTCAGGGGCATCTGGGAGAGCAATGATGGTATCAATAGGAGTGGCCATATAACTAATTACAAAATATAATGGCACAAACGTTCCCTTCACAGACTGGGCAGAAAGAGTGATAATCTCTGCTCGCATGTATCAAGTAACTTCTGTACACCTTCCTGATCTGGCCATCAATTCCCTGGTGGGTGGGGCCCACAGGGCTCTGTTAGTTTTGCCTGAAAGGGAATGGGCCACTGTGGATGCAGTCAGGGCCGGATTAACATAGGGGCTGCAGTTCCATGTCCCTTAACCATTTGCCGACTGCCCGCCGTCGATTGACGATGGCAGAATGGCACTCCTGCGCGAATCGCCGTAGCTGTACGGCGGGTGCTGTAAGGAGTATAGGGGGCATGCGCGCACGCCATGTCCCTAGGGAGCCAATGCACATGCCCAGTGGGCGCGATGTCCACCGGGCACCCACGTTTGCTCCTGACAGAGCGAGAACGGGGATTTGTGTGTGTAAATACCCCTGTCAGGGGTGAGGAGACTGATCTGTTGTTCCTAGTATATAGGAACAACGATTGGTCTCCTCACCCCTGACAGGGGTATTTTTATAGCACTGATCACTGTATAAATGTCAATGGTCCCAAAAATGTGTCAAGTGTCCGATCTGTCCGCCGCAATGTCGCAGTCCCAATAAAAATCGCAGCTCGCCCCAATTACAAGTAAAAAAAAATTAAAATGTCATACTTCTACCCCCTATTTTGTAGACGCTATAACTTTTGCGCAAACCAATCAATATACGCTTATTACATTTTTTTTTTGTCCCTCTTCTTTTGTTTATAGCACAAAAAGTAAAAACTGCAGAGGTGATCAAATACCACCAAAAGAAATCTCTATTTGTGGAAAAAACAGGACACTAATTTTGTTTGGGTACAACGTCGCATGACCGCGCAATTGTAAGTTAAAGTGACGCAGTGCCGTATCGCAAAAAATGACTTGGTCAGGAAGGGGGTAAATCCTTCCGGGGCTGAAGTGGTGAAGATAGGCGAAGAGGAAAATTGTAGGCGTAGTGTAGTGGGCGTTAAACAGTCAACTCCAGGCACAACTCCAGACACAAATATGCATAAAAATGAGAAATTTTATTATAAAGCACAACAGGTATGCAAAGGGAAATATTTATCATACATATACATTAAAAAGGGGGAGAACTAGTCCCCAAAAATACAAGACAGTGATACACATACAATATATATTGCATAAGAGCAAATGATGGCTGACATGTTTCGCGTTTGTAATCTATAGCTGCTTCATCAAGGCTTGATTACTGTATAGTTTAGCCAACATCTAAAACCAAAAATACAAAATATACAAAGTGCATACATATATATATATATATATATATATATATATATATATATATATATATATATATGTATATATATATATATATATATATATATATATACATATGTTACAGTCCATACACAGCGGAAAAAAAAAAAACAAGCAAAAATATATCTACCTAGTGGCCATCTGAGGCGTCCGGACTAAAGGGAGACCAAAATGCACAGTACATGCCATGCTCAGAGTCTGCACTTCGTGGTGGACAATACCTCCAAGTAGTGAGGCTAATGGGGTCAACCCTGAAAGGATAAATCTAAAAAACCATTGGATTGTGGCAATGTTAATACATATATGTAGATTGCAGGTATCCGGTAATAGTAGGATATGCCAACCTTGACAGACAGTAGTAGTCCTATACTGCGTTACCAGAGATGATGAAATATAATGTCACGCACTATTCACGAGCATCCAACAGCCTCCAAACAGAGGTGAATCCTATAAGATGAATAGGGCACACATAAATAAAGGCAAGAAAAGCCAAAAGGTATTAAAAAAACGCAGTTAAGGTTCAAAAGCCAAATCTTATCCTATATATCAAAAGGTCAGGCTTACCTGCTAATAACAGCAAAAACAGGTGGTCTATAGGTTATCACCTAAGTGACATGCCAACCACGTAGGAGCTGTTCCCTCCAGCAAGGACTCAGTCTGGGTCTGGGTCTCCTGAGGATCCCGAACCCCAGCATGGAGCCCCTGTGCGAACCTCTATCTCTATATAAACAGTACACAGAGGGGAGGATCCACAGGATGCTGGGCGGTTCCTCTCTCCATGGGACCATAAGTATCACAGAGTAATAGAAAAGGGCGCCAAAACTAAGTAGGGCGAACCTAGTACAAACAAAAAAGCCCAGAGATCCACTATATGTACATAGCAGATCCGCTCACATGCGCGCCAACGCCATTCTGCAAACCGGAAGTGACGTCAGACCGGAAGTGACGTCAGACCGGAAGTGACGTCAAACCAAAATTGCCATCAAACCGGAAGTGACGCTATGCCGCCGCATGTGAGTCTAGGGGCCAATATTGCGTTCCAGTGCTGCCTACCACCAAATCAGAGACAGAGGGGTGTGCACAGACAGCTGGACATAGAGATGCAGCTGGAAAAAGTGATTGGAGGGGGTGGAAAGGCATGGGCCAATCCAGTTTGAAATATGGCACACTGGAACATGTATGCTCATTTAAGAGCCTTATGCCTATAGCCCCTCTGTATAAACCTGTTCCTCAAGGCATCCGCCTGTATTTTGAAGTCTTCATCATTGGAACAATTGCATCAAACTCTCAGATACTGTCTGACGGGTATGGCCCTGATTAAGTGTCTGGGATGGGCACTTGTAGCATGAAGTAATGAGTTTCCAGAGGTTGGCTTTCTAAAGAGACTTGTGCTAATGGACCCATCAGCCGATTTGCTGATGGTAAGATCCCGAAAAGCAATAGTCGATCTATCTAAGTTTAGTGTAAAACACAGATTAAATGAATTGTCATTCAGTTCTTGGATAAAGCTAACAAGTAGATCCATAGGCCCTATCCAGAATGAGGATATCATCGATGTACCTCCACCACAAAGACGTGGCGGAAGTACATCGATAAGTCCTCAGATCCAAAAATCGACTGCTACCACCCCCCCAGGTACAGGTTGGCATAAGGGGGGGGACACGTGT